>JACMZG010001893.1:15056750-15151750 GCA_018340805.1 Microvelia longipes
TACCTCCTTACCCATTTTCATATGTAATTAATGACTCTTGAAATTTTACAAACAGGAAAACTATCGGATTGAATTTTAGTTTTGTTGTTTAAAAAGAAATAAAAATTAGGAAAAACTCTAAGTCCAAAACAATGCCTTTTATTAAAAAGCAAGAATACTTAATTCATTCCTATACGACTAGCATATCTCCACGCTTGTTGTTGGATTTTGATTAGCCAGCATCGAGCGATTCAGTGCGTGTATGGATGACGTACAAAATAAAAAAAACGTAATTTTAAACCGCGACTACAACAAGCGAATCTCAAGAACGTATCCAATAAAAAACCGTCTCCAATCACTCCGGGACCCCCGCACCAGACGTTTGCCTATTTGCGGCCACATGTTTTTGTTATTTACCTGTTTGTCATTATTAAATTGCATGTCATATGGATTTTTTCAGAAGGGATCCGAAAAGAATCGTTCACGAAAGCCATCGTGTCCATAGAAAATGTCTAGAATACAAAATCTAGTACTTATATGCATATAAATAATATATATATATATATATATATATATATATATATATATATATTTATATTACCATATATATAATAATATAATATATATAATATATATAATAATATATATATATATATATATATTATATATATATATATATATAAATGTTGTGTGTGTGAGTGGTGTGTGTGTGTTGTGTGTGTGGTGTGTTGTGTGTATCACAATTATATAATAAATTTAATATAATTATTGTTAAATTAAGTCCACCTCCACCCCTGCCTCCATAACCCCAACCACTAATCTTCAATTCCTTTTCCATTGAAGAATTCATAAGACTGATTTTTCATACTCTGAAATAGAGCGAGCGAGAGAGTGTTCTTTTTTGGTACGGACGCGGTAATTAAGCGAATCCTATGGAGCCGACCACCAGAAGTTCCGAATACTACCTCCACAATTATTTTCATTCCGATAAACAACCATTTTAAAGTACAGTTGAATTCCAAAATATAGTGCATAGCGCACAGAGCACCATGTGAGAACAAACATAATTAAAATGTTGCGGGTACTGGGTAGATTTCTATTATCTCTGGTCCCTTAACCAGAGTAAGTCTATCGTAAAACTTGTCCTGTCATAAAACCAAAGAAAAACAATGTTTCACGGATCCGTTTACCAATTGCTTTATTCACTTTCTTATCTCCAACAACACTTTCTTTAACCTTATCGGAAACTAATATAATTATAAAGGAAATGAAATCGTTTTCGGTTTAGTTACTTAAGAACATATTGTGTATCCATGAAAATTAAATAGAGAAGGAAGGAATGGAAATGGAGTGCGCAAAAAAGGAACAACGGTTGACTTTTCAATGCTTTAATTATGATAATTAATTCTCTAAATTTATTTGGCAATAAACCAAATTCCACTAAACCTTTTGGTGGAAATGGAAAGAGAGGAAAAAATATGAAAATAGGGAAATGGGCTAAAAAGAAAATGAGGGAATAGAAAGAAAGAGTTCGCAAATGATAGCTAAAAATTGGTTGACTGGTATCATAATGTTACGATTAAGGAACAAAAATTTGGCGCACATCTTGATGATGGTGTATCCACTACTTACTTATGGTAAGATAACTATCTACTAAAAATTTTAAATAGAGGAATGACAAATGGAATGATGAAAAGCAAAAGCATGATAAAAAATAACATAGCTTAATAATATAATTCGGCTAACTTTACTATCTTAATTTATTAATTATTTAAAATGATCAAAAAATATTAATCTTAAATTTACTAAATTATTTTGGTGGATAAACCATCCACCTAAAAATGAAAAAAAGATTAAATGATGAAGGTGCAAATGATAAGTTATGAATGTTAACTTTGATATCTTAATTACTGAATGAAAAAAAATAGCATCCATTATAAAATATCCACTTATAAAATTATTACCATTCATACATTTTGGTATGGATTTTTAATTAAGATAAATAGGAAGGGGAATAAATATTACACATTTTCTTATCAATTCTTGTATCAGTCCTTATTGGCAAAGACGTTTGTGATGGTATTCGTGCTTTTTTTTTTTTTTTTTTTTTTTTTTTTTTTTTTTTTAAGGAGTTTGAAGATGTTTATTTTCCATTAGTTTGATAAAAAAACACTAGAATAAAAACAATAGAATATGTCAACCGCAATAATATAAAAAAAAAGTAATAAACTGACCGGTTCGACATTCACAGTCGTCACAAGAAGCTGTTACAAAATAAAATTGGGATTTATGCCACAGAATCTCTGTCAATAATAACTAATCAGTTGTTTATTCTGGATTGAAAAACAATTTAATAAGTTTTTTTGGGTTAGGAATTATATTTTTAATTTTTTGCAGTGTTCCCAAAGATATGTTATGGGCATTCTGATATGTTATTTACTGTAAAGGAGTCTGAAAAGAGGCTTTCCTAGACATCCAGGAAAGCCATTATCTGTGAACATGCTTTCCGATGGTCAACGGGCATAAACTTTAAAATTGGAGGAAACCATAAACCTTATATTATTTATATATTTGTTTTTATCGATTATTATAAATTATTAAGCCGATAAAAAATTATGTCTAAAGGTTAAGTTTAAACTGGTCAAAACCACAAGGGTTTAAATCGTCTGCAGTTTGGTGTTTTAAAGATAATTAAAGTTTCTTATTCGGTAATTCATCCCTGGTTTCGGATTACCTTTCTCTTCTTAACATCAAAAACGGGACTTACTGGATACAGAACCAACGCGTTAGTTTACAGCACCAATTTGCTCAGGAATAAAACATTGTTAGTTACAAAGCAAACACGATGGTGCGTGTAAGTTAAGCGAACTGAAGTAGTGAAGCAAGGTAAAGTAGTAATGTAAGTAAGACGTGTGTGAAGTAAGTAAGGTGAGTAGCCTCCACCAAAGTGACTTAAATAACCGTTATGTGAGCTGCAAAGTAATAGCCTAGTAAAACGAGCTAATGCAGTAATTTGAACCTATGTAAGTAAAGTATAATATCAAAATGCCGCGTTTAGCCTTGCGGCCAAATCGGAATTAAACACTGCGGGAACCATCCCTAAATAAAGGCCAAAAATACGCTACCAAAGTAAAAAATCTAAAGTTGGCGATAATTTATTAATGAATAATCTTATAGCTAAACGATTTAACGACCCCTACCACGTGTCCGCATAAACGTAGCAAAGTTAGTAAAGTAAGTAAAGTAAGTGAAGTAATAAAGCGAGCTAAGTCAAATACGGTGAGTACGGCAAGTAAAGTAATAACGCAAGTAAAGGCGAGCTAATAAGTAAAGTAAGGAATGGTAAAAGTAAAAGTAACGTAATTAAAGCGGGAGCCGTACGTAAAATCATAAGTAACGGGAAAGTTAGAGTAAGTAAAGCGAGTTTAGTAATAAAGTAAGGAAGTGAGTAAGCGACGCTTAGTAAGTAAAGTAAGTAAAACGTAAGTAAAGCGAGCTAAGTAAGAAACGTGAGGAAGCTTAAGTAACGTAAAGTAAAGCGAGCTTAGTAAAGTAAAGTAAGTAAAGCGAGCTTAGTAAGTAAATAAGTAAAGCGAGCTTAAAGTAAGTAAAGTAAGTAACGGTAAGTAAAGCGAGCTAAATAATAGAAAAAGTGAGGAAGTAAGTAAACGTAAGTAATAGCGAGCTTAAGTAGTAAAGTAAGAAAAGTATAAATAAGTTACTCAAGTAAAAGGCGAGTAAGTAAGTAAGAAGGTGTGAAGTAAGTTTCCAGAAATGCCTTGTTTTTCTTACTTAAGTCTAAAAAGGGTTAAAACATTTAAAAAAATTCATTAACACTTTTCAAAAATTTTAAAAATAACAGATTCTAATTTAACAATTTTGCGCTTACGTATGTTACACTCAGAAGAGTGAAATATAAAACCAGACCTGCAAAATTAACTTCTGAAGAAATAAATAAATAATTGGTTTTATGAACTGACACAAGTCGGAGCCTTTTCTATTTGAAAGTTTCAAACGGGTTAAATAAGTTTGTTACAAAGTCTAATTAACATAGCTGACGCAAGCTTACGAAACAAAATTTATAATCCTTGACAAGGCGAAAATCACAGAGTCAAACAAAAAGTTTTTACACAGACTGTTGTATTATTGTACAAAAGACAGGTCCATGAAGGGAAAAACGAGCTCAAAAACAATAAACGTGATAAGGGTATTGTTTAAAAAAGGGTTACTCGCAAGCGTTGAGTTAAAGGCTCTTTTACCCACATAGAGCGGGTAGGCAAATGAAATAACAATTAAAGCATATTGTATTCCGATAATCGTAGGAGCATACAACCGATTAGTCCCGTGCTTAGTAAAGGGAATTCTACTACAGAGAAAAATTTTAATGTGTGACAGTGTCTGAGGTCGGGGAATAGTGTTTTTACCCCCCTCCTCATCCTGGGTATTGTCCCTAGTCCCTGTGACGAATTTAAAACCGCATATTACCACTTTGTTCAAATGTCACAAACAGAAACGGCTAATCGGTGCACGCAAGAGTGAAATATAGGCACGACCCTCTCGCCCTTAAATTAACTTTGATAATTGTATCTACTATAATAATATTTCAGAGAGAAGAATTTAAGCCATAAATATAAATCCTTTTATTGGAGTTAAATTTAAAATGACCGAAATAAATTGCACAAAGCTCCTGAAAGTTAATCACTTGATTTGTGAATTAACGAAATGTTTTGGGATTGCACGTTGATAACAAACATATTGAGGTTCAATTCCAAAGACCAGAAATAATAATAAACATATATTATACTAAAAAACTAGTCTCGTATATGCAATCAAAAAATTTTAAATTTGTCTCGTATTTGTAAAATGCGAAGAAACATTACTTAATACATGGCCAAAATTGCATTTTTATTTTCTTTTATTTATAGCGTAGGTATAAGAAAAAGTAACTGTGTTTTCCACTAAGATCCGAAAAACAAGAATTTCCATCTAAATAATCCCGTTTCAGGCGTTTTTAAAGACCCCTGAATAGTTTTGACAAAGTTGTCTGTCTTTATGTGTGTTCTGTTTATCATCGTAGTTCCAGTGTATTAGCTAGAGATTCAAGCTAGGGACAAAAATAAATCTTTACGGTTTGTTGGCATCCGGCAAAATATATTTTCGGGAGGTGTGAAGTAAGGTACTTTTAAATCTTAAAAAAGTAAGTGAAATACGTTTTTAGAACCGTCTGCGAGCAGTTTCACAGTTATTACTCTCGGTGACCAGTAAAGCGTTTTGACCTGTACTGGTGAAGTTCCTCAAAGGTCCAACTAGGACGAAGCGCTATGTAGTTTAACAAAGAGGTTTGATTTTACCTTCCTTGTTCTTCGTTATATGTTTATTAAATAAATAATCGAACCGTTTTGTTAAGAAGTTGTTTCCATTTCGGAAAGTGAGTTACATTAGTATTTTTGTTATCAGTGTTAAAAAACCATGGATAGTATTCCAGACTTGAAAATACCACCAGAATTGAAACACTTTTGGCAACGAAACGATCAAAAAAAACAGGTGTAACGGAAATTTATAAAACATCATCTGTTTCTTCTAAATAGTTCTTTACGATTACAATAACGCCCGAAAAGATAGCACATGCACACGATGGAGGCTTTTTTTTAACGCACAGTTCTTTAGTGTCTCGCTCCGCCAGCAGTAATATTAGTCCGCCACGTAAAGAAAAGACCTGTTTCACAGTCTTGTAACATAAATATCTATTTTATTTCCCACTATAAACGAATTGCAGACACACGGCATGCGTTTTGAAACACAAATTTTAAGGCTTATGTCTGACAAATAGCGTGAATTAAAAATAACCGAAATATGGTGATAATGGTATTATTTCTTAGAGATTAAAACTGTTAATATTTAATATCTTTAATTAACTTTTTTACAGTTACAAAATGTTAAAAAATACCATATTAGGTAATTATTTTAAATAGATAATGGTAATTTGAATCAAATGCTGACTAGCGGGGTAGAAAACTATTTGATAATATTCCATCCACTCATGGTTGAATTTTGATGATTTGCTGAGTCATCCAATGGCCAATTAGTGTCATAAATCGACATAAAATTATTTTTCGGAACGGCAAACGAGGAAAAGAATGATTGGTACTAAGTTTCAATTCTCTTACTCTCTCTCAACACACACACACACTAAACAACTTAAATGGCTTTAAACAACTGTTAAAGCCACTCAGTAGGATAATTCGTAACCTCTTGGTTTCTGATTTTAGTGCACACATCTTATTTTCTCATTACCTACAGTAAAAAATTAGTTAGCTGATTCTAATGTTAAAAGTCCAAGAACAGAATAGTAAAAGAAAAACAAATGAGGCCAGTTTCGGCCACCTGTCCAATATCAATGCCTAAAAGGAAACACAAAACAAAAAAAAAAACTTAAAAAGTCACTTAAAAATGCTAACAGCGCAGCTTACACGTAGACAGCTAAAACAACTGATTGCAGTTTTATTTTAATATGTCTTTTTTAATTATTTCTGATAAACCTTATACTTGCAACGGGATGGATTTTGTTTCCTTTGATGCATGATTATGGCCACATGGTCCAAACATCATCACATCAATTCTTATTTTAACCATCCGTGCCTTGGACTTTTAACATTAAAAAAATTAAAAATTAAGGAAAATATTTCCTAATTTTCCATCATTGTTTTTTTAGTAAGTATACAAATGCAAATTATTTTCATTTTTTTAATAAAAATAGTAAAATAACTTAAACCATCGTCCTGTTAACCTTTTAGCAATCATAATAGAAACAACTCAAGGGTGCGTGCACAGTACCTCTACCCTAACATTTAACTCCCCTAACACAGACGCCGTCAAATAATTGTATTATGTTTCACTATATAGATCTCAAGACTCAGATAAAAATTCATATCATTTATAATGAACATTATATAAAAATAATTTCTCTTTAACAACAAAATAAACGATGTTAAAATAATAAATATTATTTATTCGATATTTTTATAACCAATGATATTAAAATAAAACGTCTCAAGTTTAATTACATTATTTACCAGCTGTGTAAACTGATAATACTAATTACTATTAGATTATCAATACAAACTAAATAAAGGTGCTAATAATAAAAATAAATAGTTAATATATACACAAATTATATTATACATACAAAGTTATAATTAAATTAATATATGATGAAAAAGAAGAAAAAAAAAAAAAGAGAATAAAGAAAAAAAAGAAAAAAAAAAAAAAAAAAAAATTGTAATTTAAAGTTATACTGTTATATCTTTAACAGTTGTTTTATATAATTCCTTAGTATTAAGCGACATTCCTTTGGAAAACAGACTAAACACACACACACATAGACAGCCAACTTTCTTAAAACCATTCAAGAAGACCTTAAATACACATAAAACGGATAACTCCGGGATAACCGGTTTCGGAATTTTCGCATACCACCAATACTTTTTCTATATAACCTACGATATAAAATGAGGAAAAGTAAAAACTATGCAATAATCCAATTAAAATGGAATTCGGCTAACATTTATCCTTACTAATAAATAAGTATACTATTTTGTTTTAATATAGCTAGTATATCTTAAGGTTTTTGTTAGATTATAAATGTGAAGCAGCATCGAGCTTGGTGAGGGCTTGGATGTGTGACCGCTAAGATAAACTATTTATTCATGCCAGAGGACGGAGTGGAGCTCGAAGGTGATGAGAATGATCTTAGCAAATCCGATATGGTCAGAAAAAGTTCTGAGTTAACCCCTGAACTAAAGTAATATATAAACCAAAGAAAGGCGAAACAACCGGCGTTCTGTCAGACCTGCATGTAGTCCTATGGGGTAGCCCTATTTTCCTATGGGCGCGGGCATTTTGTTTTACCCTAGTAAATGTAAACAAACCATTTACGGTACTCAAAATGTTTATTTTTATTGCATTTATTTGAACAAGTTTAATCAGCGGCTGATTAAACTTTTTTTTTTCGCGTGTGCACTACTTAACTTAGTACATTCGCAATAATCATTTTGTTTTTTCCCTTCAATATATTAATGTGTAATTGTAATTTAACACTGTAACCTAATTTTTTTTAATATAATAAAAGTAATCGTAGTTTTAAGGCAATTCACTGTCGTCTGCATTTTTTTTAAGTCTTAATAAAAACATGTGGTTTACCTTTACTATAGTTTCTCTTTTTCTTTAACTAAATTATTATAACAATTATTTAACAGAATTTAATACAAAATCATTAAATTATCACGTACATATTAAAGTACGAAAACACGATAAAAAGTAAAACTCACCTAATGTTATCAGGGTTGCCAATAAAATTAAATAAAAAAACCTAAATCCGAAAAGACGCATGCGCAGTTATTTTAATTTTAGCTATTTTTTATTTTTGATCCATCTATCAACTGATCGGGCAAGTCTGTTTTTTTTACATGTGCCAGTATAGGAGTTTCCCTACTTGGTTTAGTTATTACTTTACCCCGAACCCAATTTTGAAAATTTAAAATAAAGCTACAGGGGAAACAGGTAACATGACCTTTAGTTTAATGCAAACCATAACATGTGTAATTCACTTTTTCTTCAAACCTAAAACTTGCTGTTCATCCTCAAACAATTTTTTAGCTATCTCATTTCCGAAAGTTACCCATCTGTATAACCTCATTCCAACCTTGCAAATTATTACAACACTGTTCTCCTCTTTATAAAATAAAAGTAGATATTGTGAAGCCAATGTATGGAAAGAAGGGAAATGTCTAAGGTTGGGGGCAATGTTTGAGATCATTGGAGTCTATCTCATTTCCTACTCAGCCTGCCGCCCCCACTCAACCTAACGCCCCCACCCAAGTCTGCCCCTACTGTACCCATACCTACACCCTCAGTTTTAACCCAGACGTTTCTCTAGGGACAATATTTTGTATTTTCTTTATTCCACCCTCTCACTTTTTTAATATTTTTTTTTGTTATAAATGTATAAGATGAAGATTTTTTAACAAAACCTACCATGAGCCAGTTTAATAACGAATGATAATTAAATGAGTTTTATTTTAATTCCAGAATTTACAAACTTTCATTACACAAAGAGGCTTTTATATAGAAGTAAGCAATATTAATGAAAGGGAAATCCTCTATCTTATTTCACACTCGCTTTGCCTGTCATTGGATTTTGTTAATTTGGATCATGTTATTTAAATAATAGGAGCCACTGGGAAATGGACTTTTTAGAATTCTCCAATACTTTTAAATTCAGGGCTCGGACAATGTTATCCTAGACCCATTTTTTCCCTAAACGGTGGCGATACGATTTTGGGTATATGCTTCCCTTATGGTCTTAACGCTACCGTTAACTTAAGTCCCCCTTCTAACAGTCCTAACTTAACATTTTTTTATTAATGCCTTTATAAAATAAAATAATTAAATCATAGAATAAAACAAATAAATAAGGGGTTATAATAAGGCTCCCTCTCCGCCATAAAGCTTGCGCTGCAGGAATGGACTTCCTTAACTCTTAAAACAATACATATACAAATCTTAAGCTAGTTTTTTTTGTAACACTTAATCCTTACCTATGCTAGTAATTTGCTAATACTTAACCTAGATTAGTAGGGAATTAATATTAGACGTGAAAGTTTGTGACAATAGTGCATTATGAGTAAAATTAGTTGGACGTAATCGATTGTCAGTACTATTTACAATTAACGACGTTTCGGGAGCAGGTACTTCTCCCATCATCAGGTTCGTCTTGAGAAAAACGGTGTGTGAGTCAAGTGTTGGGTGTTAGGACTTGAACCTAACTTCGTAGGCAGGTATCAACGACTTGTTATGCACTTTGAAACCTTGTCTACCTTGTCAACCTTGTCTATTGGGGGAAGGCCCCATCGTAGACAAGGTTTCAAAGTGCATAACAAGTCGTTGATACCTGCCTACGAAGTTAGGTTCAAGTCCTAACACCCAACTTGACTCACACACCGTCTTTCTCAAGACGAACCTGATGATGGGAGAAGTACCTGCCCCGAAACGTCGTTAATTGTAAATAGTACTGACAATGGATTACGTCCAACTAATTTTACTCGGAATTAATATTATAAATACTAATAATAATAATAATATGTTTATTATTCCATACAGTCCTGAGCTTCGCCGGATATGCCAGTTCAGGAGAAGTCCCTTGTGTAAAGGTTGTTGAGTGTATTCGTTTTTATTACTTGTTTTAAAATAATTTTTTACATGAAATTCTGCCTTGTATACAGCAAATTTATATCGTGTGGGTCGCTTGGCTGTCACCTCTTCTAGCAAGCCCGCTTCATGGAGTAGGCCCTTAAAAAGTACATATTACGCTACATAATAAGTATCCAGACTTGGCTCAGATGAAACTAGATGCAACCCCGCATTTGCGTATTAGTAGACAAGGAAGCCACGTAAAACTCTGTCTGGGTTGGCCGGCTGGAATTCAAGACCTCCCGAGTGTACGGTACAAGGGATAACCTCATACTGAGGTCCTCTCCCGGCTGGATTTGAACCCTCGATCTCCAGGTCGAAAGGCGGCCGCTCTAGCACTGAGCTACCGGACTCGGTCTTTACTTCTTATTATAAGGGATAGGGAAGTAAAAGGTTAATTTAACTAAATAATTTTATAAGTAATGAAACAATTTTCTTTAATTTTTCGTGATGTAGAGAGTTTGAACTTTTTAGCAAAAGCAAAATAATATTTTACGAGTTCATATAAGCACAATACACAATATGCACTTAGATTGAAATTTAACTTAAACCAGTTGTTTTGATTTGCAAATCAATCCATGTAAAAATTCAGTTATGAACTTGTGAATATTTTTATTAAATGATGATATTGAAGTGGGAAAATGTTTATAAACGCAGAATAATTATATACAAAAAAAAAGTTCAGTGGCAAACAGTCAACATATTTTTTTAATTTTTGAGAGAAAGGGGGGAAGTGGATTAGAGCTCCTATTGTATCATCATAACCATTTAGGATATTTCCACCGTTTACAAAGAGGGTTTAATAATAGAACTGCGTTAAACACTAGGGTGATGAGTGGGTCACCCTGATATACACCCTTGCTTCAAATACAGACTGTACGACTTCAATATGTTAGTACTCCATTATATTTACGACATTTATCAAAATAGTTTAACGTTAGTAAAGGACACATATTGAAACTCCTGTAAGTGACAAATGCAGGCGTCCAAGTGATTAAAGGATATAAGTTATAATCTTTAAATAACACTATTATACAACGTCGATTGAAATAGAAAACAAAAGTCCTTTGGCATCTTGGCCGATCCGTGGCTTTTAGAGGTTTTGAAAATAGACATTTTTGCTGAGTCATTATTGTGGTTAATGACGTCATTACATTTTATAAACAATAGGGTTCTGGAAATATTTATTTTTGTATCAAGTTTTATTCAGATAGTTATCGTGTCCAGTAGAAGCATCGAAACGAAAATCTTATACGTCTATTCATACATACATGTATTTCACATGTATATACGCTATATGGCGAGGGAATGTTACGAGGTGCACCATACCCGCATTTTTAGCTAATTTAGATGGAAAAATTATTTTATGAGGTCACGAAAAAGAGAAAGAGGTATATATATATATATATATATATATATATATATATATATATATATATATATTCCATTTGTAATTATCTGAAAATCAGGTATGGTGTACCTGTTAACATTTTCTTAGCATACAGCGGAATACAACCTAAGCTGAGTATTATATTAATACCAAAAAGTTTGCAAATTATATTTCGCCTACGTTAATGTATATATAGATCATATAAGGTAACAACAAGGCATCTTTAACTAATATGTTATCATAACGTTTGCTTAAAATTGTATTATATCGCTACCAGAGATTTTACAAATGATATTCCGCCTACGAAAAATTGGTCTTATTACGTAAACCAGACAGCGTCTTTTATGCTGTAAAACTTGGCCTAGTAAAGTTAAAAATAAAAACATTAATATACTAAAAGAGATAAACTTCAATACTCGTTAGAACATTTAATTTTGAGGTTTTTGCTTTTTTTAATACTTTTTTAAAAAAAAAGTACGGAAAAAGTGAATAGAGATATTTACCTCGCGGTTTGTATAACTAGAGCCTTCTGCTTTCTGTCTCGAATTTAACAAAAAAAATATAAAAAGGTAGATAAATAAATAAAAACAGTAAAAGAGAAAAAGAAAAAATACATCGGTCGAGTTTATACCGGAGTTAGTGGTGTAAAAAAATTGCTAACTTTAAATTGAAAAAAGACTGAACAAATAGCTCTAACCATGTACGACCCTCTTGACAACTGGTTGAAAAAACTGCAGTCGACCAAGCTGGTATAGAGGACCAAATTAATGCTACCAATATACAGTCCCCTGTATAGCGTGGATAAGACAACAATGGTTGTTTCGGTAACCACACAACAAACAGGGGAAAAAATCACTATTACTTTTGTAAGTTCAATTTTTTTCGGGTTGAAAAAATAAAAAAAAATTAACGCTATGAGTTGTTTTTTTTATTGAAAGTGTGTAGTTGTTATTCTGTCGTTTTGACTTTTTCACGGTAAAGTATATTTCTTTACCATTTGTTATATAATTATAAATATATTTACTAAAATTACTGATAAATGAGCCGACTAACAAAAATTCTGGCGCGGTAGTCCGTATGTCGGACGAATTTCCTTTGGAACCCAGGTACCCTGGCAAAAACGACGACTACTTGAAATATGTTGCTTACGTTCACCTAATATGTTATATTAGGGCTCCCAGTAATTAAACCGTTTTTAACCACCGTTTTTTTTGCTTTTTGGTCGCATCGGCTCCGGACCAGTTTTATTCAATTCAGCGCCCCGCCCCAAAAACAACACACTAGTTAAAAATTATATTTCACAGACCGTAATTTTAGTTTTAGGTAATTTATTACGTTTAACTAAATCTAATACGTTTTATTCTTTGATTAAAAAAAAATAATAAGAATAAATAAATATTTTAAATACGATTTCTAACTATCTATTAATTACATACATTATTATTATTATTATTATTATTTATTAAACAACTCAACCCCTTGATTTATTATAAATCTATAAGGCGAAGCAGATAATAATATGAATAATATGAAATATATGAATAATATGAATATATAATATATAATATATATATATATATATATATATATTATATATATATATTTATTTATTTACATTTATTTATTTATTTATAAAGTTCATTTATTTATAAAGTTTCGCAAAATTTATTTTTTGTAGTTAGGGACCTTTGAAACGAATTTTGGTCATAGTCCGAGGTTCGGCTTCCGCCATGACCCCTAACCCATGAGTGAATTTTTTTCAATGGAATTTTGCCAAAAATAATTTTGCCCAAGAATTTGCCAAGTTAGCGGGAAAAGCTAACTTTGCCTTTTTAAACTCAGCAAATAATGTTTTTATTTTATTAGAAAACGAGGAAGTTGTTATTCTGTTATTTTGACTATTTTCCAATAATATTTATTGCCGCACCAAAAGAGTAAATAATGCAATTACAGCGATAAGAAGTAAATTGCGCCTTATAAGTAAATCGGCCTTCCTAATGCGAAGGCTGAGGTAGCCAAAGCTATCCCGGCTCGAAG
The DNA here is from genome assembly GCA_018340805.1 of Microvelia longipes. Lineage (NCBI taxonomy): Eukaryota > Metazoa > Arthropoda > Insecta > Hemiptera > Veliidae > Microvelia > Microvelia longipes. Next base: position 15,070,405 of record JACMZG010001893.1, read on the forward strand.
CCGATGGATTATTGTATTAAACTTCCAAGAAAAAGGTGTCTGAGACCACTCCTGTGGGCCCTAAACCCATAGTAGCCATACCCAAAGCTATATCCAAAGGTGTAATTAAAGATTGGCTCTTAACCAATCACCTGCACCACTGGAACAAATCCTCTGGCATGAGGCACAGTAAACTTATCTTAAAAGGACCCAGTCCCAAAGTAACTGAGGACCTCCTCAGTCTAAGTAGAAGGGACTTTAGAACAGTAACTGGACTACTGACTGGTCACTGTCACCTCCGAAAACATCTCCATACCATAGGCATCTTTAAAGATAACCCAGTGTGTAGGCTTTGTGAATCGGAAGCCGAAACTGCCTCTCACATACTTCTGAGATGTGAAGCCCTAGCCTTTTAAAGGTTCTCCAACTTTGGTAGCAGCACTCTCACTAAGTTTGACTCTACCAATGAATCACTAGTCAAAATGATCCTAGACCTAGTCCGGGGAAAAGGATTATTCTGACCTGGACCAATTGAGGGGACTGTACAATAGACATCCAGTCGCAGTGCAAATGGGGTCTATCCTCGACTCCAACCCCAATTACTAATAATAAACTATAAATAAGGCTAGAGATTTATTACATTTAACTCTCTAATATAATAATTATTGCGAGGGATAAATAGCATTTTATTTCCGAGGTGCATACAAGATTTGATATTAATCGTACTTTAATCATTATAAAATTCTCATTTCAATACGTTTTGTTTTATTTTATTCCTAAATGTTTTCGATGAAGTCCCATGTATACATTTTAGTCCGTGAAGCCCTCCAAATATTAGTTTACCTTCAGTCTGAGACAGCTTTTGAAATAATAATGTAAATTAAAAATACTTAATACTCCCTAGGAAGTGAAAAGTAACTTTTCTTCCTTGGGAGTAAAAAGAATCATTTTTACATTTTACTCAAAAGATTTAAAAACTCGTGAAACGGATGACAGTTGAATCTCGGTTTCAGATTTTTTCAAAACACAAAACATGTCCTAAATATCTACCATATAACTGGAGAAAAGCAAAAATAAATAAAATAGGAAAAGGAAATGAAAAGACAGTGAGTAGTTCGTTCTGTTTGGGTTATTTAATGGTACAAAGCCACGACAGACACCGCCTATAACTTTGCAGGGAAACCACTTGTCCTTTAAACTTTTACTCTCATTACACACTCACTCCTAAAAACACCCTATTTTCAAAGAAAAAAACCTTTTGTTTGTTGCGAGGTTGGAAGTTCTTAGTCCTCGAATATCACGGGGAGGATGAAAAATAAGATTCTTTTTATTTTGTTCTCTCGGTATTTTTTCGCGCTTGACTTTATTGCACTAAAAACCTGGCCGACAAGCACTCTCTTTTTTTAGGTGCTTGACAGAAATAATTTACATCCTTCTCATTTCTGAGTCTAGAAAGGTAGAAAGAGATTTCCTACTTGTTCTTATACAGAGCGGTAGCGGGATAGAATTTTATGATGTAGCGTATTATTCAATACCTTTACAGGTTATTTTGCCTTACTTTACACCAACCTTTACAATCATAAAAAATATCTAATAATTTATTTTATTTAATCTTATTTTTTAAATAAACTTTCGAGTCATTATTGTGGGTACAAATTTTATAAACAATAGGGTTCTGGAAATATTTATTTTTGTGGCAAGTTTTATTCAGATCCGAATAGGAAGAGTTCAATAGTTATGGCGTTCAATAGAAACGTCAAGCAACAAAATCTCCTACTTACAAATTATACATACAAGTATTCCGCTATATGGTGAGAAAATGTTACCAGGTTCACCATACCTGATTTTTAGCTAATTTTAGAATGGGAAAATGATTTTATGAGGTCATCACGATAAGGTAGAGAGGTGTTTTTTAAACTGTGTTGGACTTATTATTAATATACATACATAAATATATATATATATATATATATATATATATATATATATATATAATATATATATATATATATATATATATACTAAGTTTTACTGTTATTCTTTATCATCTGTTTTTATTATTATTATATATATATATATATATATATATATATATATATATATATATATATATATATATATATATATATATATGTGTGTGTGTGTGTGTGTGTGTGTGTGTGTGTGTGTGTACATCGCTTGGCAGCGTGTACATCAGCAGTTATTTTTCTTTTCTTCATATTGTTTTAGATTATTTATGTTTTATAACTTTAACTTTTATCATGTTATAACTTTTTTCATACATTTCTACGTAAGTGGCTCTGTGTTCATATCTGTTTGGTATTTGTTTTATTTACTTATTACATTTTGTGCGCCTTTGTTGTTTTATTTATGTCAGGTTTGTTTTTTTGTATTTTTAGTTTGCGCTGATGATGAACAGGGCAAATTTAATGTTCATTAGCATAATAAACCTTCCAAAACGTCGCTTAGTATTATAGTTGACCGTATTGTTATATATATATATATATATAATATATATATATAAATATAAATATATATATTATTTATATATATATATATATATATATATATATATATATATATATATATATATAATATATATTATATATATAATATATATATAAGTTTTAAAAAATAAATTACTATTATACAAGTTTTGTTCATTTATAACCTTAATCACAAACACGTTTAATTAAGTCTAAACCAATATTTTCTTCAGAAGGCCACTCTCGTATAAATACCTCGACCAAATACGAATTTAATCTTATTACGGACTTATAATGCAATGATGCGGAAATATTAATAATGGTATTAGAAATGGCATTAGAGCAGCATTCCCGGGTATTTTAAACAGGACGGAGATCATTCTACGTTACAACATAGAAATTTAACGTTGCAGCACAGCATGCTTTTATTTATTAGTGAAATAAAGAGACTCTGATACCACGTTGGAATTCCACGCTCAACAGCTTTTAATTAAAACCTGTTATTACAACAGAATTTTCTCCTTTGTTATTGTAAATTCTTTGTACATTGGATAAAATTTGACAGTTTTTTTTTTTAAAAATTCCTACGTATCTGATACTCTTTTTGATAAAAAAAAGTGAACAAATGTTTGTCACAGTAAGCTGATATTGTTGCAACCTAAGTACACTCATGAATATGAAGTACAATAATATTTAACTAATTTATCAGGGAGAGGTTTTTAAATTTGTTTACCAACCAATTAAACTTAAATAATAGTATATTCTGGAAATAGTCTGTAAAGTGAGTTTTTCTTAACCCCGGCAATTACATAATATTATATATATATATATATATATATATATATATATATATATATATATATATATATATATATATATATATATATATATATATATATATATATATATATATATATATATATATATATATATATATATATATATATATATATATATATATATATATATATATATATATATATATATATATATAATATATATATATATATATATATATATATATATATATATATATATATATGCTGAAAAGAATAAGGTCTATCTTTTACAAAAAAAAACAATTGTATTTTTTAAAATACCAAAAGCCTTTAACACTTATAGAAATTTAATCGATACTACAACGCTAACGGTGTCAGGAAGATAACTAGAGAACTGACAATTTGACTTCATTTCTTAATCAAGTTGAATATCGATAAAGCTTAATTAAATTTCAAAACTAGATTGATAGAGTGGACTGGTAAAGAAGTGAATGTCTATAAGAAGATTAGAGTTAGATAGTAGACTCGATATAAATACGCTTCCTTTATAAACTTACTTGATATCTAGGAGACTTTGCCACCACTTGTTTCTCGTTCCCTTTCTAATCTTATCGCAATAGTTTTACATTGTCTCTTTGACTGTAAAAGTTTGATGGCAATTAAGTTATTATTGCCAAAAAGTTAAGCCACGGTCGGAAGAAGACGGCATTTTTACTTTTCCTCAATTATACCGCAGGTAAATGATAAAAGTATTGTCTTTGCACTAAAAATCCGAAACCGTAATTTTATCCGAATTATCCGTTTCAGTTGTTTCGAGGACCTCTTAAGTAGTTTTTAACAAAGTTTTATTTGGTATGTGTATGTTATCATCGTCTCAGTGTGCTAATGCTAGAGAGTTGAAACTTGATACAAAAAGCAATCTTAATCATTAAATATTTTTAATAATGTTATTTACTGAAAATAATGATTCAGTGAAAATTCAAATTCTTCATGAAACACAGAAAAACTATCGGGTCGGGGTAAAATTTGACACGCATATAGACGTATTAGTTTTCATTATCAGTGTTATTTCAGCTTTTATCAAATAACACATGCAAAAATAACCAATTGAATTGAAATTTTTCAAAATTTTAAAACTTCAAAAATTCAAAAGTTTTTAATTTTATAAAAATTGCTCACCTATCCACCTACTGACCACGCTTGACACACCTTAACAAAAGTGATACTACAAAAACCGTAGATATGCTAGACGCATTGAAATGAAACTCTGTACACTTATTATTATACAAAGAAATACACTTATTCCATATTTCAACACAATCGGTTATTGATTTATGATTTTTAACGTTTCTTTTTATTTATTTAAAAATATCATTTAACAAAAATTTATCTAATGCTAATAATGAAATAAAACATGGCATAGCGCTGCATCCGCGCGAAATATCATATCGATTCCATAATTTGTGTGTCAAAATTGAATTAATATTTTTGCTGAGTTATTGATGAAGCACCAAGAATCAGTCATTAATCAAATAAAAAGGATGACTCTGGCGAAATCCTGGTTTCAAGTTATTTTGCAAAGAAAATAATTTTCCTTTTCCCAAATACCTGCGGTACAAGCAAGGTAAAAGGAAAAAATGTAACAATAAAAATAAAATTGCTCGTGACAGCCAAATAATGTAAATTATATCTTTAGATGAAAGCTTTTATTCTCATTATCAATTTATAAGCTGAATATATTTCACCATAACCAATAAGACCTTTCTTTATACAAAATGTTTAAAAACATCTCCTGTGAAGTTGCCTTGCGATATCAGTTCGGGTTATTTACAGCTTTTTGTAGCTCCAAAAACAAAAGGAGCGGCTTGTAAACAAGTTCACCTTCTCTTCTTACATCAAAAGCTTTTTTATCTCATAAAATTTCAAATTTTTCCTACCCTTGCAGAAATTCTATTCTCTTTGAACTCTTTCCTTTTTCTAATATCAATTGTCTTAAGCAAACTTTAATTCCTTTTTTCGTTGTAAATTTAAAACCTTTGTTTTGTTTTTGTTGTATTTTATTTTCGTAGTTAAATTAAAAAAAAAAGGAAAAACGTTATTGAATTGAATGAAGAAGGAAAAGAGGTAATTTATCTTTAAGGTAATTCCAATTCTCATACACTGGAAAGGAAACAGCTTGGAGCATCACGAACTGCGAAACAAGTAGGTTTTCACTAAATTATAATTATACAATTTTTCGGTATCCCTTTTTTATTCGAAGAAACAAAAAATGTTTAAAAAAATCATTACTCAAGGAGATTGATCATTTTTTGTGCAGGAGGTAGAGCGGTGACATGCTAATGAAGGAATGACAAATAGGGACCATCTGGTCCACCCCCTTAGGACAATGAATTTGACCTGTTATAATAATTACCCTGCAGCCCGTTCCATTCCATTCCATCGATTACTCCTAAGTGAAACGACTAATCGCTTCTGCCTGGACTTGGGGTTAATGAATTTTTCAAATAGGCCTCCGGCTACGAATCGGAAAAACCTGACCAATCAGGCAGTAAAATGCGATCCTCAGCCCCGATATCCTCGTATGTCTACTAATACCTATCGTTTAAGATAATCTCTTATTTAAACAACATTTTTTCATTAAGCTTCCTCTTGCTTTCAATACGGCAAGCTTTGTATTTAATTGTATTCCATAGCTTTTCAAATAAACTAAATACCATCTAGTACATTTTACACAATAACATCGGATAAACTATAAGCTCAAAAGATATTAACGAGTTAAGTTGTTTTCGCAGGTTAAATGCCCTTTAAAGAGACGTTCAAATTACGCCAGTTAAAAACAGACATTCAAATTACGTCTGCGTTTCAAGAATATCTAAAGTAAGTACAACCAAATCCGAATTGGATTTATCAAATTTCCTAAGGAAAAATTCACAAATCAAGTGACTATCAAAGCAGGCCCGAAGCCTGTCAGGGTGACACAAATCTGTTTTAAAAATTTCTCATCACAAACAGATAGGTTTCACGAGACTAAATATATACATATACATATATATATATATATATATATATATAATATATATATATATATATAATATACATACATACATACATACATATAATATATATATATATATATATATATATATATATATATATATATATATATATATATATATATATATATATATATATATATATATATATATATACCATATCAATAACTAGGTATGTTGAGATGTCCTAAACGTTTGCTGAGTCATAAAATTATTCAAAAAATATAAAAAATAGGGGTTAATTTTTGTGTTTTTTGGGGAACTGAATAAATTAAATTCGGTCTAAAATGACATGACAACTCTAAATGATACACTTAAATCGTTAAACAATAATTTTTGAGTGCGATGTTGTTTTTGGGCCTCTGAGTAAAAAGAAACGGGTTTAAATTAAATACAACCACTCTAAGTTACAAAAAGAGAAACAAAAAATCGTCTTATTTAATATTTTTTAGGCTCTGAGTTGAATGAAAGCGGCCCGGAGTCGATCCGAGTATTGGAAGTACTTAAATACATTTTTCTTAATTTAATATAGAAAGTACGATTGGACCTCAACAGCAATAAGATAAAGTTATTATAACAATTGCTTTCACGAAAATAGAGCTTTTAGAAAATTGTTTTTAACCTACAGTAGTGTTTCGAATTATACTTCTTGAAAGTAAATTGTATAAATGATATAAAATAATTATCGAACAGGTTATAGAAGAAATGTTAGACGTTGTAAAAGATGGGTTTAACTAGGATAAGGGATAAATATCTGGAAAATAACATTATAGATTACGCAATACCTCTTAACTATACCTTGCGATTCATTTGTTTGGTTATATTGATTTTAAGAATAAGTGTATTAAAGGTTTTTATTCTTTTAAGTGAGTGTCTTACTTAAAAGAATAAATAAGCCACCTCTTTGGTCGAGGTCGGTACAGAGACTGTAATTATGCTGACCTTTGACACCACGGAGGTCTTGGGTTCGCATCCCAGGTTATTCTCTCAATTTTGATCAGATTTTCGGTAAAATAAATTATCGACAACTTTAGAATACAATTGGAGCATAAAGGTTGCCAGTACCACCTAATTTAGTTCCTGCAGGGGTTATTTCTGATGAGCCCCGTGGTTTTTAACGGGAATTACTATTATTGTTTGGTTCTTTTCAGACTTTTCTTAGCATATTTGCGTGATTTATAAATGGGACGGTTTATTACCAAGTCACCATCCAATAAATTTTTAGACTATCTTTTGTCGTAGTTATGTCGTCATTCATGTCACATTTTTTTATTAGTCTGGTAAGTTTAGTAGGTAAATCTATTGTCTCTAAAAATGTGTTAAAACTTTAGGTATGACTCTATTTGCCGAAAAAAACTATAGGTATTTCTAAATCGATTTCATTTTTCATATTATAATGACTGCAAGATTAGTCTACTTGGAAACTTTATTTTGCATTGTCTTAATTATGTTGTGAGAGGGTAGGATAGCTTTATCTACAAGTTGATCATGCTGGTTAAGTATTAAGTACATTGACTATAAGTCTACAATTACTCTATATCTGAGCGGTTGTGCATGATAGTTTTGTCTGTTCGTATCGTCTGGTCGCAGTATAATTTACAGGTTTTATTTTCCGAAACGGTCTCTGATGATGTTAGCAACTTAATTATGTCGTCGAAGGTAGTCTGTTTGAGCTAAATCTTGGCACCCTATTATTATGTGTTGGATAGACTTCAATAATAATAATAATTGTAACAATAAATATTATTTTTGGCATTTTCAACTCGCGATCTTTTTTAGGGTGAGAGCGGGCCATTTATTTAAGAATTTGAGTAAAGGATTAAATTAACTTCATGTATTTGTATTATTGAATAAAACAAACCGCCGAAAATAGTTATATTTGACTTGACTTTAGTGACATGAATGTTATTATTTCAACGTCATGTCAAAGTGAAGTAGTTACAGTGAACTAGTTCAATGGGAATAGAATTTGAGTACAAGCAAAGGGTGGCTTACAGTGTCATCTCTTTTCACAAGCTTTTTGTAGGTGAAATTTCCTTTTCCCCTAAGTTCACAAAACCCTCAAAAAAACCCCTGAGCTCTAATTGCGCCAAACGTTTAAAAGCCTTTCAGGACACAATCGTTGCCGTATTAAACACCATTCATGCTCCCTTTTTAGAACTCTCATTATCTCTTTTAAGCGATCTTATTCATTCTATATCCCTATCCGGTTGTTCCCTACCCTCCTTTTACCTTTACCAAACCTCTTTACCGAGATAAAAACTCTTGATACAGAAGAATAGAAGAAAAACTTCTACAGGTGTATCCAAAACAAAATCGATACGTTTCTTTTCCATCAAATTAAATTTCTTGGTTAAGAAAAACGTTACTGTAATAAGAATTATATTTTTATTTAGTTAGTTTCATTTGCATCTAAGGTAGACAAAAATATTCTTTTATAACTAGGTGTAACAACAGTGGTGACCCCGAGCCTGCAGGCTGTGCTGTTAAAACAATAATCACTAGATTGTAATAACAATTTTAGTTAACAATATAAACGTATATGAGCGGCCTGCGTGGTCCAGGTCGTTAAGGTGTCAGTGTTTCTACTGATCTTTGACACCACGCAGGTCTAGGGTTCACATTCTAGGTTGCGCCCTCATTTTATATAAGATTATTGTTCAAAAATAGAAAAAAATCAAGTTTAGAATACACTTGAAGAGTAACGGTTGCCACTACCACTTGAGGTAGTTCCCGCGGGGGTTATCCCTGTAAGCCGCAAGGCTCTAAACGGGCATTTTTTATTATATATACACATATATGAGTAAAATTAGTTAGACGTAGTCCATTGTCAACGTTTTTACAATTAACTACGTTTAGGGAACAGGTACTCCTACCATCAGGTTCGTCTTGAGAATGACGGTGGATGAGTAATAAGTAAGGTCTTAGGATTTTAAACTGACTTAGTAGGCAACTATCAATGATCTTAGAGAGCACTTAGAAACTTATCTACTTGAGGGCCTCCCCCGATCTATAAAGTGACTAATGTTTGTTATAAACTCTTACTGCCTGCAAATATACCATACCGAGATCTTCTTAATTTTCAACCCTACCTTTTTAACTCTTTCTTAAGCATTGGGATATACGTTGGATAGATCTTTTTATTTGATTGGCTTATACAATAGAACCACCACATAGAATGGAATAATGCAAAAAATATACACGAAGTATAATATACACGAAGCAAAGGAGAAATCAAAAAATAAAAGAGCTATATGACTGTACCTGACATACAGCATATAATCCAATGAAGTCCAATGATGGATTAATATGGAAACTAATGCTTAAGAAAGAGTTAAAAAGGCAGGATTGGGTAAAAAAATGAATTATGAACAATGATTAACCATTGTCACAAACTTTCACGTCTAATCATGGATAGCATATATAAAATTGTACTAGTAGTAGTACAATTTTAGCGATATAATTATTCATGTTTCAAGTATATCAGTTTTTACTTTTTGTATACAAATAAGGAGCGTGGTTTTTTTACCAAACAGTCTTTCAGGGATGTAGGATGTTATAAACGAAAACACAATATTCTACGAAATTGAATGTTCAGTTTTGTAGAGCATTACGTTTTTGTCTATAACGTCTTACACATCCCTGATGACGCCTCAGATCACAGTGGAATCGAAACGTCGTATTCATCATCTGCATAGGAATTTTCATCTGCATCCCTACAGAGTTTAATTACATCTTTCACCATTATTTTCAGATAGATTTAAAACAAGCAGTCAAAACTAACCAAATTTAACCAATTCGACCAAAATATGACGATTCAGTGTTTCAGCTTCAAATCCCAATAACATAATCCACCTTAAGACAATCACTATATAAGAAAGACACCTATCCATCCATTCTATAAAACATAATGTTTGAAGAGATATCTATAGTACGCTGATCAATTGTTTATCAGAGTGAGAGACTTGGTTCAATTCAACCGTAATAATCTCTTTCAAAGCATCCATTACGTCTATAGATGAAACTTGAATAATACCACCTCTAGAGCTTTACATGCTTTATGCTAAACAATGACGATATTTATTATATTATTTAAAAAATAATAAATCATCTCTAAATTCAATTTAGTCCTCGTAACGACACTTTTACGATAGTTTGTATTTAAGACCGTATTGGGGTCATGAACTTCGTATCCTATTATCATTACAATAAATATCTTATTTCGAAATTCCCAAAAAATTGAAGATGATACTAAAAAGTAAGAGATAAACGAGTGCGCTCAGTTACTTTAAACCCTAAGTAGTGATAATTTACAATAAAATCTACACATGTGTTGTGTGTGTAAGATTTAACACTTGTTTTAACTTTTCTTCATTTATACCGTAGGTATATAAGAAAAGTATTGTGTTTGCAAAAAAATCCAAAACCGGGATGATACCGGAATAATCCGTTTCAGACGTTTTTAAGGCCTGAGTGGTTTTCGAAAATTTATCTTATGTGTATGTCTGTATGTGCGTGTGTATGTCTGTTATCATCGTAGCTCCAGTGCATTTATGCTAAAAAAACTTTGAACAAAAATTAATCGATAGGTGTAGTTGAGCTATATGGGAAAATATTTTTTTTATGATTTCAATAGACCTACAATAAAAACTTAGAAATTCAATCATTTAGAATTCATAAAATGCGGAAAAATGATGTGATTGGATTGAAATTTGGCACGCATGTGACTATGTATAAGTGTAACATATGTGCTAAGTTTTATCTAATTAACAGCATTAGTTCAATTTTTATTGAATGACTCGTGTAGGTTTTTTAAAAAATTGGGAAATGGTCCAATTGAGTTGAAAATTGGTACAATTGTACACCATAACATAATAAATAAGTACACTAAGCTTCGTTTCAATATCCATGATTTTTGTTGAATTATAAACATCAAGAAGCATTGTGCGTGGTCAGGGCTGTATGGGTGCCCGCTAAGAATGATACGGATGCATTTACTATCTGAAGACGAGCAAAGCGAGCCCAAAGGCATGTTGCAGTATAAATTTGGCGAACAGTATTTCTGAGGACGAGCGAAGCGAGTCCGAAGTATGCAGGATGAGCGTAGCAGAAAAAAAAGTTCCGAAAACATAAAACAACTTGATGAGAATGAAAATAAAATTAAATTAAAATAACTTAAATTAATGATGTTAACTTGACTTAGTAAGTACGATAAAAAAATATAGTAAATAGTTTCAATCCTCTTAATAATACCAACCCGGTTAACTATTTGAAATCTATGTGAAAGAACTCTGAAACTGAATGAAGAGAGTGATATAATTGAAGTCTTATCATTTTATTTCTAAACTTTTTACTGTAAATATTTTTTAAGTTTTCAGGTAAATGATTCATAATTTTGAGACCAAAGTGATAGATGTTCAGTCTTGCAGTCTTAGTAAGTCTGTTCCTTCTTATAGAGAGTTTTATCTATACATTAGCCAAAGTGATAAGTTATTTGATGTCAACAAATTTATTTTGACCTATAATATTCTAAAGCATTCATGATTTAAAATCCTCTATCACTTTGATTCTTATATGTTTATAGCATAATTAATGATTATATATCAACCTAAAATCAAACCGATTATTCGTCCTCTGATATTTTTAATAAAATAAACAGATTATTTATTTTCAGTTTGGTGTTTGCAAGCATCCATAATAATATTTCGTCCTCAGATAATATTTCGAAATTAAACTTTTATTTCGTAGATATAGTAATGATTTATGAATAGTTAATAAATTATATCCTATACTTCCACACAAAATACATCAGCCAATACTTCTTTACATCCTATAATTTTACACAAAACATATCATCCTATACTCTTACACAAATTATCATCCAATACTTCTACGCAATATATGTCATCCTATATTCTTACACAACGCATTTTATCCTAAAGTTCTACACGAAATATATCATCTAATACTTCTACACAAAATATGGCATCCTATATTCCTACACAAAGTAATTTATCCAATACTTCTACACAAAATATATCATCGAAAACTTTTACACAACATAGTTTATCCAATACTTTTACACAAAACATATCATCCTATACTCCCCCACAAAATACATCATCCTATACTCCTACGCAAAATATGTTATCCTATACTTTTCTACACAAAATATATCGTCCTATACTACTAAACAAAATTTATTGTCCAATATTTATACACAAAACATATCATCCTAAACTCCTACACAAAATATGTCATCCTATACTTTTCTACACAAAATATATCGTCCTATACTTTTCTACACAAATTATATCGTCCTATACTACTAGACAAAATGTATCATCCAATATTTATACACAAAACATTTCACCCTATACTTCTACACAAATATATTTTAAGCGACGCCGTTCCTCTCTTATAAATGAAATTTAAAACCAGAATGACGTTGTTTCACTAAATTTTGTTTTCTTTAAGCATTAATTTAACACCAATGTATCCTTTAACCATTTACTAAGGATGTCTCTTCATAAAATTAAATTAAAAAAAATCAATACTTAACTCTAATATTAACTTATTATAATTATGCAACGAATTAAGTTAAATAAAAAAGAAAAAGAAGATTATTAAGGCAGTTAGATTTAATACAATGGCAACGAGAAAGGACTTAGTACGAGGTCGAATATTCCCCTCGCGAGAGGAAAAGAGACGGGAGAAAACGGTTTCATTATTCTTTCTCTTTTATATTTCTTTCTTCTAATTAACAGTCATAGTATAATTATGCTCTGGAGAGTTCCAAGTATTCTTATCTAACTCGATTTCATCTTGAAGCTGGATCTCTTAGACGTGGCAGATATTTGGCGGTAAATATTGCAGTAACACAAGGTTAAAAAGAGAGGTACAAATAAATTTTTAAGAATTTCACTACGTTATAGTAATGTTACAAGAGAGTAAAGAAGGTCCTTTTTTTACCGTGGCGACAATATTTATTGTCGAGTGAAGCGAGACAGTTAAGGAGTCGTTGTAAACAAAAGCCATTTCTAGTCGTATAGCATATTCCATTTTTTTTGGGCGCAGTAATAGTAAACAACTATTTGGAAGAAAAACCAGTATAATGTATAAACATTTACCGGTATACTTCTTTCGATCGCCTTGTGGCGGCGTATTTTCAATGTCTGTATCACTTTCCATTTTTTTTTTATAATTATTCTTTATTTTATAAATATACATTTATTGACATTACAATGATATACTGTTTAAAGTACCTCTTGCTTGAGGTCCTAAAAAATACCTGCGCCGAAGAGGGAGCTCTACGCAACACACGCACTTCATTTTCTTCCATCATTATTATTAAACATTTGATAACAAATAAAGAACTCACATTCCGAAAAAAACAAACTTAGTTGAGGTTTTGACAGGGAGAGAGAATTAAAGGAGTTTTGATCAAGAGCTCGAACAACACGATACCGGACATAAAACATGTTTTCAAGAAATTATTTTTGTAAACGTTAATTCTTTTTGTTGAAAAAGACTATCGGTCCCGAACTTTCATCAAACAAAATTAGATTAACGTGTACAGAAAAAATGGGTGTTAAAGTACCTATGCATATCTGAGGATAGCTCAGAGGTAAATTATACCACCTGAATTTGTTCCTGAAGGGTGATCACCCTGATAGACTCTACACTTTGATATTAGCCAAAAAGTCGAGACTGAATGACTTTTGATTTTGGGATAACTTTCTTTTTCTATAAATGAAATGTTCATTCCTTATTATTTATTATCTTTATATTTGCATAAGCTAAATGTAAACAAAGTCCTTTGTATAAGAACTGTCAGTTTTTATACAAAGTAATTAAGTAGAAAATAAAGTGATTACTCTGATAGACCTAAAGCCCTAAACAGCCATTAATTTAATTTAGTTATTTAATACTTTTGCATATACCCTTTAACAATCTTCTTTCAATTATTTTGTTCCTATTTTCAAAACTAAAATTTTTATATGGCACCAAATTAAGAGTAATGCTAATTTCTTGCAATGTTAATACTTTCTTAAAATATATAGAATACCTCAAGGTTTAAAATAGTTATTTATGCATCAAGGAAGTAAAGAATGCTATTATTTCCCTGAGCAGTTAGTTGCTTCCTAAGGCAAAGCCAAGGGAACCAACTGACTAGGAAGCAAATGACGGGGATAATTGCGTGGAATAAAAATAGCATTTTACTCCCAAGGTGCATACAAGATTTTATCTCCAGACTTTGACGTCATTAAATTATTGTTATATTCTTATTTTCATACATTTTGTGTTTTGTTGTATTTTTTGGGGTCAGCCCCCCCCCCAAATTAATTTTGAGAGTGCTGCTCTACCAAATATCAATAATTTGTTTTATTGCTCCGAACCTTATTTGACCTAAAACGGATTATGAGCCGATGTTTTTTTTGTCGGGCCCCCCTTATACATTTTGGGGGCGCTACCCCTAAAATATAAAATAAAACACTTTTTGCTCCAAAAAAGTTTTTCCATCGTTTGATCTGAAACGGATTTTGATCTAATAAACAAATTTATTTGGTCGGGTCCCTCTAATAAATATGGGGTGCCGCCCCCGGGAAAGTGTTACAAAAATTAACCCCTCGTCTTTATAAATTTAGAGGATACTACTAATCTTCCCTAAACAATGGATATAATTTGCTTTAACAGTTAAAGAAGCACTTTTCGCTCCCAAGGGAGTAAAACGTAACTTTTCACTTTCAAGGGAGTAAAACGTAACTTTTTATTTCCAAGGGAGTAAAACGTAACTTTTTATTCCCACGGGAGAACACGTAACTTTTTCTCCCTTGGGAGCGGAAAGAGCTTCTTTACTCCCTAAAAACTAGTTAATAAATTTCACATTATACACTGTCTGGAGATAACAGTGCTTTTCATCGAATATTTAAAGATAATTATATTTTTTGTATGCTAAATAAAGATAAAAAGTCATGATAAAAAATACTATCAAGAGATAAAATTTTTCTTTTACTTAAATATAATTTCCTGTATTGCTTCTTTTTAGTTTAACATATTATTATGAAGGAAAATAAATGAAATTTTAATCATTATCATAATAAAAACAACCAAACGGAGTCTTATGTTTATCACATTTTATTTTCTCTAAAAGAAACAGCTTGATATTGTTTTGTTTATGAATACCAAACAATACACAAAAAGGTTTTTAAAGAAAACTTTTATTCCTAAACAATTGTATAAACGTTGCACTCTAAGCTTAAGAATCGTAAAAAAAAAGATTTTTTTGTTTCATTGTACCATTGTTTCAATTTATGGTCTAGTCCGTGCAACAAGTATATTCATTGATCCACGACTCTTAGAGAGTTCTTTTTCAGTCTAAAAAAAACCTTTCCTCCAGACCCCTTTTTTTATTTGCCTGACACAGCCGCTTTTTGCCTAGGGTTTTGAGGTGTAATAAAAAATGTAATAAACTTATACTGAGAGCAAAGCTACTATGTTTTAAAAGAAATAATAGCAGAAGATAAAGAAATATAATATATAATACATTGGATTTATTTTCTATAATGTCATAAAAAATGTCAAGATCGTATTGTATATCTGTGCTAGAACGCCCCTTTCTTTATATCTACTCCTTTTAATCTTATAAATCCTTATAAATTCTGTAAACTATGTTCTGTACAATTGTTATACTATGTTTTTATACTTTATATTAATTTATTAGTATTTTCTTAGTCTAGTTTTCAAGTGACAACAAAATATATTAAAAATATGTCATCACAACTTTTTTTTTATTATCTACAAATCAACTTTTTACGTCTAGATGAACTCTTCGGAAAATATTTTTATGACGTCATTAACCGCTATTATTGACACAGCGGAAATTTCTAAAATTCATCAAACGTTGGATTTTGGGAAATGAATAAAATGTTTGGAAAGTGACTGTAAAGAAAAACGACTGTATTCCTTTATGGATTAAATAAGTGGTCAAAGTTTAATATCAATACGGTAAGAACATCTTGGGTATTTGCGGATGACTTTTGTAAAGCAGCAGGAAGAAAGATTAATAGATAACTTTTAACTCTCACCTGGATGGGTTATACTTAAAAGTAAAACTGATGATTTTTGAGCGATAATTGTACACACATTTCAGCAAAGAAAATGACAGATACGAACAACCATATGAAAAACCTGATAATAATGCCGTGATAAACATAAAGAAAATTTCAAAGAGAAAATTCTCATAAAAAGAATTTAAAAAAAAACACTAATGCGTGTGTATATGTAAGTGTGTGTATTTGTCTGTTTCCATCGTAGCTTCCTGTGTATATATGCCTTAGAATTGAAACTTAATATAAAAATCAGTCTATAGGTGAAGATGTGCGGAAAATGATTTTTTTTTATGATTCAGCAAAGGTTTCTAAAATTCATGATACACGGAACAATATCAAATATAAGACAAACATACATGCCAAGCTTCATCTCATTTTCAGCAATTGATCAGTTTTAATTAAATTACTCGTGTACGATAATCAAAAATCTTAATAAAAAATAAAAAAAGGTGATTTAATTGAGTTGAATTTAGGAAGACTTAAGACAAAAAACTTTATAGGGAACTCTATTTTAATTATTCAAGCTTTTGAGGAGGAATAGGTCCTAATTAATAAAAAAAAAAAATAAAAAAAATAACCTACATAATATAGATGTTAGTTTATATATGAAATTAGTTTTTTTTATTAATTAGGACCTATTTCTCCTCAAAAGCTTGAATAATGAAGACTGTATTCAAATCAAAAGGGTTGTTTATACCGCAAGTTGAACGGTAGCTAGGTTATTACCCACGGTAGCTGATTCTTCGATTAAGGCTGTATTCCTTTATGAAATAAATAAGTTATCAAAGCTTAATATTAATACGGCTAGTACATCTACTAGCCGTATTAATCGGTTTTGTTAAGCAGCAGTAAGCAAGGTTAATACCTGGATGGGTGGCAGTTAAGAGTAAACACCTTATGAGGACGATTGAAGCTAATTCGAAATCGTACTGCAACATAAATAAGGTTATTTTCATATCCTAAGGATCAGCTAAGGGAACTCGAGAGGAAGAGCGTAGCGAATTCGACGTAGTTAGAAATAGATCTAAACGGGATACTTTTAATCTTTTTTAACCTGATTTATTTTACTATCTAAATTTAAAACACTAATTCGAATTATAAAATTACAAAATTATAGCATAACTTTTCTATAATGCTATATTAACAATCTTTACCTTTCAATTAATAACCTCTAACAATATTATTCCATTAAACGTAACGAAATAGAAATTAATTTTATTTTAAATGTATTTTATATGATTTTTTGTTAGGGATAAATGCCTCAGGTGTTTTAATTAGTCAGTTAAATTAAGACTGTAGAGCTCTGTAGACCGTTTCAACGGCCCAATGGGATTCTAACGATGAAAAATGTATACTAGAGGGCTCCCAAGTTAATTATTTATTAGGGTCTATGTTAAGGGGAATACCGGGGGTAGAGGAAGGTTGAAAATTATTTGATTAGATAGAAAGGATTTGCGTAGGGTCTCACTACACTCACATGTACGGATATATATATATATATATATATATATATATATATATATATATATATATATATATACTTACTATACATATATCAGAGGTAAACCTAGTGACCCCAAAAATCTAAACTAGTAGGGTTTTATACTTTGGACCACATCCAAAGATTAGGGCTCAGCCAAAACTTATTTCGAACCCTCATAGCTAAATAACTGGTAGAAATTGCCGTGTCACTGAATGATGACCCATATTCTGACCTAAAGGCATTAAATCATACCCTAAACATTACACAATAAACTATAAATATGATTCAACCCAAATCACTTTTAAATAGATAAGAAATTTTATTTAATTGTTCAATGGCGGGTTATGTTTATAAGTGTTAACATAAAAATAACTTTATTAGCATAAATGGAAAAACTCAAAAATGTCACAGACAAATTGCCAACCTGAACAGACACCCTAACAAACGGACGACGTCCGTAATTTAGTTAAACCCACAGACACACTAACTGGGACGATGGCGTATGCTGTCGTCATCACCAAGTGCCACTGAAGGATACCTCAGCCACTTGACCCCGGACTAGCCTCGGAGGCAAAGATGAAACAATTATGCTTCGATATAATTGATTAAATTTAACGCTGAATCAATAAAAAATTCATTTTAGTCCCACCGTAGACTTTTGTAGACCCAGGAGGAAAACACTAACTGAGTAGGCAGACCTACTCGGGCTATTTGTCGCCAAATAACCAAAGTATGCTTCGGTCATAAACCGCCTGACTCTCTTAAACACAATATGTTTATTTCTAAAATGGGTATTTTTATTATAGACTCAAACAAAGTTGGCTTTTTCTACAGTTGATTAGCAGCATCGAGTGAGGTCAGTACCTGAATGGGAGCCCGCTGGGAATAAAACAAATGTTTTGACTACCTGAGTGACTCCGAATTAGTGAGGATGAGCATAAGGAATCCGAAATGGCGATGAAATGTTCCTAGACAACCTGTACCCGAAGTTTTTTACTTAACTTGTGTGTTACTTCTTTTTTGTCGACAAAAACAAATATGTGAAAGTAATAAGAACATTTTATGACTCAAAAACATCACCTCCAAATAACTTGAACAACTAAAACCAGAAGCACAGTGCGCAAGCACAGTTTAACTCAAAATAAAAACAGGTTAAAGACAAAATTCGCGGTAGGCCTAAGCCCTAAAGCAACTTTAACAGTAATAATAAGAACATTCCATGACCATTTCATACAAAAACATCACCTCCAAATGACTAGAACAACTGAGACCAGAAGTACAGCGCGCAAGCACAGTTTAACTCAAAATAAAAACAGGTTAAAGACGAAATTCGCGGTAGGCCTAAAGCAACTTTAACAGTAATAATAAGAATATTTCATGACCATTTCATACAAAAACATCACCTCCAAATAACTTGAACAACTAAGACCAGAAGCACAGTGCGCAAGCACAGTTTAACCCAAAATAAAAACAGGTTCAAGACAAAATTCGCGGTAGGCCTAAAGCAACTTTAACAGTAATAATAAATTTAAAATGGTTTAATTAAATTTTATGAAATCAATTCATTACTTCTGCTTCCAAAGCACTGAAGCCCGAGGGCAAGCAAGAGTAACTTCATAATTTACTGAATAATTTATTGACTAAATTTTATTAAAGTTTGTATTTTACTTTACTCTTATTAATAATAATTGCAAATTTGTTATTAATAATGCAAATTCATAAAAAATATTATGTACTAAAAGAGGTCAAAAATAAAAGCTAAAATAAAAATGAATAATATTTAGTCGACAAAATGAGTATAGACACGGGAATAATAATAGGTTCGTGAATAATTGTTATTCCAAAGAATATCTAAAGTAATGCTGGTCTAGTAGTAGTTTAACTTACTTATTGATTTATTACATAATTATACATTTTTTACTTATTATAACACTAGAAATATAAATAAGATAAATGTATTTTACTAATATTTCACTTCGTTTTGCAAGAAATTCGCTTCAATTTACACAATTGTTTTCTATTCTTAAAAAAAAGACTTGTTAAAAAAAATTTGAATGAAAAATTAAATGAGTAAATGTGTCTTAGGTACAGCCAACAATAATATAAACGAAATTTTTTAAGTATTAATGAAGTTTAAGTGTAATCAAAAATAAAATTAAGATATATCTGTGAGTTTTGTACCGTTGAAAAAATTTAAAAAATGTGTCGTTCTATACTATTAAAGATAAAATAACAAATATCCATGTCCCTTGTAAGATAAAAATCATATAAAAATTGCTGTTTTGTAAATATCAATTTTTATATGATTAAAAATCAAGTTAAAATAACACAAATATTTTAAGATATTTGATAGCACAGTTAAAAAAAAGTGAACAAATGTGTCGATGTCCACACATTTATATAATTTCTGTACAGTTTAAAGTAAAATAAACAAATGTCTGTGATTATATACACTTAAACATAAAATAAACAAGTTTTTGTAATTCTGCTCAGTTAAAAATTAAATTAATAAGTTTCTGTGATTCCAGATAGTTAAAAAAAGAAATAAACATATTTCTGTGATTGTATGCAGTTAACAATGGAAGAAACATATTTTCGTGATTGTATACAGTTAACAATGGAAGAAACATAGTTCAGTGATTGTATACAGTTTACAATGGAAAAAACATATTTCTGTGATTGTATACAGTTAACAATGGAAGAAACATATTTTCGTGATTGTATACAGTTAACAATGGAAGAGTAATACAGTTAACATGGAAGAAACATATTCTGTGATTGTATACAGTTAACAATGGAAGAAATATTTCTGTGATTGTATACAGTTAACATGGAAGAAACATAGTTCAGTGATTGTATACAGTTAACAATGGAAGAAACATATTTCTGTGATTGTATACAGTTAACATGGAGAAAAACATAGTTCAGTGATTGTATACAGACAATAAGAAACATAGTCAGTGATTGTATACAGTTAACAATGGAAGAAACATATTTCTGTGATTGTATACAGTTAACAATGGAAGAAACATAGTTCAGTGATTGTATACAGTTAACAATGGAAGAAACATATTTCTGTGATTGTATACAGTTAACAATGGAAGAAACATATTTCCGTGATTGTATACAGTTAACAATGGAAGAAACATAGTTCAGTGATTGTATACAGTTTACAATGGAAGAAACATATTTCTGTGATTGTATACAGTTAACAATGGAAGAAATATATTTCTGTGATTGTATACAGTTAACAATGGAAGAAACATAGTTCAGTGATTGTATACAGTTAACAATGGAAGAAACATATTTCTGTGATTGTATACATTAACAATGGAAGAAACATAGTTCAGTGATTGTATACAGTTAACAATGGAAGAAACATATTTCTGTGATTGTATACAGTTAACAATGGAAGAAACATAGTTCAGTGATTGTATACAGTTAACAATGGAAGAAACATATTTCAGTGATTGTAAACAGTTATAAATTAAATAAACAAATTTCTATGGTTCTTATACGAACGAAAATGAAATAAACAAATTTATTGAAGTTCTATGCAGTAAATAACAAGTTTTTATGATACCAAAAAATAACCCCTGCGGGTACTAACTTAGGTTGTAATTGCGCTCAAAGTATAATCTAAAGTTTGCAATAATTTATTTGAATCTGATATACTTATAGCGTTTCCTGGGATACGATCAGTATAAATGAAGAACCCTGGTAAAATTCTGTCAATGACTACTTTTATGACAAATTTAGACTCTAATTCGGAATTTAAACAAATAATACTATAAACACAGCTTTAAATATTTCAAGGTATGAATAATTTTATGTCCAATTCAGACGCTAAGTCAGAATTCAAACATTTTAATCCTACAACACAGGATTCGAATATTTTAACCAATGACTACTTTTATTTTTTTTAATAATTAAAATAATGACTTATATTCTATAATATTTTTCTTCACTAATCTATAAATTAGCGATGATCATTTCACCCAACACTGAGGGCATCTTCAGGGGATCAAAAATAAACAAACAATACATTAACAACAAATTAAAAAATACACACACAACATAAAAAGACTAGAATTAAATATCACAGAATTGAGTTAATAAAAATCAACTTCGTCGAGAAATAACGATGTCCACTGAAGATGCCTACAGTGTAGGGTACAAATCATCGCTAATTTGTAGATAAGTGAAGAAAAATATTATAGATATAAGTCATTAATTTAATTATTTAAAATGTGTGAGTGACTTCTATAAACTTAAAAGTGAGACTAAGGATAAATTACTACTTCTATCTCTAATTTAGACACTAATTTGGAATTTAACATTTTTCATACTACTACACAGTATTAAAATATTTAATGCTATGTCTACTTTTATGACCACTTTAGACACTAATTTGGAATTCAAAAATTTTACTACTACAATATAACATTGAAACATTTTAAGCTAAGACTTCTTTTATGTCCAATATTTTTCGATTCAGGGTTTATTGCAAATATTTCATTCCCATTTATAAACACTTGAAATAGATAAAAGAGTATAGGATTGTGAATATAAAAATAGTGTAAATGCATGCGAATAGATTATATACAGCTTCGATGGAAGGGAACGTCAAAAGCAGACGTTATGGCCTCTTAGATTCCATATATTCTTAGAGAATTTCTACTTTCCAGATATTTCTATTATTAAAAACCATAAGATCTTATTTCAATAAATTGTAACATAAAACATTACATAACTGACAGTAAAGTAATATGATAAAGGAGCCACTTGCTTGTATCTCATTACTTTTAAGCTAAACATTTTTTACTTTTGCTGCTGTGTACGACAAGTTTTATTAAAAAGGGGACAGTGGATGTAAATATCTGAGACAGTAATGTCCAACGAGGGGAAAAATTCCAAATTAGAGTTTCCAAATATTGCAAAAAAAGTTTACGCTCTTTGTTTTTGTCAGTTCTTTTTGACTTTTTGACAACATTCTTTCAATGATAAATTTAAATTGTAAAAAAAAGTTAAGTGATGAGAAAATATTTACTGATTCATCACAAAACTTTAGATATGCTTATATATTATGACAGATATTAACAATAATATCTTTTAATAATACTAATATAGAAGGAGCATATGAGCGTAAATACAATGTAATTCTACTAATAACACGAAAGCCAGTTGACTGGTCTTAAGTAGGGTTACCACCCTAACAACAAAACATTATTTTAAATATGTGTCATAAATATCCATTAATGAAGAAAGATCGTAAAGAACAAATAACTTAAGTTAAAACACCTGCTGAGTATTTAATAAAACCGGTCTTAGATGGCAAAATAATAGCGGAATACAAGAATCTACATTTAGTTGACGAGAACTACTTTCAATATAATTTTAATTAAAAACGTTAAACTATAATTTAAAATGTTTAAAATATTTTAATGCACCGATATTTATGTAAGTATTTTATGAATAAACAATCATTAATTATAATGGAACATAATAACGCCTTTATCAGTAACGTGCTATCAGTAGTGCTCCTTCTATCTATAGTTTCGAATGTAATGTATTTTGGATGTACTGTGTTCATGAAGGTTAAAAGGTTATTGGTTTTATCTACTTCAGAATCAACGATGATAAATATATCGTCAACATAACGTTTGTAACAGATCACCTTAAACATTTCTGTAATCTTTGGCATAAATACATCTTCAAGATATTGTAAGAATACTTCAGACCTTACGCCAGAAGTTGGATGACCCATTTCCAAACTATCTGTCACAAAATATACATCATTGTTGAAAGTGAAATAGTTTTGTTTTAGTGTAACACGTAATAAGTTGATAATTTTTGTAACGAGTTTTGGATCATGGTGGAGTAACATGTTTTCTTCTAATATTATCAGTGTTTCGTTGACTGGTATAGCGTTATGCTGGAACCGGTCCAGGGATATTCATATCCAACAGCAAGTATCGACGGTATCTGATTCTTCGCTTGCTTCTTCAACTTGCGGTAAATATAACCTTTTTAAATTTAATTATTATTGAAATCTATTTAGTTTATGCCGAAAACTAAGAATAATAGTTAATGGAGAATAATAGCCTGTTGAAATTGCGCATTAACTACTGAACCTATGTTTTTACAGGTCATATACATATAAACACTAATTTATCTTTATTTAAGATGTCACCTACACCAAGAAATATTTATAAGCAAACTAAGATAAAAGATTTCCCAGTAATGTAAAGAATAGAATGGAAAAAATGTCGCTGAGTGTAAGATTCAACTAAGACGTTGCCATCAAAGGAAACAATATATTAAATTTACAGAATAAAGTAAGGAAACATGGAATAGGAGTGATTTAATCAACTACTAACACAACATTGTACGTGATCCCTTGCTATGTGTTTGTAATACAGCGACACAGACAGCTTATTGGCAACACGTATACCTAACAATCTTATTTCTTTCTTTATTAGTCTACACTTAAGATGTGAATTCAATGCAGTCTTAACACATCTTCATTTACGCTTTAAACACAATAGACAACCTTTAACACTTCTAAATTAAGCGACAATTTTAACAATTGACAATCTTCCAGCTTTAATTCGAACTAAAGTAAAATTGACATTTTTTGCCCTTACTTCAAGCAAACAATCGTCATTTTGCTAGCGTGGGTTTAAGCAGGAAAAATTACAATATTTTAGTTTTAATTCAACCAAGAAAATCTTATACGTTTCCAGTTATAAAAAAAATAATTTTTAACTTAAGCTTTATCGACATTCATTGTGTCTTAATTTTAACTAAAGAAAAATTAAAAATCACCCACACTTAATTTAACCAAGGAAGGCCAGCTTAAGTAACTTTCTTCGGCAAAAGTAAAATATGACTGATTAAAATAAAAGATTCTAAACTTAATTTTTAGAAAAACCAAAAAGCGTCCACCAGCTTGTCTTATCTTTTATTTTAAATATTAGTAATATTATTATTTCATTTAACTATTTCTTAACTATTATTTATCCATCTTATCATTATTATTATTTCTCTTTTACAAATTAATTATATCTATTTACCACTATATTTGACTAATTTTAATTACTCTCGCCAGAGTGCGATCACTGGATTGTTTCTCTACCAAGTCTCTCAAGCCACTAAAACCATTCAACTCTAATACTTGTAACTATCATAATTGCTGTTGTAATAATCAATAAAATATGTAAAAAAAAGAAATCAAAATAGCGTTCTTAATTAATTATTGCAACTAAAGGTAAATTAACGATCTAGTATTAACTCAAACTGAAACAAGGTAAAGCATCTTAGCCTTAAATAAAACTAAAGATAAAATTAACGATCTAGTATTAACTCAAACTGAAGCAAGGTAAAGCATCTTAGCCTTAAATAAAACTAAAGATAAATACTTAGTAAATTAAATAAAACGATAACGATCTAGTATTAACACAATCTGAAGCAAGGTAAAGCATCTCAGCCTTAAATAAAAATAAAGATAATTTAAATATCTTTTATCATTAAGGTAACCTGAAGTAAAATATACAATTTTCACATGAAAAGATGAGATTTTTAAATCTCAATAATATATTATCTCAATATAATATCAAAAGAAAAATCAGGTACAAGGTACCTCGGAACTTTTTCTCGCAACTTTTTCGCAACAAACCCCGTAGATTAACTGGATACTCTTGAATACTGAATTTAAACTCAATTAGACTATTTTTCAATTTTTAACTATTTTTTTAAAAAACGAATACAAGTTATTCGATACAAATTATGCTTATGTTAGTAATAAGATGAAACTCGGCACATAGTTGGATTTATATTACTTCACGCATGCTAATTTTCGAACTAATCAATGCATTTTTCAAGTATTATTGCCAGGTAATGACATAAAAATTATTTATCGGATAGAACAAATAAACCAATAAATTCATTTTTATACCACGTCTCAACTCCCTAGCATAAATAAAATATGAGCTAGGTTGATAATAGACATATACATTAACAACCTATCACACAAACTTAAAAATAGAGAACTTTTAGAAAACTACTTCTAGAGATCTTAAAAACAGATAAAACCAATAGTTCAGGTGAAATCTCGGTTTCGGGAAGAACTTTTACGGTATCAAGGAGGAAAACATTTGAAGAATTAGCTACCGTCGATACTTGCTGTTGGATCCCTGGACCGGTTATCCGCTGATGATGGCGTTATGCTGAAACCGGTGCAGGGATATTCATTCCCAACAGCAAGTATTGACGGTAGCTGATTCTTTAATTGCTTCTTCAACTTGCGAGAAATACAACCTTTTTAAAGTAAAGCACATGCATTATGAAATTAAATACGTCATTAAATCACATTTCTTGGTATGATATTTAGTTTTATTCGTTTTCATTACTTTAAAAGAGTGTGGAGTGTCATTAAATGAGTAGGGCCTCTATTTCAAACTTGTAAATTATTAATCCTTTTGTTTGCTGACCTGTATTACATAGGTTACACAACAAAAATATATAGAATTTATCATCACTCGCAAATCAAAAGTTATCCGTTAAAAAGTTAACATCAAGAGACAACAGTAAAAGTTAATTAACTTTATGAGAAGTTAATAACATCAAAGTTTACTAAATCAGAAAAGTTGTGAAATGGGATAATCAAAAGTAAAAAACAAACTGACAGCTTCTATATTATCAAGTTTGTACTTAAGTCAAAGGTTATATGAATAATAATAAAGTTCTAATATGAGCTACAAAACAAGAAAAGTGGATTAATGCGGAAAGATTTCCAGCGTAAATGACTCTGATCTAAACGGGACACGATTTATCTAAGAGCTTTACATCTCTCTTTAACTCTTAATTAAAGCTCTCTTTCTAACAGACCCGCATAAGTTATAACAAAGCTATACGATATATATTCTACTTTAGAACTATCTCGGTAAAGGTCTAATTACATCACACCTAAGTATTATTTACCTCTGGTCTATATTCTGCACGGATACAAAATGTGCAATAATTAATATAACCTAATGCATCCCCCTTCGTTTTAGAGCATTATATATTTATTAGTATGCACTGCCGATCTCATTAATATTTAAATTCCTTTAGTCTTTAAAGTGTTGTTTATTAAACCGGTTGGTATAATATTTTAAACGAACCAGTTATCATATAAATACCAATATCGGACTTGTATGGAATATCCAATATGAATTTATATTGGAATAGATTTTATCAATGCATTTCAACAATTAAGCATTACAAAGTTTTCAAATTTTGCAAAAGCTATATTACCTAAATGAATATGAAATCTAATTTTGACCCCCATCGATTTAAAGCTCAAGTTTTCTTTTTTATATTTCGTTCAATACAAACGCACTTTTAAAACAAAGAACTAACTAACGTTAGTTTGATAATAGTGCTAGATCAAAGATAATTTCCTGGTAAACGTACCGCATTATATAAGAGACGGACAAATAATCTAAATCCAGCGTAATTATTAAAGCAAAAACAAAGTAGTAATAGTATAAGTAGTCGTAAGGGGTGGGAGGTCAAGCCTGGTGAGTTGACTACATCTTTGGAATCTATTCACTAACCCCCAGATCAACCGCCTATCACTATACCTCCACTGTTTTATCCTCGTCAAACCTCCTGCCTGCAACAATGGATGGACGTGAGAATGTCCTGTCATATTGGAAACTCCATTTCAATTTCGTCTAGTACATCAGTTCTAATTATTTGTAAACTGAGCCTTCCAAACCGTTCACACGTTCCTTAATAATGATCAATAATTTTTTCCTCATTGTCTTCACATATTGCTCATAGGGGACTGCCTTCATTAGGGCTAAATGCCTATTGAGCCTGCATTTCTCAGTATCTACTCTTACCGCTGAGACTAGACTTACTCAGGTCCAGAAGCCATCTAGATTATTTTCAATGTTCCATCTAGATCCGTCCAAAGTTAGAAATATCTTTAAATGCCTACATCCCAGATGATTTTTTCCTTTTTTGCCTTCATGTCCAATCAGTCCCAGACTCCGTTCCACAAAAGCCTGTAGATGCCCTTTCTTTAAATACTTCATCAGCTTTTTCATTTCCAGGTATGCCAGAGTGTCCAGGAACCCATACCACATTAACATTCATAGTGCCTTTATTATTTATACGATATTCAGCATAATTTGCCTGCCTCCGTGGCCGTGATCGTAAAGGCGTTCGATTTCGGCACCGAAGGTCCGGGGTTAGCAGCCCGGGCT
This sequence comes from Microvelia longipes, assembly GCA_018340805.1. Lineage (NCBI taxonomy): Eukaryota > Metazoa > Arthropoda > Insecta > Hemiptera > Veliidae > Microvelia > Microvelia longipes. The sequence goes on from JACMZG010001893.1 coordinate 15,098,553, forward strand.
ATACTCTAAGGTTTTATGAATAGTATTTGTATTAAAAAGATTTCGCCAACAATAATTAAGTCTTAGAGTGTAGTAGATGCAACCCACCTGAGGTGGTTCCCGCAGGGTGAATGCCCTGATAGGCCAAAAGGTCCTAAAACGGGCATTTATTTATGTATTCAGCATAATTTAAAGTTATTTGTTCAACATGCCGATATAATTCAATTTTTACTTTTCCTCTTTCATAACTTAGGTATAGAGAAAAAGTATTGAGTTTGCAATCAAAATCCTACAGCGGGATTACACATAAATTGTCCGTTTTAGGTGTTTATAAGACCCCCTGAGTGGTTTTTACAAAAAATTATCTGTCTCTGTGTGCGTTTCTGTACCGAATCCAAAGAAATGAGGATGTGAGCAGGAAATTTGATGTGGTGAGAAAAAGTTTTTAGATATTCTGTACCAGATTTTACTATTATTCCGCTTAATTTGCTGTAGCTCTATATACTTCTTCCAGATATAACCATTCTAATTCATACGCTTTTATTTATACTTAATTTACCAATTAATTGACAAGCAACTTCCATTACTAGTACATGAATCTTTTTGGCTAGTCAATAATCAAGCCAAAGAACAAAACAGCAAGAACAGTTTGCATATCGGCAGATTTCAGCAGCCCTTTAACAGTTTATAAACATAATTTTAAATTACGTTCTACTGTTTCAATCTTTTCAATCTACTCGTATACAAGCCTATTAAGAGCACATCAAAGTCAAATTATTCTAAACTAAATGAAAATGTCAAACTTTTAGAGCCTTAACTTCTGTGTGTAATTAAAATGTTGCTTAATTTAAAAAAAAATATTATAATTATAAAGGGAGTTGGAATTCAAATCAGTCCCAAGTCTGACATCTCTGAGGACAGATATCTTGCTTTCTGTTTTTGATTCTTTTTTAAAGATGGATCTTTTTTCTAGAAGAGTTTCGTCAAAGTAGTTTATACGAGATTTTTTCCTCTGAAACAGTTTTTTTCTTAAAAGGCTGTTGATGTTGTTTGTCGTGTATCCTTATTGTATTTATTCTTTTAACGTATTCTCTTCATGTCCTTGCTTTGTCAGAAGAAAAGGATTTTTTTGTGTCCGGTACTGAGACAGCAAAGAGACGGAAAGCGTAAAAGATCATTAAATACAAAATCGAGTAAAAAGCATCCAATATGGAGAACAAAGGGAAGGGTCCTAGCTGCGACCGAAGGATCATATCCCCTACACCCGAGAGTCTGCGATAGGAATGCAGATTCTATTTGGCTTGGAATTATAATAGAAAGGAACAAGTGTAATACAGTATTCACAAAAGGATTACTGCAAGGATATCCCATCTCAAAGCAACTGTTCAGCCTTTATCATGTCATCTTGCTCTTTAATTATTTTATCTTCATTTCATCTTGAAAAGGAATCAAATTCTAATACCTCAGTAATAACTAGGGACATTGTGAAAACGTAGTAAAAATAATAAATAGTAATAAGTAATACATTAGTAGGTAAAAAGAATAGTACGACAACCTATTAACATAAGACGCATATAATGTAGTGTAGCTTTAAGTCTATAGTAAAATCAATAACTTCCAGGCTAAAAGCAATGTTATTATAGCAGTTCTTGGCGAGATTCGAATCCGGGCTTCAAAGTATTTGTTATATTTTTCTTTACGGCTTATGTTAATAATACCAAACTAATATAAAAAGTCAGTGCAGAAAGTATCCTTAAAATGGACTCCTCTCTAACCTCTAAACTACAGAAAATACAACTTAAGGAGATTTTTTTTTACAAATTTATAAAATCATATGATCTTATTTTTTTTAATTTTTTACTAGGGAAAAATATTATCATGTTTGCACTAAAGATCGAAAACCTAAATTTTATTGAAATGATAGTGTTCTTAATAATAATAACAAGCGTGTTTAATACAATAAATTTTACAATTTACGAAACCTAATCAAAAATCTCTATTTATTCAATTAACTGTAAATTTTAAAGATAATAATTACCGCTAGTTTGAAAAGCAATAAAAGAATCAGCTACCTGTTGCTGTTTGCTGTACAGCATCAGGTATCGACGCTAGCTGATTCTTTATTATTTGTAAATGTTCAATTACTTTAATCTTTTAATGTTTTAAATTAATCTTATTGTATTAATAGATAATTACTAATATATATTCTTAACTATGCATGTAAATAACAGTCAATATTTAATAGCAAGTAAATTTTAGTTAAATATTTTAGCATGACTCTTTTATAATACATTTCTTAATAATAACTTCCCTTAACTATAAGTACAAATACTGAATGAAATACAAAATAAGCTAACAATTTCGAAACATGGCCTTCACTCTAAATTCTTTAGAATCTACACAGGGCCTTCAATTAACAATATTGGTAAAAAAGATATAATTTGTTTAAAAAACTGCATATAAATAATGTACTTTTTGTAAAAATGCAATAAGTGAAAATAAAGAAGTTTATTATTATTATTATTATTACTTTATGTTCCCTATGAACTTCAGAATATTTATTCATTCACAACTTAACATAAAAATATTTATGCTTTAGCCTTTACATCGCACTTTAACAACTAAATTGCATTTATAGGAACATAAATATAAGATTATGAGATTATTAATACTTCATTATTAATTATTAAATGGCTACAGAATTAAAACCATATTTCATAATCAAACCAAACACTGTAATAATCAAGATCTTTTTATATTATCTATCTAACTTATTATTTATTACCAGACTTTACCAAATAATAATATAAAATATAATGTATAATTATATATGTAAACTAATAAAATAATGAGTTTTTTAATTTAAAATGTATTTTATTCAATTAATTTAAATAAAAAATTTAAACATTAAGTAACGAAATATTTGGTAGACTGTGTATTTTGTGTTTTAATAATTTGATTTATTCGAAAAATTAAAAAATACAGTAACTACAAAGAACTTTAGTATTGCATTTTAATCCTTTTAAAATATTGGACTTTAGCACGAAACTCTCGTATAGCAATATTTTCACCCCTTGGTCAACACGTGACCCGTAAGGGGAGCTATTCATCCAGCACTTTAGCTAACAGTGATAAAACGGTTCATTGAATCGAAGTCTGAGTGATGCAATATTTTAATGTGTATAAATAGGAGAGATAGGAACCCTTATTTGCGTTACGAACATAACCTCTCTAACAGTTTTTTTATAGTTAGTGGTTAAGCAACGTAAATGCAGACAACGCCGAACGCCTGTTTTTGTTAACTTATTATATGTTAAATTGTATTTGTAAATAGTAAAGAGAAAACTATATTATTACATACTTTAATATCGATGGATTTAAATTTAAAAAAATCTTTACTGCGACATCAAAACTAGAAATGAATTCGGGTAAAATAAGTAAAAGAAATTAAAACAGGCATATGCACATCGAGAGTCACGATCATATGGAAAATCAAACTAAATGTAAAATTAGAACTGATTACAGAAAAAATGAGTGAAAGAAATTCAACAGGCATATGCACATCCTGACTGACGGTCAGGTCATACGGGAAATCAAACTAAATGTAAAATTAGAACTGATTACAGAAAAAATGAGTAATTTAAATTCATCAGGCATATGCACATCCTGACTGACGATCATATGGAAAATCAAACTAAATGTAAAATTTGAAATTATTACGGAAGTAATAAGTAAAAGAAATTCAATTGGCATATCATTTTCGAGAATGACAGTTATATTGAAAAACCAACCGAGTTTAAAACGGAATTTAAATTTATGATGTATTAAAAAAGTTTATAAGTTATAAACATTTTATGATGTACCATACTAAAGAAAGAGAAAGTCAACAGTAAGTAATCTCCTATAATAAAAGGGAACAACAACTTAATAAGAAAAAATGCGAACCCTCGTTTTGTGAGATGTTTACGTTTCAGCCCCTACAGACCCCAAACATAAAAAAAAGTTAGTGCCTTGATATTTTTAATATATAGTATTGCACACGGTTATAATCAGTTGACAGCGTGAGAAAATAGAGTTGAGGAACCAATGAATTTGGTCATATATAAAATTGTGGGCGTTGTCTAATACTTAAGACTAATCTCATTGGCTCGCTCGGATTATTTTCTCCCGCTGTCAAATAATTATAACCGTGTGTTATACTAAAGTAGTACTGTAAAAATCCTGGATATACCAGCCGTATAGAAAGGGGACATGTTATACTTATTTATTATAAAAAGAGATTTACTCGTGCTACATTCTAATACAGTTGGATTATATTTAATTTTAAAAAAAACATCATATTTCATTTTTACATCATATTTGTTAAAATTAAACTAATGCTGATAATAAAATGTAACTCAGTACATTTGATGGTTGTATATGATGACTACATGAGTACCGAATTTCAAAACAATCAAATTATTTTCTCGAGTTTTACGAATTTTTAAAATTTTTGGTGCCATTATTGACTGTTAATGACGTCATAAAAAGTCTATTCCAGTAAAACAACTAAACATAATGATACATTTTTGTACCAAGTTTCAACTGAATTGCAAAAACAGGCTAAGAGCTTCAATGATAACAGACACTCTAAACCAACACAAACTCACAAACACACATATAGATAGGCAACTTTGTAGAAACCACTTAAGTGATTTTAAAAACACCTGACATAGATAATTTATTTTAAATCACCCTTTCAGATTTTATAAAAATACAATACTTTTAGTATATTCCTAAAGTAAAAAAAAAAAAAATAAAGAAAAAAATACGGTAAATAAAAATATGTTTGTATTAATTTAATTTATTAATATTTATACCTTAAGGAACTTATCCTACAACTTCTTTAAACACATAAAGATTTTCTCTCATATGCTTGACACATATAACTGATCCATGGATCGCTTCGACATTCAAACTAATTTGATCACTAAAGATACATGTTTTGTCTTTTAGCCAAAACATATCTTGAATAAAAGATAGCGTGATCTAATAATGTAAGTATAAAGCACAAAAGAGAAACATTTTTTTATACAAACAAAAATTTCGTAAGTTAAATTCTACAAGGTATAATAAATTATTAATAAATTAGATTAATAAAAATGTATTTTTACTTTTCCTAATTCATACTTTAAGAATATATGAAAATTATTGTGTTTAATATCAATAAATTGCATATTGAAAACACCCATTCAAATAAAAATAATACTTGTGCGATATGATACCATGGTATGGATAAGGTTATCAACAAATCCCATCTGGATATTTATAATGATAATGTTCCAATTTTTCGGAGAAAGGGAACTAATAAAAAATAGGGACAGGAAAGAAAGTAAACGTTATCTAGAAGAGCTGATACTAGCAAAAAACATGCTTTTTCGACCTGTGTTGGAAAGGGTATGGAATTCCATTATCTCCGTCCTTTCTAAACCGACTGAGGCCAGTTAGTTCCTATTCTGATTCAAATAGATAGGCAAAATTTTCTCCAATAATATTATTTGTGCTCTTTAATTTTACAAATTATCTCCGAATAAAACTGTTCTTTTTCTTTTCCTCATTTATACCGTAGGTATATAGTAAAAGTATTGTGTTTGCAAAAAAAACTCCGAAACCGAGATGACACAGGAATTATCCGTTTTAGGTGTTTTTACGACTTCCTGAGTGGTTTTCACAAAGTTGCGTGTGTGTGAGTCTGTTATAATCGTAGCTACTAGTGTATTTATGACACACTAGGAGCACACTCCTCTTTAGTGTAAAAATTAAAGCTTTAAGAAAGAAATTATTGACATTAGAAAGAATTTTCCTAAAATAAATTTGCCTTAATTTAGGCTTAAAAACATAAATCATTCATTTTCTTACCTCAAGTTATTTATAGCCGACACAATATAATTGTGCGAGAGACAACTATTGAGTCAACTATTTATGTTTTGCAAAACTCGGTAGTATCAAATAATATGTATTTAAAGTCAATAATACTGCTAGATTTGGAAAAAGCGGTAACACTTTTTCTTAATTGGAAATTTAATGAATGATTTGTTTATTTTTTTTAAATTTGATAAAATTAGAGCAATCAACCTGATTCAACAGCCAAGTAACGTTGGCTTTTCCTGTAATTCACAGATTCTTGATCACTCTAAATCATGAGGAACAACAGTAAGTTGAAAAATAAGATTATCTACTTATTGCTAACATCTGTTAAACATTTTGAACAGTATTATTTTAGGGTTTGTAAACATAAAAATACTATAATGCGTCATGGTCCATAAAAGTTTTTACGCATCATTATGCTTTCTAGGGATTAGTAAGGGAAGTATTGAATTTAAACTGCGCCTGCGCAGATACGTTGTGGCAAATTTCTAAAAGAAAAATTATCTGATAGGATATGTTTATTTGTGTGCATTACTAAAATAATAGTCAATAAACCATAGGGCCAAAACAGCATGCTTTGTAGAATCTTTGTGAACCAAAACGATGTTGCAATCCAGAATTGCAACAGCTAATTGAAAATATTATTAAAATAGGATACTGCATACATAAAGCAGGACCATTATGTATTATTGTGATATCAATATCTTTATAGCGTTTTAAAACCATGCTGCAATGATTCAGGTAAAATTCCGTCATAAATCCGGTCAATGAGATCAAAGACCAATTATATCTATATTATTTGATACTACTGAGTTTTGCAAAACATGAATAGTTGACACAATATAATTGTGCGAGAAGAGTACAATTAAAGAAAAAAATAATCATATTATTCTTGAAAAAATGCAAAAACTGAAACAAAAATGAAAACGCAAAAAAGAAAAAAAGAGGATAAAAGAAGAATATGTTATGCGAAAGCGGTGGATGTTTAAAAAAGTAATGAACAGCCATAGCAGGGCTACTGTTATAGTAAATAAAAAAAAATTGCGAGAAACACCTAGGAAATGCTACAACTGGGAACTGTTCCATTCACACATTTCGACGAATTTTATCTTTCACCAAGCAGTCTTAACAAGTTTTAATTCTATAGCATTAACACACTAGAAGCTGCGACGATAAATACAGACAAACAACTTGATAAGCACTCAGGACTCAGAACGTTTAAAAAATGTCTGAAACGGATAATTCTGGTTAAGTCGCGGTTTTTTATTTTTAGTGCAAACGCATTATTTTTCCTATACACCTACTGCATAAATGAGAAAAGCATAAAAAAAATATTTCGGTTTAACGCAATAAAAGATAAAGGTCGAGCGAAAACCAGGAAAAGTAATCGAATACTCATTATAATAACAAGGGATAGACCTCCAACTGTTGCATAACGTGTTACATTTGCAAAAAGTATAAAAATGAGCCAAAAAAGATAAAAAACCTCTGGGGGTAGTCTAATGTAGTTAGGGTAGCCAGTTGCAGTATTGATTTTTCATAATGGTATATCCCTGGAGGGTATAAGAATGAGAAGTAAAAAAAAAGAAAAAGCCTTCTAGACTTGTGGACACCCTGGTGTAACGTTTCTACATTTACTAACAACATTTAGGAGAGAAACGAAAGAGCTCCCCGAGTTCTAACAAAACAGAAAACTCTGTTTAAACAGAAACAAGAAAAAGTTTGTTCTTTATATATAGATATAAGGCTTATTGGAAAGAGATAAGTGAGGCCATGGATCAACGAAATGCTACAGTTTGTCACTTTTTAAAAAAAGATAACAAAAAATTTATTTAACAGTGTTTAATAGTTAAAAAAATTAAACAAATAGAGGAAAAAATTAAAATTAACACTGTGTTACTAAAGAACGAAATATAAAAAAAAATGTTTAACGCTGCTCTTAAAAGCCAAAAAATTTAAATATAAATCGACATTGGTAGGTAAAAATCAATTTTATTATTAAGGGACTTATTGTTCTTAAACTGTAGAAAAATCTTTTATCAGAGGTAGGCTGTGAAATAGTAACTTTAGAGCCTAAAAAGATTGAGAGAGTAGACTGTAGACTGAGAAATCCTGAGAAGATTTTTTATATCCATCCACTAAATACTTGAAATTAAAACACGGCCATTTTGAGCGCTGTAATCAAGCTGAACAACGTACAAAAACATCATCATTTAATAATTTTTTTCATAAATATGACGCTTATGAGGTTGTTCGGTCGACAGAAGAGTTGGGAAAAATAGGGGGATCATTTTTGATTGGTTTCTTAAAAAAAATCATCTTGGTTCTAAAAATCAGTAAATACTCTTAATTTACCATAAATACTCTTTTTCAGGCCCGCGGAGCAAGCTTGAGAGACGTGGCGATAATAATTCCCCAATAATAAATAATATGTAACAATATAATGATACAAAAAAATAATTAACATAAAAAATTAATAATAAAAAACAAATTAAACGAAACAACAACAATGTGTCCGCAAAGCGGCAACAGGGAGGCCAGGGTAGAATAGCAGCTACGGGGCGAAGCTCCTGTTCGCCTCGTAAATACTAAATATACGTAAATGAGTTTCATTTATTTGTTTTGTTATTGTCTGTCACCTATCTATAAAAAAATAGCATATTGTTAATGACATTGAAGTGTTTGTTTTCTTAATCGCGAAAATTATAATTAGGAAAAAACTCACTTTACAACCTAGTAGAATAATATACTATACGTACAGGGATAAAAATCGACTAAACTATTTAACAAAATTTACTTAAAGGTAAAAATAATTAAAAGAGTATTTAACAGTATTTTAAAGGAGCAATATAATTAAAAATTATATTTTAAAAATATAATTTAAAATAATTCAACAGTACCATAATAAATAATTAAATAACTACAAATTTAATCGCGTCTTAAAACGCAAGGAAAAGAATAAATTAACTAATTTTTTAACAGACCTTCAAAAACAAAGATAAGATTAAATAGATAAAAAAATAAACTGATAAGATTTTAAAATTAAAATAAAAAAAAAATCGTTTTCCCTTAATAAGTTTCAGGTTTAAAAAATCAAGTACAATGTATCTTGGAACTTTTCCTCTCCAAATCCATTTGCAACAATGCTTGGAAAAAGATATATATATATATATATATATATATATATATATATATATATATATAATATATATATATATATATATATATATATATATATAATATACCTTAAGAAAAATCAATAAGAACAAATACTCTATTGTAAAAAACCTCAAAGTATAATCGTAAAACTGAGTATTGCCTGCCAAAATATATTTTTAATCGTAGTTTTCACGTATATTTTTATTTTTTCCTCTTTGTAATGCTGTACAGTATACTATACAACACTATTTACAATATATACTATGTATAAAATATACCGCATGTATACATATATAACATACTTTAAGAAAAAGCAATAAAAATAGTGCAAAGTCTCTATAGTAAAATCAATTTCTCTGAGTATAATCGTAATACTGATTACTTCCTGCCAAAAAACAGTTTGGTTTGTTTTAATTATAGTTTTCAAATACGTATGAATTTAAAATTTAAGTTCACACTAGCTTATCAAAAGTTAGCTACCGTCGATTTGCTTGCAAATATCTAAACAAATTTTTGGCAAATTTAAAAACCTGAAAATAACAATATTGTTTAAGAAAATGTTGAATATGCCACACCATTATCAATAGATAATGAGCTAGTACACGCATGAGTGAATAAGACAAATATAATACAACAATAGAAATTCCCCTCCTGTTACGTTAGGAACCAATACATTGACATTGTAATGGTTCAGGATCGGGGACAGTGCCAGTGTAATTGTTCAGGATCGGGGACAGTGCCAGTGTAATAGCTCAGGTTTTGAGGTAGTGCCAGTATAATGGGTCAGGATCGAAGACAATGCGAATGTCATTATGGGTCAGGATTGGAGACAGAGCATCCTGTATAATGAGTCAGGAATGGAGACAGTGCCTGTATAATGTGTTAGGATCAGAAGCAATGCGTGTTTAATGGGTCAGGATTGGAGACAGCGCCTGAATAATGGGACAGTATCGAAGGCAATGCGTGGCAATGGGTAAGAATCGGAGGAAATGCGAATGTAATGGGTCTGGATTGCCCAAAATTAAAGAATAAATTAAATAAGTTTACAGAATACTTTTGTTGTCCGATTATACATCTAATCCTAATTTAAAAGTAATAATTGTAAATTATTGAAGAATCAAGTTACCGTCGATACTTACTGTTGGCAAGTACCGATGTATTTTACGAATTTAAAAAACCTTATATCGGCAATATTGCTTAAGAAAATACTTAATATGGAACACTTTTATCAATAGATAATGAGCTAGAAATCCATCGCTAAAGCACGAGTAAGAGTGGATGAGACAAATATAATACATGAACAGATATTCCCTTTGATGTCCGAGAGACGGGAAAAAGACTGCGGGGGTAGCAGGGGATATAGGGCTGCTTTAATACAGCGGAGATAGCAAAGTTATGCCGTTGCGCAAGTCGCACTCGTTCGGCTCGAGTTGTTTTTCAAGGCTTGGAACTCTCACTTCATTTACATACTACTTCCTAAGCAACTTCTCATTTGTAGTCCTCGGCCAATTTTCAAAATGCTAAAACGAATTTACGCCCCCCCCCCTTTCCCATAAAAAGCTTGATCCCTCCTCGGAAACGCAAAAAAGGATATGAAAAAGAAAGAGAGAGGAAAAAAATTAAAATCTCCTATTTCATTAAAATAGACATTGAGCCCTTTTACAGTAGGAACAGGATCCTATTTCATATTCATTAATTTTGAATAACCTTCCCCTCTTGCTGGGATAAGAGATATCTCAGACGGTCCACACAAAGTTAAATTTTCATAGAAGCCATTTAACATTAAATATTAAACATTGTATAATACGGTCTTTAAATAAAATCATTGATTAAGACTGAATCCCCACACCTTTAAAGTAACTCTTTAACTGTAAAGAGTGTTCTAAAACTAAGAAAAGAATGTACACGTAAAATTTTTAATTTCTAATATGCTTGGTTTTTTTTAATCAACCTTGCATTATTTAACATAAATCTTATTTTGTTTTTATTTTATTGTGTTTCAAGCAGTTAGCGTCACTCATTAACCATTTTACTGCAAATTATTCTAATTCCTTAAGTTATTAAGGTTGTTGAAAATATAAATACATAGTTGACAGATAGAAAAATAATTAAGTATAAATTGTCATGTAATGTCAAATATATTTCATTCTTACTCAGGAATCCAAAGCGTTTCATTTTTCAACAATTGGCGACCGTGTGGAATTAATAACGAACCTAGTTCAATCAAGGGAAACGTTTTGTTAGCTACATCTCTCTGAAGGCTATAAAAATATTTGAGGTGTAGAAGAAGATAAATTTTAGTTAAAGAAAATATTGCACAGTAAGTAGAACAGTTGTTTAAATTGATAATTAATAAAGATGAAGCTGATAGATGTTTATGAGATAGAACGGCGTATAGTAAGAAGAACATTTGAAGAACAGTACCAATTATTAGTGAGGGGAAAAGCAAAAATTGGTGCTGTAAGTCTTATTTTGGAAAACAAGTACAATAGATTGTGGGATCTCGATAATAAAATACATAGCTTAAGAGAAGAAGGTTCCATACATGAAGAACTTAAGTTTGAAGAAAATTTAACCTTACTAAAACTGAGAGCTAAATTAATAAAAGTGATCGACAATACATATGAAAGAGTGTCCGTCCAAGAAAAGGCTCTGCCTGGTAATGAAAATTATACAGAAATAGAACGTTCGGTCGGTAATATAGAATTTAACGAGAGGTTTACAGATTTGTGTGAAGATAAAAAAGAGGCCATTGATAAGTCTACCGTGAAAGGCAATATGTCATTAAGTATCAATGAAGTCAAGTATGAGAGTACTAAACATGGTTATGCGCAAGATTCAGTACTTGAACCTTCTGTAAAGCATGATGAGGTCGAGGTCATAAGACCTTATTTAAATTTGGACAATTGGATTAGTGTTGGTAATAATTCAAAAGAAATTGAAACTAAATGTTCGGAATCAATTAAAGAAATAATCTCGGCGGACGAAGAGAATAATGAAAAGCAAGTTTGGTTTGATACTAATAGTAAAGAAATTAGTCATCATAGTGAAGAAAACGAGACAATAGCTGATCAGACATTAGCAGATGATGTAAAATTAAGTGCTGACGAATTAGCAGTAAGTTGGGAGTTAGATATAAAGAGTTCTAAGTCAAAAATTTGTTCAGATGTAGGTAGTTCAGATAGAAGGATTTTGTCAGAAGGTAGTGTATTAACAAGGTTTAATTTGAATAAAGTTAGAAATGTGTCAAAACATTATGATGATACTTCAGTTAGAGAATACATAGCAGATTCGTTCAAAAATAATTTAGATAGTCGTGGAGTTCGAAATAATGATAGATTAAGGTTTGTAATTTCTAAATCGAGCTCAGTTAGAAGTTGTAACAAAGATAGTACCGAAGTTAGGTCAGAACGAAGTAAGTCAGTTAGGTCCTTTAGTATAGGTCGTGAAAACATTAGGTCTGAAAGAAGTGAATCAGTTAGATATGTAAATAAAGGTAGTCTTTACGTTATTCAGTTAGATATAATAATTTAGTTTGTTCAGTTAGTTGTCTAGATAGAGGTAGACGCACAAGTAGGTATTTAATTAAGTATTTCAGTTGTTCAGATGTAGAGAGGGTAAAATATGTATTGTTGGTAACTAAGTCAGTTGTAGTTCAAAATAATAATTTTTGTGGAAAAAAGTTACCTCCACAGATCTCTGGTTCTCCAGGTTTGACTATGAAGTCATTAAGAGAAAAAGATTGTTGGATGGAAACTATGAACTTAGAAGATAGTTTTTTTTATGGTTCTTGTTCTATTAGTTGTTGCGATGTCTTGGTGTTAGGAGTGCTCACTTACTTGTAGGTTAGTTTAAAAATGAAAAATGTTTTGGTCTAGGATAAAAAGAAAATTTTGGAGTTCTAGTTTGTATTTAGTTTCGATTTTACTTTTAGTAACTTTTATGATTTAAAATTTAATTTGCGCTAGAAATCTTTGTATATTATTGTTGGGAGTTTTTTTGTGTTTTGTTTACATGACAACTTGATAGTTTATTTAAAAAAAGTAGTTTATTTTCATTGATAAAATATTTTTGGGAAATATATTGAAATAGAATAAAGGTTAATGTGAACAATATGTAATCGTAGTGTAATCGTAGGAACATCTGGGTGTGGAGGATGTTGAAAATATAAATACATAGTTGACAGATAGAAAAATAATTAAGTATAAATTGTCATGTAATGTCAAATATATTTCATTCTTACTCAGGAATCCAAAGCGTTTCATTTTTCAACAAAGGTTGCAAAATGCAACTAATGTTGTACGATTTTAGCGAATTTCCTTTGACAATTAGCCTAATGGGATAGGCGTCATGGCGGAATTCGAACCTCGGACCACGACACAAATCCGTTTCAGAGGTCCCTAATGACGAAAAAATACGTTTCGCGAGACTTATATATATATATATATATATATATATATATATATATATATATATATATATGTGTATATATATATATATAAAAAAAAAAAAAAATACATATATATAATATATATATATATATATATATATATATATATATATATATATATATATTTATATACATATATTAATATTTACGGATATTAATTTTTAATTAATATTTATTTAATTTTTATTTCACGGATTAATATTTTTTAACCAAATTTGGTACAAAAATCAACCTTCGGGAGGACACGAACCCTATTGAAAGCCAGGTTTTTGTGACGTCATTAACCCGGTTTGCTGAGTCAGCGACATTTTCAAAAAATCGGCAAAATTCAGGGTTAATATTTTTTGCCGCGAAAAAGGTCAATATTTATGTTTTTTGAGACGCTAAATCGAATGAAACCGGTCCGAAGTCGATACTACCATTCTAAGTGACCTAAAAATCGAAAAAACCATTATAAATTACAAAAAACCAAAATTTAGGATAAAAAATAAATTTCGAGTAGGGTGTCGTTTTCTGACCACCGCGCCAGAATTATTTTTTAAACAAATGTAATGAATCGGTAAATACGTTTCGTTTCAATACGGCAAGTATGTCCATGATTTTTATTGGGTCATAAAAGTTAAGTAGCATAGAACGTGGTCAGTGCTGCATGGTTAACCGCTGAGAATGAAACGGATGCATTTACCATCTGAGGACAAGCGAAGCAGGGAGGATGCGCGTAGCGAATCCGATGTGATGAGGAAAAGTTTCGAGGTACTCCGTACCCGAATTTTGCCTCTTACTTCGGACTCACTTCGTTCGTCATAAAAATCACCAAATTCATACTGCAACATTCAGAATTGATTTGCTCGTCCTCAGATAGTAAATAAATTAGTTTTATATCCATGAGGCCCATCCAACAAAAACTGTTATCTATTACAGCTCGGTAGAGCAAATAGATATAATAAATAATAAAAGACAACTAGAATTGTAATTGATACATTAAACAATAAAAAGTATGTTTTTATATACATAATGCGACAATGGCAAACTGGCTAAAAGATTAAAAGGCTAATGGCTAAGAAGACTATTTGGCAAGAAGAAAAGGGCGAACTAGCGAATGACAGTGCTACAGGGATTCCAGGCCCTTGTATAGACTCCGTTGTGAGAAAAAAATATTCTCACAACTTGGTTCCTGCATATACTTGTACTTCCAGCCAACCTTGTTGCTAGATATAAAAGCCGCTACTTAGGGCCTATTTACCTATTTTACGAACAGGATACACTTGTACCAAATTTTACCTTATTTGGATCCTTTTTAATTTTATTGTCGAAAATTCCAAATCTACCATTGAATACCAAATCTAAAATTGAATGCCCCAATACAATTTTTTGCTTTCAATGAATTTTTGAATGATTTGCTGAGTCATCATTGCCGGTTAATAAAGCCATAAAAAATATTTTCCGGATAACAAATAACTCATTTATCGAAAATGACAAAACTTCTTTAACAAAAACGTTCGATTTTTAATTTAATAAACATATAACAAAGAAAAAGGAAGGTAAAATTATAACCTTGTTGTAAACTACTAGCGCTCCCCTAGTGGACCTTTGAGGAACTTCACCAGTGACAGTCAAAAACGCTTTTACTGTCACCGAGAGTAAATAACATTGAAACTGTCGCAGACGGTAAAAACCTATTTCACTTACTTTTTTTAAGATTTAAAGTACCTACTTCACACTCTCCCGAAAAAAATATATTTGCCGGATAGCACAACTAGACCAGAGATTGATTTGTGTACCAAGTTTAAAACTCTCTCGCATAAACATGCTGGGAGTAACGATGACAACAAATAGTTATTTATGCCATAAGGCTGAGAAGTGTGTCTTTATGTCACGGCAATTAGATTTATCGACGAGCGAAGCGAGTCGGGAAAAAACTGCCAAGACATAAAGACATTCTCAGCCGGATGGCATACACTATTTTTTTTGAGGTAGCACTCATTAAATAAAGCACTCATTAAAAAAAATCAAATAATAGCACTCATTAAACTGCGCTATTTACTTAATTGAAAAAAAAAAACAAACGTCCAATTATTATTAACTCCATATTATCGCCGTCATGAAATTCATCCATAGCTTCACACTTTTACTCAACAATGTAAAATCTTTACAAATAAAAACACAAAAATTGTCAATTAGAACACCTTTTAAAAACGAAAAAAAATTAGTCTACGAACAAAAACAGAAACAAAATGAACGTTTTTAAAGAAAATTCATGAAGGTTTAATACAGATTGTTTTTTGAACACGCTACATTACAGTAATGGCGGCAACATATGAATTACTTTTACGTCCTAGGAGTTTTTTTTACATTCATTATTGTCCTGGGAGGTGAAAAGTACTAAATAACCTCCTGTAACAATAATGATTGGCTTCTCATCCTAAAAACGGTCCAATAAAGTGCTCAATTACGTACTACCTCAAAAAAAGACAATTTTGTAAAATCACTCAGGAGTTCTTGAAATCACCCAAAACGGTGATTTTCTGATTTTTAGTGCCAACATAACACTTTTCCAATATTCCCACGGTACACACAAGGCAAAGTAAATTTTTTAATATAATTCAGAAAACATTAAATCACCTTATTACCTGTATCAGCTCAACTTGCCCAATATTAATTTCACAACATCATCACTTTTCCTCAACCATATTCAAAGAACATTATATTAAATACAAACCAGGCATGTGGCTGATATTTCTGTAAAATTTAATGGTTGCTATTTGAACTGCATAATCAAATATTGAGTTGTTTGTGTAAAAGGTTTAACCCTCGAGGCTGTTAGCTGTTATCCGACATACCTCCTCATTCATCTAACCCGTCTTTATCTAAAAGTATTCACTTTATTTTAATTAAAACTTGCGTGAGAGAAAAAAATAATGGATTATATTAATAATTATTATCTATTTAATTAAATTTGGATAGAGATATAATTAAACTCATAGAGATATTATAATAATTAAGATAATACTTAACAGTACGAAATTACAGTATAGAACGCTCAAAATTCAATACACGATACCAACAAGGTGCGAAAAATCGACAACGATTAATTAATTATAACATTTACACACAAACATAGGAGGTATCAATGAGGTTGCACAGAGCTCTTAAGATGTTTTAAGCCTGCCTTTCAATGTATAATATAATATATATATATATATATATATATATATATATATATATATATATATATATTATTTATTTATTTAGTAATATATTTTTATGGATAAACATAATAAATAGATAAAAATACAAAGTTTGGTTACTTTCAGTTATTATTTTTCATAGTTTTTTTTAATATTAAATCAATTATATTAGTAATTCTTAAAGAATTTTCCACATGTTATTCAATAAATTGAATAATTTAACAGTCAACCATTTCCACAGTTAACAGGATAAACACCGCTGAGAAAACCTTAAAGACTCTTGAAATTGATAGTTTAGATGAAATCCAGATTTCCAAAATTTATTGCAAACACAATACTTTCTTGTATACCTACGGTATAAATGAGGAAAAATAATAATGCATTATACCTTATTACTTTACAAACTTCTTTTGATAGTTTAATAGAAATTTAATATTCTAATCACCATAATTTTTCGTTATTTTTCAGGGAATGACATACTAAATTAGATGCCAATTTCAGGTAAGCTATTGTTTACGACGATTAGTCATGCAAGCTTATGTGTTTATTGTTTTAAACTATAATTATAATGAAGTGTCAGAAAAAACTTTTTCTACTAAATATTAACAAAATAGTAATTTATTTTTTAATAAAAGGTTCTTTAAATTAACTCTAAAAGAAAAACCAACACGTAATTAAACGTGGATTACTTTAATTGCTTCCAAGAAATGATTTTAAAATGAAATTGAGCTAATTATGCTGTTAATAATGTTTCAAATTGTAGTCTAAGTTAATTTATACTGTCAATAACGTATTAAATTGTAATCTAAGTTCTTTTATTCTGTCAAAAACGGTCAAAAACGTTTTAAATGGAAATCTGAGTTAATTTATAATGAAAATAAGGTCTTAAATGGAAATATGAGTTAATTTATACTGTAAATAACGTCTTAAATGGAAATTTATACTGTAAATAACGTCTAAATGAAATCTGAGTTAATTTATACTGTAAATAACGTCGTGGGATTGATCCCCTGACCACTACTGTCATCCGAACAACCTCATAAGCGAATTGTTTGAGAAAAATTCGCCATAAAGCATTATTTCTTGACTGTCGATAAGTTATCTGAAAAAAACTATGTGCATTTTACTGTCAATAAATGATCCAAAAGAACAACGAAGTTGAGTATTTATTCAAAATCTGTCCTGAAACCACCTCAATAAACAATACCAAAATAATGAATAAAAATCAGGAAAAATATCAATAAAATAGAGGGGAGCATTTTGATTGTTTATGAATTCGTGTGCTTCGGGCACACCTGGGTCAGTTATTTCCTAAAATTATGGTTAAACATTTGGTTGCTACTTCAATAAAACGTTAAATTTATCATATTTTCCCAGCTCCCCTTTTTATAACGGACCACATGTCTACGATAAATCCACGCTTTGAAGGAAAAAATAAAAGCCGTTGAGAATTATTTTTACAAAAATGATTAATTAATTGCTCTTAAGTGTTGATTTTTAGTGTAATCGAAGTGAATGTGCTTTTTTTTAAATTGAAAGCCCTTCATTTTAATTACTGGTGAAAAATCTCGGGGAATTGGGAATTTCATATTTGAAATGTATTATTGATGAAAACTTAGATTTACCGTTATTAATTTAACAGGTTTGGTAAATTTATTCCTTTGCGGTTACCTTCTAGTTACGAGTTTTAGAGAGAGAAATAATTATTCTTTTCATAATTAGCCTAATTATTTTAGAGAAATTATGGTTTGACTATAGAAGGCATTATAAACAATAAACGTATAAATTAGTGTTTTTTTAACGCTTGAACCCCTAGGGTTATATAAGCGTTTCTCCTGGCTAAAAATTACACTCAATTAATCCACCCTAGAGTTTGTACCCACAAAATGACCATGTTCTTAGGTCATCTAGTCTTACTAGCTCCTCTGATCACATTAGTCTCATTTGGCCCCGCCCCTGTTCAACCAGTCTCACCAACCTCATCAGATCCTCTGGCATCACTAGGCTCTAGCTAGGCTCACCGTTCTGGCTAGTCCAGGACCACCCAACAGAAATTCTGGTAACCCCGACGCCAGTGTTTGCACAAACTCATTCTATAGCCGTGACCTAAAATTGACCTTCAAGTGCCGCTATGGTACAAGAAGACGTCTGTCCTCTAGAACCGAGCACTGCGTTCCTAGACACTAACGTTATTCGTGTCACCATCTTCACTTTCACTGACTAAGTTTTCGAACATATGGAGGCTCAGTACATCTTTCCGACCATCATCTCCATCAGCCCGCAGAACCTTGATTTTTCGTGAGCTGGAGACAACGGAAACGTGGATCCAGACTAGTCTCGGATCGAAGCAGGAACCATTTCCGCATTTGCGTATTAGCAGCCAAGGAAACGATGGAAAACCCATGCTGGGTTGGCCGACCTTGAATTCAAGACCTCCCAAATGTACGGTACAAGGGATAACCTCATATTAAGGCCCTCTCCCGGCTAGATTTAAAACCTCGACCTCCAGGCGACTGCTCCAATAAAACGCAACTTGTCAAGTTTCTAGAATGAGTAAGGTGGCCACATAAGAATTTATGAACTAGAAAAAACGTAATTATTTAGAATGACCATTCTGATAAATTGGGCACAACAAATTTTTATAAGGAGGGACTTGAACAAACATATAAATTATAGGCTCAATATCTGTTTTAGACTAGAAGATATGTGTGTGTGTTTTTAGACACTTTCTTGAAAAGAAGCTATCTTTCGAACGGATAAATATTTTTTTAAATAAACTTGGTACAAATATCAACCTTGAAGAGGACACGTACCCAATTGAAAACCAGGTTGTCTTGACGTCATTAACTAATGACGTATTTTAGTTTTTTGTTTTTAAAAAAGTTAAATAATTCAGTTAAATTCCTCTAACAACAAGATCTCAAAAGGAACAAATTTTGTTAGTAATTATTTACCCTAAAATAGTAGATGATCATATATAGATGATCAATCAAGTGATCACAATGGTTTCAAAAGCATCAAAAATATGTAGTCCTACCAACGAACATTTCGAGAGACAAATTTCACGTAGAATTTAAAAAAAAGAAAGTAGTCTCAGTTTTGAACCAAAATTGCCTTTTAATTTAACCTTTTTTTATAAAAGTATACAATTTTAGAAAATGTTATATTTTAATCTAATGGTAGCAATCTTAAGGGTAGCATCTCCTAAAACCCTAATGAGATCATTTAAGCTTAAAAATAAAAAAAAACCCAAAAAAAGTTCCCACCTTAATCTCCATTTAATCCCGCATCGTAGAGTTTTTTTATGTCTTATGCATAACTTATATACATAAGACCGTTTACATTTTATTCTATTGTAGGTATATATTCATGCATACACATATAAATACAATACAATATATATATATTATATATATATATATAAAAGTTGTAACGTTTCGAACACTGAGTTCTTCGATTGACGACGGAGAGAGACTCCGTCAGGCTAAATATATATATAATATATATATATATATATATATATATTATATATATTATATATATATATATATATATAATTTTTCAGATTATATATACAGATTACATAAATAGAACATTGTAATGTTCTATTTATTATTTTAAAGAATTTTCAAATTGAAATCAAACCAATAAGATAAAGGATGTAAGCAGTAAAGGATATATATATATATATATATAATATATATATATATATATATATATAATATATATATATATATATATATATATATATATTACTGGTTAGAGCCTAGCGGAACACTACGGGAACCACTCCACTTTGGGAGATGAAGGAAACTGTTACGCTCAAGTGTATTTAATCTAAAATTGGCAATAATAAAATGTTATTAATTACAGGTTACAGGTTAAACTGAGAGTGTACCCTGTGATGCAAACCGGTTCCGTGGTTTTAAAAAGATTAGAATAAAATCTGACGCTTTAACGACATTAACCATAGAGGCGGATTATAAATACGAACATACATACATACGTACACACACCTACATATATATATATATATTATATATATATATATATATATATATATGTATATATATATTATATTATATATATATATATATATATATATATATATATATATATTATATATATATATATATATATATATTTATATTTATGTAAAAACACCCAAAAGAGTTCCTAGTATTTATTTCTTTCTTCTGTCTGGAAGACACGATACCTTTAGTTTTGTATTTCTTCATGTGTCCTATTTAATGCTAATTTTATCGTTAGCTGTATGTGCGTGTGTGAGAGACTGTGTCACGCATATCCCACGGTGTTCACGCTAAAGTGTTAAAGAATATAAGGTCTAGTTGCGCTGCCCGGGAGATAATATTTTTTAGACAACGATATCCTATTATGAGATTAAATTATTATCAGAGTATATTAGATATCACTAGTTTTTGTATTATATCATGAATATGTATCGAGGATAGATACGAAAAATGATTTGAATATAAAGTAAATTGGAGTGATTTTAATGTCTCACAAAAACCCTACAATCAATTATACACTAAATATATCAATATACACTAAATTGCATTTTAATATTGATCGCTTTTTTTAAAATATTGAATTTTTTAAACTTTGTTAGTAAACATTGTATCTTCCAGCTAGAGAGTTGAAACTTGGTACAAAAAAATCAGAAAAAATTTTGAAAATTTATTAAAAAAATGTTCGATCAGTTTGAAATTGGGAATGCATGTAGACGTATGTAACACCAAACATTTGTGTCAAGTTTCATCTTATTATCAGTATTAGTCTAATTTTTATCGTATGACTTGTATACGTTTTTTTTAAATTGGAAAATAATTTAATCGGGTTGAAATTTGGTCCTAGGGTATCTTTTTATGTAATAAATAAGTATACTAAGTTTCTTTTCAATACGGCAAGTATATCTGTGGTTTTAGTTCGATCATAAAAGTTAAGCTGGATCGAGCTAGGTCATTACTTAGATGGATGACTGCTAGGATTAAACTAATGTAATTACTATCATAGGACTAGCGAAGGAAGTCCGAAGACGTATGTATAAATTTGGCGATTTGTATATTCTGAGGAGCGAAGGAAGTCAGAAGACGTGATGCGATTTGTATATTCTGGACTTCAGAAGAGTGTTGATGTATAATTTGTTTGTATATTCTGAGAGACTAGCGAAGGAAGTCAGAAGACGTGTTGATGTATAATTTGGCGATTTGTATATTGAGACTAGCGAAGGAAGTCAGAAGACGTGTTGATGTATAAATTTGGCGATTTGTATATTCTGAGGACGAGCGAAGGAAGTCAGAAGACGTGTTGATGTATAAATTTGGCGATTTGTATATTCTGAGACTAGCGAAGGAAGTCAGAAGACGTGTTGATGTATAAATTTGGCGATTTATATTCTGAGACTAGCGAAGGAAGTCAGAAGACGTGTTGATGTATAAATTTGGCGATTTGTATATTCTGAGACTAGCGAAGGAAGTCAGAAGACGTGTTGATGTTATAAATTTGGCGATTTGTATATTCTGAGGACGAGCGAAGGAAGTCAGAGACGTGTTGATGTATAAATTTGGCGATTTGTATATTCTGAGGACGAGCGAAGGAAGTCAGAAGACGTGTTGATGTATAATGATTTGTATATTCTGTCAGAGACGTGTTGATGTATAAATTTGGCGATTTGTATATTCTGAGGACTAGCGAAGGAAGTCAGAAGACGTGTTGATGTATAAATTTGGCGATTTGTATATTCTGAGGACGAGCGAAGGAAGTCAGAAGACGTGTTGATGTATAAATTTGGCGATTTGTATATTCTGAGGACTAGCGAAGGAAGTCAGAAGACGTGTTGATGTATAAATTTGGCGATTTGTATATTCTGATGACTAGCGAAGGAAGTCAGAAGACGTGTTGATGTATAAATTTGGCGATTTGTATATTCTGAGGACGAGCGAAGGAAGTCAGAAGACGTGTTGATGTATAAATTTGGCGATTTGTATATTTGAGGACGAAGCGAAGGAAGTCAGAAGACGTGTTGATGTATAAATTTGGCGATTGTATATTCTGAGGACTAGCAAAGGAAGTCAGAAGACGTGTTGATGTATAAATTTGGCGATTTGTATATTCTGAGACTAGCGAAGGAAGTCAGAAGACGTGTTGATGTTAATTTGGCGATTTGTATATTCTGAGGACTAGCGAAGGAAGTCAGAAGACGTGTTGATGTATAATTTCTGATGACTTCAGATTTGATGTATAATTGGCGATTTGTATATTCTGAGGACGAGCGAAGGAGTCAGAAGACGTGTTGATGTATAATTTGGCGATTTGATATTCTGTCAGAAGACGTGTTGATGTATAAATTTGGCGATTTGTATATTCTGAGGACTAGCAAAGGAAGTCGAAGACGTGTTGATGTATATTTGTATATTTGGGACTGCAAGGAAGTCGAAGACGTGTGATGTAAAATTTGGCGATTTGTTATTCTGAGGACGAGCGAAGGAAGTCCCGTGTTGATGTAGGCGATTGTATATTCTGGGACTAGCAAAGGAAGTCAGAAGACGTGTTGAATAAATTTGTTTGTATATTCTGAGGATTTGTTGCTGAGGACGAGCGAGCCAGTTCGACGTAGGGAGCATGAGCGTAGCAAATCCAATTTGTTGACCCGATTTTTTACTACCTTAATGCATCTCTTTCTTAAAAAAAGTAGGGATACGAAAGTAAACACATAAATAAATTATTAAGCGGACACGAAGTTTTACAAATTTACTTAATTTAATTTTAAAAACAGGATACATCCCGTCAGATAAATAAAGTTTAAGTTATGAGTTGTCAAGCTAAAAAAGAACTCTGAATAGACCAAAAAACCGTCCCCTTTTAGCTCTAAATTACAAACACAGTCGGGTCGGAATACCAAGTACTCAAAATTGCTGATTGA
Source organism: Microvelia longipes (assembly GCA_018340805.1). NCBI lineage: Eukaryota > Metazoa > Arthropoda > Insecta > Hemiptera > Veliidae > Microvelia > Microvelia longipes. The sequence goes on from JACMZG010001893.1 coordinate 15,122,179, forward strand.
ATAAGCAGTTAGGAAGCGAGGGGTGTAGTATGGAGATGTTAAACTCGCTGTACGCTTCAACAGAAATATTTACTTGACGTCTCTCAATGCTATTCTTGTATTCTCTAAATTTAAATAACTATTTTAGAATTGTAATGAGTAGGATTCTGGTTGAATTGATCAAAACAATAGATATAATTTGTGTTGTGTTTGATATGGGTCAGCTCTAGACCACTTGACTTGACAAGAACGCTCGAAGAGAATTAGATCTCATTTTATTGAGCTGAAGTGGATACTAAACCTTGTCTCTTTAGTAACTCGATAAGTCCTAGGTATCACAAATACACATTGATCAATAAATTACTATATACCCTTAACCGGCAGAAAAACAAAGCTTTACAGCCCGGTTTTGATAGAATAGAAGTCTTACTTAACAGCCCAACTAAGTCACAGGGGGTTAAAAAATAGCTTTCAGTAGGTACAGAATGTACCTACTGTTGGCTAAGTTATAAGTCGGTTAGACTAGCCTACTTATATTTTAATGAAAATCTGCATTTAGACTAATCTTATGAATGACTCAGCAATCAGTTTCAAATCTTTAGTTTATTGTATAATAACTATTGAATCAATAAGTATATTTTTCTTTCTCTGAATTAAAGTATTTAAACTAAGTAATTGTGGTATCATCCATATTGGTGGTTAAATGAAACTCGGCACAAATTAAGTGCCATAATATAATTTTATCGCAGCAATTTTTATCAAGCTCGACAAATTTCGCTTATCCAACGGAACCACAGCAAGCTAAGCAGACTAGCAAAGCAGAAGAACCTCAAACGATAGGCTTCCTGAAACGACTGGGACCGGTTTCAGTTAAATATCGGACCATCCTCAGTGGCGCAAATAATCTTGTATATATGTATACGTCTAGGTTAATGACCTATAAAATATCTGTAAGGTTCAGTAGTGTTAGAGTTTGGAAGGGTAGTATGGAGTCGTAGGTAATATAAAACGATTACGGTCGGCTTCAGTTTTCTTGTAGGTTTCTTTTACTTTACAGAGGGTGTAAGATCATTTAAAAATTCCATAATGTCCTTCATCCCTGAAGATGCCTCTTACAGTGGAAGCGAAACGTTGAATTTATCATTTACATTGAAAGCGGTTACTACCGGAAGACCCCAATCTTTATGAAAATATTCGCATCCGCGGAAGCCTACACAGTGTATTAAAATATAACGATGCTAGTCAGATTCTGCAAGTTTGAATATAGCATATTTGGCATATAATCGGGCTGTCTTAGGATTTACGCAACCACGATTACCTAAACTTGGGATTCATATACCTGCAAAAATGCTTTGAAGGTAAATGCTTTTATCGAATACCCAAAGCAAAATGAGCTAATCTTTTTTCCCTTTTTTACCTCGAAAATAACTTTACAGTCAATTCATTAAACTAATGATTCGCTTTTTAAAATAATAAATAATACAAATGACTAAATGGAAAAATACTATTACCATGAAAAAAGTTTTTAAGAAACGAAAATATAAAATATTATTTCAAGTTTTCTAAACGATATCAAAGAAATGAGAGAAAACTGAGAAGATATGAACGCAGAGAGAGAGAAGGTGGACTCTTTGAACATAAACACGGCATAAAAAACAAAGCTTAACGTATTGTCAAACTGCTTTTGTTCCGCGTTCATCCTTAACTGGAAAATTATCATATCGCCTTCACTGTTTACTTTAAAACTTTTAATTATCATCTTTTTGGGCCTCATCTTTTTGTCCAGGTTAGGCAGGGGTTCCACAGGGTAAGCTCTTCTTCCCTTTGTTCTTAGCTAAGATACTGAGATAATCGCACGAGTTTTTTGTTAGCAAACAGAGTGCGGAACAGCTTCTTTTCAAAAAGTTATCTCGGAGAAAATTGTTTTCCGGTTTTACTCTGTGAATTTTAATGCCTTTTAACTGTTGATCAGTTTATAAAACTTCGTTCTCCATTTTGTATATTTAGAATGACTTTTTAAAGCAAAGGAAGTAAGAAATCAAAATTAGGCAAAAGTTTTTACAAAAAATGTCCTTACTAAGATCTCAGTAATAATATGCAGCCAATAGTGTATACTTTAAATAATGTATTCATTTATAATTCAATTAGTATGATTAGAATTATTAGATATAAGGAGTAGACTCGTGTCGCGCACAAGCCCTGAGCTTATGCGACACAAATGGTCAATATATATTATTTTATTTATTTATAATTTGTAATTTAACCTTTGTAAACAGGTATTTATATATAAATAAAAAAAAAAAAAAAAAAAAAAAAAAAAAAAAAAAAAAAGAAGCACTCATTGGACCATCTAAGTGCTAATTTATATTATACGTATAGTATTAAGTCTGTACATCATAAGAATAAATAAATTAATAAATTTATATATATATATAATTGTGTGTGTGTGAGTTACAAAGCCTATGGCTTGTATAAAACTTATTTATGATTTTATAAAAAAAAAATGATTACATCAAAAATTTGTTTTCGGATTTGAAAATGGCCTTAAAACAAGGAGCAGATAGTATTTGAGCTTAATCGAACTATCCTAACGTCTACCTTCTAAATAAGGTAAGTTGGAATAGCCAAATATCTCGAGAAGTAAAGCACATGAAAACATCCAATCATCTTGCGTCCGATGCGCAGACGAATTTTGTTTTCGAAATTTCTTTAGAGTTGCATGGAGAGAAAGAAGAGAAAAGTGAACTGAAAGCTATACTTTTAAGGCTGGATTTCGATTCTTTGGCGAAAAAGATACCTTTTAGCTTTTAGAATTTTTCCTCTTTGAACATTAGTTTAGCATTTGAAGACAACTGAGCCAAAATGGGTGTAGTTTAACCCTAAATAAGTTCTAATCTACTGGGATAGAAAAAAATGCAAACAAAAAATTTCTTTCGAAATTTTAACTTCTGAGAGCACTGAACCCTGCACCGCACTAAGGTGACTAGGACCCAATTCAACCTGGGGTAAATTTTTATTAAATGCTTGTATAAGTTTTTAAAAATTTTTAAAAATGAAAAAGAATCTAACTGAGTTTTGGCTGGAGTGCAAACATTTATGCAATAGTAAGATATGTATAGTGAGATTCATTTTAGTACGGCTACTGTATCTACGGTTTTTCAGGAGCATCGACTGAGGCAAGTACCCGGATCGGATGACCGCTGGGAACAAATTAATGTTTTACAGTGTAGAAACGAGCGAAATAAGATCGGAGACTGCACTATAAATCATGTGATTTCTTTTGTTGTAAGGACGAGCGAAGCGAATCTGTAGAAGGTGAGGATGAGCCTAGCGAATCCGGTATACTAGGGAAAAGTTCCGGGGTACCCCGCACCCGATTGTTTATATTGGGAAGGTATGATGCGCTCCTTCCCTTTCATAAAAGTCCCTTGGTGCAAACTGAGGAAAATATTAAGAATCCAAACACTCTACTCCTTTGTGTCACATTTTTAACACCAGGACCCTATTTACAAAATTTTGTTGGAATGAAGAATACTTAAAAACAATTACTAACTAAAGTAATACTTCTCACATCATTTCTCTGTTAATTAATTTATTCTAAGGGTAAGTAAAGCGAAGAAGATAATAAATTTCCCGAACTACTTTATTTTAAAGAAATTGTAATTTTTAAGAAAGAATAATGATTCAAGAAAAAACAAGTTGATTTGAGGACGATTATGTATTTTCGTCACGTCCAACGGAGTAAAGGTATAATTTGTTACAGAAACGGATGTATTTGCTGAAATAATGACTTTAGGTAACAGTTCTCCGTCCAATAAATTAACTCTGTTAAATGGTGAAATAAGAGAAATTAAAAAATAAAGTTTTACTTTAACAGGGTATAATTGTCATAAAATTATTCATAAGAAAAAATATTTTTTTTAGATAGGGTGGGGAAAAATAGGAGGGACAACCACATCGTAAAAATGATTTTGATAATATTGATAAAATCTTAGGTCTCTGAATTTTAAGGTGACCACAATGCATTGACTAAGTACATTTGGGGCTAGGTAAAGGAAAATATGGTACACGCTAAAGGCTCGTGGGTGGGCCAGTATTGGTAAAGAAAAGAGGCTAAGCTGTTTACTTGGCCAGCTTCTGATGGAATGCGAAAGCTATGTTCGTGGGTAGGTTTGCTTCAGATCGAGACCGAAAGTTAAGCTAGTACGTGGGCCAGCTTCTGCCGAAGAGTCAAAGCTAGGCTTGTAGGTGGGCCAGCTTCTGATTGAGAACGAATGAACGGAAGGGGGAATGAAAGCTTTTAGTCTAAAGCAAAAGCTAGATTCGTGGGTGGTGTAGCTTCTGGTCAAGAGCGAGAGCTAGGTTAGTGGAACGGTTAGCTTTTTTCGATGGCAAAAAGTAGGCTTGTGGGTAGGCAAGGTTTTGGACAAGAGCGAAAACTGCGCTCATTAGAGGGTTAGGTTAGCTTCTGATTGATAGCAAAAGCTAGGCTTCTGGTTGGCCCAGCTTCTGGGCAAGAACAAAAGATACGCTCGTAGCAGATTTTTATGAGAATTAAATGTTGTCGGTAATGACTAAACTATTCAGTCAATACAGACTAAGTCGGTATTGAAGAATCACAAAAAGTTTTTACTTATCTCTATACTAAAATTAAATTTATCACAAAAAATATTTCATGCAATAATATGTAAGCACAAATAGGTAGATTTGTCCCTCCTATGGTCGTTACACAGGGGAATCATAAAACGGATAAATTCTTTGCCCGCACCTTGTAAGTTGTAAAAATTGAATATTAAATATTAAATTTTAAAGACATACCAGGGTAGTAGATAATATTCTTCTCCTTCTGATAACTTGTATGCGGTATTTCTAATCTACATACAAAGACAGTAGGAGATGTTAACTCGTCATCTTTGATTAACGCACTAGCGCTGATATCATAAGCGCCAGCACGTGACTCCTTTTCTATAATGACTCCTTTCATAGGTATTCTGGAACTAAACAATAACCATTAAATAGAAAAAAAACAGGACCATCAAAAAATCATTTTCAGTGTATCCATAAATAACAAACAAAAGGCCTTCGAATTTTAGCCACTCCGTGGGGTGTCAATGCTGGAGGCCCCAACGCATTTCAGTTGCCGTTTCAGGCCCTGTGGTTGTTGTTCTGTAGCATTTTATTCTGCAAGTGGTTTTTGTAATTAAATTTTCAAATGTGCAAGTCGAAAAACGGGACTGTTTTACATTAAGCTTAATATGTCAAACAATAAAATCGGGACTAATTCTTGTAATCAATAAACAAAAACATACTTAGTGATATGATATGTACCTTGAATTTCAGACCGATCACATACCTTTTCGATATATATATATATATATATATATATATATATATATATATAATATATATATTATATATATATATATATATATATATATATATATATATATATATATATATATATATATACATATATAATATATATTATATATATATATATATATATATATATATATATATATTATATATATATATATATATATAAATATGTGTGTGTGTGTGTGTGTGTGTGTGTATATGTATGTGTGTGTGTGTGTGTTTGTTTGTGTGTGTCTAAGTGGCGTGCTTGCAGTATGATCCATGTTTTATACCTCTTTTTGGTATTTAATGAGATATTATACAATTTAGAGGGGTTCGGGAAGATATATCAAAACAGATTTCAGCAGTTGTAATTGTAGCAGTGTTACCTCCATACATCCAGGACTAAAGAAATGAAATTAATGAATGAATAAAACGATAAGGATAAAGTCAGGAACTAACCCTTATTCTATATCTGCTTGCAAACACTAACTCTAAAGTTGAATAGCTTAATTTTTCATGCATTTGCTGATACGCCGCGCCAAAGAGAAGAAGCTGATTATTGCCTCTTAATTTACATGAGGTCATTAATATTGCCAACTTATCACCTTCTCTTTGAAACGCAAAAAACCAGTCTCCAACCAGAACCGACATGACTTGGCGGGACAGAAATGTTGATTTCATAACTGTTTGAGACCAAAGATTTGGCGGTAAGTTTTTCACTGCGCAAGTGGTTTTTGGTATAATTATTAGATTACTTAGCCTTTAAAATTTCAAAATGGTCCGTTATATCAAAATTAGGATAATAATTCCGATATAATTATTAGGATAATAATAAAAGGATAATGGTCCGTTATTTATAGGAATAAACATTAGATAACATGTTACAGTTCAGGCTTTAGAAACATTTTGTAGATCTATTACATGCCTATACATAAGGTTAGCAAAAGAAAAATTCAGGAAAAATAAATGTTTCCGAAAATCCCCGTAATTCATTCAAAGAAACAACACAGCGATGCTTAACAACTAGATAATAAATAATAATAATAAAATCTTTATTTCCACCACAAAGGAAGTGTACAATATTATTAGAATACAATTCAGTTTTTAGCTGATAACTTAGTATTTCCACCTTAAATGTTTAGTGTTTCTCATGTAATGTAATGCATTTATTTTATTTTTAATCAAGTTTGTTATTTAAGTTATGCTGTCTATGTAATAATTTACAATCAATTTGTTTTTTTTTTTGTCTTTTTCATTTCATTGTAAAATTTTGACAATTGAGAACTTTGTAATAAAGTAACCTCAAGTAGTTAATAAATAAATAGTATACATTATGTCTTAAAATAAACATAAATTAATGGATTATATTTTTTTTAAAATTTGGCAAGAGTCTTCAGTAGAAGTACATTTACTCATAGATCGAGGGCTCAGTGATATGGTACTTATATAAAAAATATTAATCCGCGACATAAAAAATATTAATGAAGATTTATAAAACAAATTACTGGGTTATATTAACAAATATTTAATAGGCAAATCATTAAAAAACTTCTAAAAAGTATAAAATGATTTTTTGCCCATGTAATTGATAATGAGAGAAAAATGTAGTTGGTAGACCACAGAAGGGAATCCTGGCACAGCACACTCTCTTCATTAGCCGGTTATCCCATTAATTGGCTGCCCCTTCAAATAATTTTCATAACGACCATATTATTGACTTTTTATAACAATATTTCAAAACTGCTTTATTAAAATGTTTCTTAGTGAGAATAATTGAATATTAAAATTGACAATAAAATTATATCGGTGGTTAGAATGACAATTGTTAAAAGAAGTGATTGATTTTTTTTTAAATTAATGATATAAAGTTTTATTCATTGGAAATTCATACAAAGTTTGTTTTATGTAAATAATTACACTGTTGAAGCGCTTATAAGGAAATGCACAATTAAAGTCTTTAATTGTGGAAAGAATCAACATGACGCTGGACTAATTTGATCTTAATACACAGATATAAAATAAAATCATAACTAAATTACACATTCAAAACTTTTAAAGTTACCTCAACCAAAGAGCTGACAAAACGTTTGTAATTGTTTATAAAATTAGCCCAAACTAAAAATTAATAGTAAAAAATAATAATGTATCTAAGGATAGATTCTGTTTATGGACAACATATATAACCTCATAACCTTTTGCATTTTTTATTATTTAGCTGAGATTTTGCTGGGTGCAAACACCCCTCCAAGTCTTAGGTCCAAAAAATGGTTTTCAAATGGTTTTGTGTTCTTCACCAACCTCGTTTTCAAATGGGTTTGTGTCCTTCCCAAGATTGATTTTTACACTACGTTTTTATGATTTTAATATATTAATTCGTTCAAATGACATCTACAAAGGACTTTGGGGCCGATTTTTGCAATTTCGCTTATCCCACTAAAGGATTTTATCAACCTGAAAGTGGGGTTTCATTCATTTAAAATCTATATATTACTTTGAATCATCGGACCAACCTAGTCTGAATTTACCTTTAAAAAGAGTTATCTTTAATAATTAAGCCGCATTACAGAATTGAAAATTTTCTTAAACCTATGAACCTATATTTAGGCGTACTTCAACAAAGCAGAGAGTGTAAGGTTTTGCTTAAAAGTCAAGTTTGTGTAAAATAAGTCAAAGTTTGGTATAGTATTGTTCGATGTAACTTACTCCCACTCTGTTATATAGTATTATTCCTTGAGTTAATATAATCTTTTAAAACGTTATCTTTATTTTTAAAAAGCAATTTTAATTTTTTAATAAAATTTATTACAATATATTTAGTAGTGTTAAAAGTTTTAAAATTGAAGTTGGTATAATTATTTTGTACGTATTCATGAACATAGATAAACTAGTGAGCAAGAGAAGTGTTAGTGTCCTATAGATTATTTGCCAAAGTGCTGAAATGTTGTTTGAAGCACACTGTTCTGTGCAGGAATGTGTAGGAGACAATATAGTGAGAGTAGGGTTGTGGAATACAGTTCGAGTTTCAGTTTGATCCAAGCACGGTATCAATCATTTGAAATTCCTCTTACCGTCAACTATTTTCAAGGGTATCCTAGTGTCAACACTCTCCCTAAGTTATCTTATATAAGATCCCTTCTTTACTGTGTTAGCTAATTCTCTAGACGTTTCAATAAGACACAATCCATCCATCACTAGAAGTATCGCGTCACAGGATCGGCATTCCATTACAGATGTCGATGAAATCTGTTATATATACATACATACACACACACAACACACACATACATACAATATACATATAATATATATATATATATATATATATATATATATAATATATATATATATATATATATATATATGTGTGTGTGTGTGTGTGTGTGTGTGTGTGTGTGTGTGTGTGTGTGTGTGTGTGAGTGTGTGTGTGTGTTTGTATGTATGTATGTACGAGATTTTGGTTCCTACACGTTTCTATAGGACACTACAAATTTCAACACTTTCTCGGATCCAAATGAATCTAAGTACAGAAATTAACCTGGTTAAAGTCTCAAGCCCTACTATAGTTTATTAAATATGTGTGACGACATAATGATCAACAATAATGGCCCCTCAACATTTTAAATAACCTAAATTTTCAAAAAAGTGTTTACATCGAGCTACAAGTTATATTAATGTACTACTAAAATGTATGGGTAACAAAAATACATAGTTTTATTACATCAGCATTATTACAAGTTTTATTGATTGACATATATAACATAATGTAAACTAATCTTGTTTATTTACTAATATATGTAAAAATTCCATTATATCGTGGCAGTATGCCACCTATATAAACTAGTAATATGACAAACTCACACAGAACAACGACATTTTTATACAAAAATATTCTCATATATAAAGTAAAAACAAGAGGCATTGGGCCTCTTGGTCGCGAATTAGCCACAGCGAGTCGTGGGACCCGCGAAATGGCTCCCCGTGCCGCGTAACGGCCAAGGCGCGTAGCGCTGAGGCCACGGGATGGCCATGAAAGCAAAAAAAATCATGAAAGCCTTAAAAACTCGAAGGCCTCGGGTTTTTAATTCATGTATGAGAATACGTTTTTCTACAATACTCTGTTGAGTTAAGCCTATTTTTACTAAATTCAATGATTTTTTTATAAAAATTAATTACCTTTCTTTTTTATCAGGATCTTTGTAGAGGACAATTTTTGGTTCTGGATAAACACCCTGTGCTTTACAAGTAATATTTACTGTCTCCAGTCCAGCTTTACTTTGAGAAACTTCTAATCTCTTCTCAGGAGCTGCCAACAAAAAACATTTCAGTTATAAAAAGTAATCAACGATCATAAGCAAATACGGGGTGGATAATTTCAAAAGCACCAACATTAACCTCTTAAAAATAAAAGAAATACATAGTTTAAGACTTTCGAAAATGGTGTCTACCCCAACAAATTATCTCATACGAGTTCAAATTTACCATTATAATTTTGGTAAATATTAACCAAATATGGTTATATAACCATATATTATGAAAGCATACCATAATATTACCTATTTTAAAAACTATATTAAATTTTAAGAAATATGGTACCATTATCATTATATTCTGGTGATTTTTTTATTATTATTGTTTGACATATATCATAGATTTTTGAGAAATTTATTTCTTTCTTGAATTTTTGAATCTAACGACAGTGCATCTGAAATGTTTCACGCGGAATAAGCATCATAATCTATGAAGCATTATTGCCATATTTAGGTCTTAATATTTTTATAAAACCAAAGCTAATGATGTAATTAATCTAAGTTATTCTTTGTTTTTTTTTTATTGAAAATTAAGATTTACATTTCATTTTAATCATAAATCAAAAGTGGTAAAACAACCTGATGTTACTCAAAGACGTCATGATGACTCGTCAGAAGTCGATTTTAGCGAATTTCCTTTGAAAATTCGCCTAATGGGATAGGCGTCATGGCGGAATTCGAACCTCGGACCACGACACAAATCCGTTTCAGAGGTCCTAATGACGAAAAAATACTTTTTTTGAGACTTTATATATATATATATATATATATATATATATATATATATATATATATATATATATATATATATATATATATATATATATATATATATATATAATATATATATATATATATATATATATATGTATATATATATATATGTATTTCTAGACACTTTCTTGTAAACACTCTATCTTTCGAACGGATTAATATTTTTTAACCAAACTTGGTACAAAAATCAACCTTCGGGAGACACGAACCCTATTGAAAACCAGGTTTTTGTGACGTCATTAACCCGGTTTGCTGAGTCAGCGAAATTTTCAAAAAATCGGCAAAATTCAGGGTTAATATTTTTTGCCGCAAAAAAGGTCAATATTTATGTTTTTTGAGACGCTGAATCGAATGAAACCGGTCCGAAGTCGATACGACCACTCTAAGTGACCTAAAAATCGAAAAAACCATTGTAAATTACCAAAACCAAAATTTAGGTCGATAAAAAATAAATTTCGAGTAGGGTGTCGTTTTCAATGTAATTTTGGGCGCTGAATCGAATGAAACCGGTCCGAAGTCGATACGACCACTTTTAAGTTACCAAAAAGTCGAAAAAACCACAAAAATTATAGAAAACCAAATTACGGTCGTTGAAAATTAAATTTCGAGTAGGGTGTCGTTTTCAATGTTTTTTGGCCTCTGGGATGAATGCCAGTGGTCCGGAGTCAATACAACCACTCAAACTCAGGGTACCTGGGTTCACATCCTGGAAGGGTCGATCATTTTTTATCGTTTTTTTTTACTAAATATAAGTTTACAACTAGGAAATAATTCTGGCGCGGTGGTCCGCATGTCGGGCGAATTTCCTTTGATGCGTGTTTCCGTGCTTTTTATATAAGTTTACAACTACTAAATAAATAATTCCGGCGCGGTGGTCCGCTGTCGGGCGAATTTCATTTAGAATACGTGTTTCCGTGCTAAACAACCATTTCTTGCTTATGCAAGAACCATGCCCATTGCGTGGTTCTAGAACCTAAGCAGTTACTCAATTGTCAAGCACTGCTCGTAACTCATTTTGTCTGTATTTTCCAAAGGAAATGCGCTAAACCTTTAAAGATAACTGACTAAGCTTAAAGATAAGTAACTAAGCTTTAAACTAGTGCAAATAATAGAGCGTACTTCTAATTTTAGAGGCATAGTTTTGTGCAACCAACTGGATAGTTATGCGCATTTCCTTTGGAAAATACAGACAAAATGAGTTACGAGCAGTGCTTGACAATTGAGTAACTGCTTAGGTTCTAGAAACCACGCAATGGGCATGGTTCTTGCATAAGCAAGAAATGGTTGTTTAGCACGGAAACACGTATTCTAATGAAATTCGCCCGACAGCGGACCACCGCGCCGGAATTATTTATTTAGTAGTTGTAAACTTATATAAAAGCACGGAAACACGCATCAAAGGAAATCGCCCGACATGCGGACCACCGCCAGAATTTTTTCTCTTTATCTTTATATTTTCACTTCTTTATCTTTATCCATTACTTCTACAACTTTATCAATTACTTTATTATCTTTATCAATTAATTCTTTATTTTTATCAATTACTTCTTTATCATTATCAACTACTACATTATCTTTATTAATTACTACATTATCTTTATCAATAATTTCATTATTTTCCAATTACTTCTTTACCTTTATTACTGCGTTATTTCTATATCAATTACTTCTTTAACTTAATCAATTAAATCAACTTAATTATTAATTCTTAATAATAATTTATTTTAAATATGGGCAAGAATAGAAGTTATTAATCTAAAATTTAAAAGGAAAGCATAGTCCCATTTAATTCACATTAATTAAATATGGACTAGTTATTAATCCTAAATACATTTAAGGAAGGATAGCAATAGTCTCAGAAACATAATGTGTTCACATTTAATTTAAATATGGACTAGCTATTAGTCCTAAAGACATTTTATTAAGGATATTAGTCCGAAACATTTTTACATTTAATTGATAGCTATTAATCCTAATACATTTAGAAGGAAGCAATAGTCCAGAAACATAATGTGTTCACATTTAATTTAAATATGGACTAGCTATTAGTCCTAAAGACATTTTATTAAGGATAGCATTAGTCCAGAAACATTATGTATTCACATTTAATTTAAATATGGACTAGCTATTAATCCTAAATACATTTAAGGAAGGAAAGCAATAGTCCCAGAAACATTATGTATTCACATTTAATTTAAATATGGACTAGTTATTAATCCTAAATACATTTAAGAAAGGATAGCAATAGTCTCAGAAACATAATGTGTTCACATTTAATTTAAATATGGACTAGCTATTAGTCCTAAAGACATTTTATTAAGGATAGCATTAGTCCCAGAAACATTATGTATTCACATTTAATTTAAAAATGGACTAGCTATTAATCCTAAATACATTTAAGGAAGGATAGCAATAGTCCCAGAAACATTATGTATTCACATTTAATTTAAATATGGACTAGCTGTTAATCCTAAAGTAATTTTAGCAAGGATAGCATTAGTCCCAAAAACATAATGTATTCACATTTAATTTAAATATGGGCAAGGATAGCAGCTTCTGATTTTAAAGACATTTAGCAAGGAAAGCATGTGTCGCAGAAACATCATGCATTTACTTTTAATTTAAAAATGGCTTAAAGTTGTCTAATTTTCATAAATATATGTTTCTAAGGCGTCGCGTTTAATAGCTAATCACAAGTAGCAAATGAAAGATAATGCCTTATCATCTTTATTCTTCAGGTTTTAATAAAATATTTTTACAATTCCGCACACAGTGTAGTATAAGATCGTATGGAGATTTTTAGCTTTTATAAAAAAAACCTTTTAAAACCCGTATACAACAAGAATAAATAGCTATGAAGTTAAGAAGTATAAAATAAACCTCAAATGCCAACTGGAAAAAAAGGTAAGCAGATATTTAAAAAAAATCGTCAATAGTAACATTTCAAAAAGAGTAAATACCAAATATATTGATTTTTTTTCCTCCAAATAGATGGAAAAAATGACTCTTGAATAGGACACAAGCTTTAAGAGAAGGAATTACTAACTGGCATCCCTTGGGTTTACATCGATCGAGCGAGAATTGAACAAATAAGTTTGTTTATTAGTGTTGTGAGTCAGGCCTAATGGTCTCTAATAGATCGCAGTAATTCTTCATAACAACTTTTTAACAGATAGATAGTGAAGTAAACAATGTTGTTGTGTCTTTTGACTTTTTATTCTGTATACGTAGATATATAGAAAAGTATTGTGTTAGCTTTGAAAACCGGAAAATTAACTAAATCATCCATTTCAGGTGTTTTGCCGTCATCAGTGGATATCACCAAGTGGTCTGTTTGTATGTGTGTATATGAAGATGTGTCGGTGTATTTCTGTTTCTGTGTATCTATCTGCGTGTGTCTATTATTATCGTAACTCTAAGTGAGTTTGTCCAAAAGAATCAAAACTTGGCACAAAAATTTATTTTAAAGTCTAGTTATGCTTTCCGGAAAATATTTTTAATTATTATTTTTAATAAGTCAGTGAAATTCATGTAGCCCTATATAATACTAACGAATATGCTTTATCGTTGGATAAAGTGAAGTTTAATTTCACTATCAGCATTGGTTCGATTGTTATTGAATGACATTAATTACGTTTTTAAAGGCAATGATAATTACATCAATTCTTCTAGAGTATCAGCTCAGGTACACACGTAATTTACAAATAAGAACAGTACGATCAGACAAAGATAATAAAATAGTTTGAGGTTCAAAGCCTTTAAAGCATATCAGCTCACATACACAAGTAGTTTACTAATTAGAACAGTACGATCAGACAAAGTAATAACAAAGTTGAAGCTCAAATCTTTTAAAGATATCAGCTCAGGTCACAAGTATTACTAATAAGACAGTACATCAAAACAAAGATAATAAAAAGTTTGAGCTCAAATCTTTAAACATATCAGCTCAGGTACCTACTCACTTCCTAAATGCTTTAAAAACTTGACAGGTGTCTACCACTTCTTTACTTTAAGAATTTGAGACATGCAACCTTAAAAACAGTAAGATTGCAACCTACGTATAAATTCGAGAAACAAATTAAATAATAAGCAATTTGAGATAAGGGGCTGACATCAACGTAACATTAGAACAAACTAGCATAAAATAAATTACCTTAGAATTAATACTTGAGAAAAAAATATTTCTAATATAATCCCCTAACAAACCCATCATCATATAAAGGAGTAAATAAATTATGATATTTTAGTTTAAAATATGAAGGACAGATGTCGCTTAATAAACTTTCTTACTACTTTTTTATGTATAAATATATGATCTTAACGTAAGGTAATACAGTTTTCTTTTAGGTTTGAGCGATTATATATATGTAACGTTAAAAGATACTATTTAAGAATTTTTTTTATTACCTAGAAATTATTTTTATAAATTATAAAATCTAATTAAAATCTTAGTTATTCCGTGAATAAATTTAACAATCGATTTGTATTTATTCGTATGAATAGTTAAACTTTCTTAGAATTCTGGAGTAAAGAAGTTTTCGAGGAGTAAAACAAAGAATCAAGTTTCAAAAGAAGTTTTTACTTGGTGAAAAGACACTACATGAACTTTTCAACTTGGGGACCTGTTAAATTCGGTTCATTTGTCAAGGGATCCAAGAGGAGGGGTCTTGAGGGACAAACATACTTCTTCTTAACCTATTTTATCTTTACTTAACTTGGACAAATATTACATGAATTCATAATGACTTGTTCATCTCACTCTGGATCTATGTTAGTTTCTTGAGAAGGTAAAAACTTTCAGAAGTGAATATCCTCAAGGGATTCCGACCCTGAGTTTCCATACCTCATTTACCTTCTTATAAACAAAATAATATTAAAATTTGTATAAATAATTAGTTTAATAAGCACAAGACATATGTGATGAAATCTTTTCAGGAGCAAAATGCTATCAAATAAAAGTAGCATAATTGTGGTGGTGAGTGGATAATTCCGTCTTAATTGCTTCTTTACTCATTATATAATATTATATATATATATATATATATATATATAATATATTTATATATTATATAATATAATATATCTATATCATCATAACTCAAGCGTATTTATGTAAAGATTAAAACTTAGTTCTGATTTTAAATCAATTTGGAAAATAATTCTTATATTATGTCATTTGGGGGAATAATGACTTTACAATTTGTTTTTAAATTCATGCGAGAAACAATTTACTGATTATTTTGGGATTTGGCACGCATTTATTCATGTATAATACCAACATACGTTCCAAGTTTCATTTCATAATAAATTAGGGGGGGGGGTTACCTTGATATGGTTTTTAGGAGGACTTGTAAATAATTAATTTACAAATATTTTTAATTGAAAACATTTTTACTTGAACCTTATTTGTAATTTTTTAAGTATTCTTTTTTTTCAACACACAATCTTATGTATTCTTATTTTAACTTACTATAAGAACTATTGGTTTCCCTTTCTCTGTTTCTTATATTTTAGAATAACATGAATATGCTACGAGAATGTAAAGAAATATAGTTACCTAATTAACTAAAACTAGTCTCTTATAGTGCCCTTAGCACCTATTTATACAATAATGGAGACCCACACTAATCCTAATCATATAAATTTAGTGGTTTCTGGCATTCTCGTCTAAGGACGAGTGAAGCGAGTCCACAGTAGTATGGATGAACGTATTATTTTTTCTTGGTTAGAGACCTTAACACGGTTCTGTTCTCGCTCACGGTTTTGAATCCTGCCGTGTCACTCATGTTATTAGCAATTTTTTTCAAAGGAAATTCGCTAAAAGTTACCGTACAATTATAGAATAAGTCAGAAACTCCGGTAAAGGAAAACACATGTTGCAAAGAAAATTTCATAAAATCGTAAATTAGATCAAGTTGAAACATATTTTTATAAAGTTGATTTTTCTTATGTGATTTTTAAAACATTAATCTTCTCTTTAAACTCCTATTATCGAAAATAAACTAAAAACTCAACAATATTTGTCTCAATATTTACTCGACAAATGTAGATAAAAAAAAAGAATCTGGCTAATGTATTTAGGTTGTTTGGGTCCTCTGAGATACAATGGTAGTTTGGCTAAAGACATAAGAAGATTAGAGTGGGCCCCACGCGAGCCCCTTATCTCAATAAAAACTCGCCATGTTTTGCACTCTCCACATTTCTTATCATATTACAAACGTCAAACGAAAACTTTTGTCATATTTTACTCTCTAAAAGCTAAACACATACTAAACCGTTTTTTAAAAATGTACTAAGTTTTTTTCTGCCTCGAAAACTTTACTTCCTTATCTACACTTTAAGTAAGTAAAAGTTATATAATGACAAAAAGTCGTAAACTAATTGTGACGAGTTTTATGTCATATTTTGCGCTTGAATATCATCATGAAGATTTATTTTATAAATTTTAAGCAGTTTTAAAAAAAGAAATTCTAACACGAAGGTCCACTAGAATTTTTTTTTATTCATGTGCAGTCCTTAAGAGACGTTAAGTCCGTGGTTTCGACCCTGAGCGATGTAAGGTACTCCAAAAAGACCAAAGATCTCTAAACCAGGTTCATGGGTTTAGGCATAATTTCGGATCATATATATATATATATATTTATATAATGTATACTAAATAAATTAAGACTTGTTCGGTGGCAAATTAAGGATAAACCCGGGAAATATACATATGCATATATACGTAATAAGAATAATGTATATAGACATATATTATGTGTATGTTTCTGCCTTAAGGTTTAGAGTATTATTTCTATTTACTTCTAGATGATGCTATATAATAAAGCTATGGTCTTGGCTTTATGGATTAGACGCAAAGATACGTGCACAAAAGGCTGGAATCAAAAGATATAACACTATGTTCTATCTAAGAGAGCAAGCAAAAATGGCCAAACATGAGGCCTCCTTGCTAGTTGATCTGTTACCTCTCCTTAATTACTATTTAATATAATAAAGTTTTCTAGTGCCAAAAAAGTGTAAGCAAAAAAGCATATTTACAATATAATAACGTGTTCTGCTACTGTATAAGTTCTAGCATAATAGTGATAGTAAGAGTAAAATAGAATAAAGCGCTTTGCAAAGGTAAAGTTATGACGCGGAGGTCTGTTAGCCAGGGAAATTTCCTCCTTATCACTCCCTACAATTAATCCTTTCTTATACTGAAAATAAATTCATGCTGAAGTTTTCAATATATGCTTTGTAATGTGAGGATTAAGGAATCAACTTGCTTGTCACTTTCTGGAACTATTTAAATAAAGCATGCATGTTAATAACATAGACTTTGCAGAATTATGCTTACCCTACCGAAATCACTACTCTCTTAACAGCTTTTTGTGCATGCAAAAGCATTTTAGGCTATTTTGTATTTTAGAGCACAACCCTTATAAAATGAGGGTTGCTCTTTTTACTTTCCCTCATTTATACCATAGGTATAGGAAAAGTATTGTGTTTGCTAAAAAATCCGAAACCGGGATGTCACGCAAGTAGCTATGTATAGACTAACATATGTGTCAATTCCATCTCATTATCGGCATTATTTTATTTTTTGTCGAATGTCTTTTTTCGAATGTTTTTTGTCTTGTCTACGTTTTTTTAAATTTTAAAAAATTTGAAAATGATCGATTAAGTTGAAATTTGGTACAAGTGTATCCTTTTAATAAATAAGTACACTAAGATTCGCTTTAATAAGACAAGTATATCTATGATTTTGGTAGATCATAAAGGTTAAGCAGCATCAAGCGTAGTCATTGCCTGGATGGGTGACTACTGGAATAAAACGGATGTATTTACTATCCGAGGACGAGCAAAGCGAGTCCGAAGTAGGGAGGTTGAGTGTAGCGAATTCGATATGATGAGAAAAAGTTCCGAGGTGGGGTACCTTCGTAAATTTGAAAAAATCGGGTAAGGGGTTTACCTAATTTTTTAAATTTCACGAAATATACATTAAGAAAATAAAATTAAGCAAGAAATAGATTGTTAAGAAATTTTAAAAAAGATTGTAGATGCTGCACTGTGCCTGGGTAGTTTGTATTAAAACTTAGTATATTTTGTGACTGTTTTAAAAATTTTTACAAATAAAAAAATAATCATTCCCATTTATTCGCCATTTATTTAGAAATGGTTAACAATATTGTTAAAAATTTGTGGTTTGTTGAGCTTTCGTTGCCCCCAAAAATTTACTTTACAGCGTTGGTTTATTTAATCAACCTTCCTTTAATAAAAGATGACATCCCTTAAATCCAATCTAAACAGTGCTTCTCTAATAGATCAAAGAAAGAGCCCCTTCAGGCACTCTGTGATATTATACCCTACTCTTAGGGCGTTATGCCTGCCTTGAAAATCGACATTTTCAAGGCATAGACTAGAATAGGGACCTGCTCTACACTTGGCCACCACTCTTTAAGAAACAATTATAATTACGATGACCGCTTATGGGAGACATCGTTATGATATATATCTTGAGGCATCGTGTCTCACTGGTTGTTTGTCTTAGTTTTGTTAGTAGCATCCTGCTACAATACTATCGTAATACATCCAAATGTATTAGTCAACAACCATGATTTATTTACATCCAAAATACATGCCGAACGTTCAAATTAGAACTAATAATTGTTATTAGATTTAAAATGTGTTGATCTCACATAGTAGTATATGCGTTATCGCGAAATCAATTTCAGCTCGATATTCTTTACACACACATATATATGTATGTGTATATATATATATATATTATATATTATATATATATTTATATATTTATCTCACACTCAAATTACACACACACAATATATATATATATATTATAATATATATATATATATATATATTATATATATATATATATATATATAATACATATATATATATATATAGTAATATAATTTGATATGCAGAAGGATTGAGAGGAAGCGTTAAAATGAACATTATTATAACGTTTATTCGTACATTTTCTAAGAAGACAAAGTTTACACAACACTTAAAATTTCTAAAAATTTCACAAATTCATTTACTTCAACAATAACTTTCCGTTTAGTGAGTGTCTCAATAACTTTTGATTTACTACAAGAAATAGATAATTAGTGATAATGAATTAAATTAATTAAGTATTAAATCTGTATTTCGTTCTTCATTATGCAAGTTGAGTGGATGTAAATGAATTTAGTATCCATATTTAAATAAGATATATTATACTTGACTTAATTAATATTTAATACAGATTTGATTGTGCTTAACTTAATCTCTGAAGAATTTATTTACATTTAACATTTCAATATATGAGTAAACTAATTCAAAGATTAACTTTAGCAAGTATTAAACGATGAAAATTTTGAACTCGACCGTTCCAAGTATATATACATAATAATATGTATAATATATATATATATATTATATATATATATATAATTATATATATATATATATATATATATAGATAGATAGACGTCAACCGAACAACGTCTAAGCATCGCAGTCTCGGCGCTGGGGCCGCTTGGCAGCTACCGTGCCTCTCTGTGACCTATATTAGTGCGTCATATTACCGTAATTAAAATAAGTGGCACATTGCCTCGATATAACCGAATCATTTAATGGATTAGAGAAAAAACTTGATTTATTGAGATTATGTTATACGTGTCAATCAATTAAACCAAAATTATTACTGTTAATAAAATTTGACTTCCTACATTTGTTAACCATACACGGGAAAACATACCGTGTATGGTTAACATATAAGAACACTTCTTAAATTTTTTGGGTCATTACTATGGGCTAATGACATCATACATATTTCAGGAAATTAGCAAGGTCGATTTTAGTCCCAAGTTTCGTTCCGATCCGATAAAGCGTTCGATAGCTATCGTGTCCCAGTAATAATGTCTAGGAACAAATCTCGTACACACATAAGTTTAAGTATATTCAATACGCCATGAATCTATAAATTAATAATATAACAACAACAATAACACAATATATATATATATATTAATATATATATTTATATATTATAATATATATATTATATATATATATATATATTCTTGATCAGTGAGCTTCCACCCCCATGCATAAAAATCCAACTCCCCCATGTCCCCAACCTCATAAGCTCATTTCCTTTTGGAATTCGCCATAATGTACTGTTAAGTTAAAATTGGCAATTTTTTTTAACTTTTAGAAAACTCAATTAAATAAAATGGCAGGAAATCGGTATTAGATACAGAAAGCTCATAAAGAACTATTTGTTTGGAAACGAGTCCGGAGAGTTGATTAGAAGAGTATTTTGTCCGGGACAGCTGCCATTTAACTAAAACCAACATGATGTCCTGCATACCAAACGTAGACTCAAGACTTGGGGACAATTTCATTAGATTGTTCTCTCACATTCTCCTCTCACATTTCTCTCGCCATATAGTAATACTGCTTTATACACTATCATCTGTCTTTTCACCCTTTTGCTTCCCTACTACCAATGGAAGAGGAGCATTTTAATGGCGAAAACCGGGTACTGGGTACCTCAGAACTTTTTATCATCGTACAGGATTCTTTTCCCTCGTTATCAGATAAAAAACACCAAATTTATGCTGCAACATGTTTTCGGACTTCGTTTCTCTTCAGACAGTAAATTCATTCGTTTTATTTCAAGCTCTCATCCATCCAGACAATGACATCGTTCGATACAGCTTAATTTTTATGATCAATTAAAAACAGTAGATATACTTGCCGTAAAGAAAAGAAACTTGGCTTTAATGCACCAGGCATATGGTGCATTGAAACGAGACTTATTATACTTATTTATTAGGTAAATGGATAAGAATATGATTATTTTTTGATTCTTAAGATACATTAAAATAGTTATTTATGCAACAAGGGATGAAAGTAAGTTTTACAGCTCAAGTTAAAGTTTCGTCCTAAGGCAGTGCCAAAGGAGGAAACTTCATTAGCTCACGAGGCCGGTAGGCCGAGGGAGATAAACTAGTTAGCTCCCGAGGCTTGCCGAGGGAGATAATACGAGAGCTGAAAACTTTCATCCTTTGTTGCATATTAAATTTTATCTACGACTAGAGAACTAATACTAACAACTATTAATATATTCTTCAGCTCCTTAATTGTTATTGTGTCAATTTAGTTTATTCTTACCATGTCAATTACTCTGATGAAGAGAGAATAAAGCCACTATCTTCACATTATTTTATTGTAAGCTGTCAATAGAATAATGTGTAATACTATATTTGTAATTTAAACATTAGCGTGTGTATAGTATGTGTATATTCTACCCGTAGTACCAACATAACACCGAAAAAAATCCTAAAAATTTTACTAAAAAATTCTGTCATTTGGCAACACTTTCACTTTTCCTCCCTAGGGAGTAAAAGTACATTTACAGAGTGAGATAACAAGACTGTAAGTAGAACTTACAATACAAGGAGTAGATAAAAACATATACAAGTCATTCGATAAAAATCAACTAATGCTGATTATGTAATAAATAAAACTTGGCACAACAGTATTTGCATATATATTCGCATTAGGTCTTAGAACTCCTGAAACGAATTTCAGATTTCTTCCTGATTTATTCAGGAAGAAATCTTGGTTTAGGATTTTTATTGCTGACATTTTTTTTAGTTAAAGGAGTTAGACGAAAAAAAAGATTAGGACATGACAGTATGTCGAGCCATCAATGATGACGAATGTCGATTCATCATCTGTTCCATCATTCGACAATGATGGAACAGTTCTCAGATTTGCTTTTTACATTTCCTAGGTGCCTCTTGCAAAATTTTATTGTGTCAACTTTTCATGTTTTGCAAATTTAATAGTATTAAGTGATACTACGCCAAGCATGATGGCGGTAAGAGAGCACCGCTCGTCTCTGGTAAATACTCCATATGATATTACTTCAGAATTTAAATTCAAAATCAGAGTAACATCAGGCTCTGTCAGGCTCCGGATGTGTTAGACGTAACGAAACAGAGAGAATATGACATTATGTCGATGTCGATCCATCAATAGTGACGAACGTCGAATGATGGAACAGTTCCCAGCTGTAGCATTACATTTTGCTTGTTACACGGTTACATTTCCTTAGTTTACAGCAGTATTATTTAGTGCCAATACTTTCTCTACCGTATAAATTAGAAAAAGTAAAAAAATGTTAACCCAATTTTTGTTAAATGTTTACACGTTTCACCACCTATAGATCTCAAACATTAACAACAGTTTTTTTGCAGCGTTTCCGATCTGTAGGCAAAATATAAAATAAGAACTATGCTAAACGAATGTTATTTAATGTACTGGAAGAGGTAGATTGGATGGTGGCAAAGGTGCAATGCAAATCCATGCAATCCGCACAAACGGCGTTAAAACTATGCGAAGGTGTTCCACAAAGCGCATGTTGTGAGAGAAATATGCGATTCTTTATTTAATCTCATCTAGTTTTGAGCCAGACGAAAAAACGTGACCGCCGAGCCCTTAAGAAAACCTCCAATATTGACCCCTGAGATTGATATTTTGGTCCCCTGATAAAAGAGCAGTAAGTCTACCATTTTACATCGGGGAATTTCGGCCCCAAATCCTTTCAAAATCCGGAAAATACATTTTAACATGATTTCATGTTTAAGATAGTAAATTAACAAGTACAATTTATCAAACTATAAGTAATAAAAGTTGTTCTAAATAAAGGTAACAAGATAAGGTAAAATAGGTATCGAGGTAGCCCGTACCTACTTTATACTTGTTAAAATAAATACAATAACGCTATCATGAACCCTCTTTACCTTTTTTAATTAATTGTAATTAAATACATATAATTAAAAGTATCAAATACCTCACACAGTACGTGATCAGTAATGAACTCATTATTTTTTTTTTCCTTTTTTTAATTTATTTTATAATTTGTTTAATTTATGTATTCTTTTTTTATAGAACATTTTGTTAATTTTGAATTGTTAAATAAATACAATAAGAAGTTTTTGAAATAAATTTGAGGTTTTTTAAATAATTAATGAAATTTTGTAATTTAAATGTAAAATGTATTTTGTTTCTTTAAAACAATGAAAATTGATTGAAGATAAACAATTTAAACGACGGAATGGAGCGGTTGGTGACAGGATGGTGGGGGAGGAGGGGGGTAGGATGAAGAGTTTAGCGACGGTATGAAGTATTTATTGACGAGATGGAGCGGTTAGAGATGGGAGGGTAGTGACGGTACGGAGTGGTTAGTGACAGGATGATGGGGTTAGTGACGGTATGAAGCGGTTATTGACGAGATGAAGAGGTTAGTGACGAAGGGAAAAGGGGGTTAGTAACGGGACGGAGCGGTTAGTTACGGGATGGTGGTGGAGGGGGGAGTGATAGGACAGAGCGATTAGTGATGGGATGAAGCGGTTAGTGACGGTATAAAGTGTTTATTGACAAAAGGGAGCGGTTAGAGAGGAGAGGGGGAAGGGTAGTGACGGTACGGAGTGGTTAGTGACAGGATGAACGGGTTAGTGACGGTATGAAGCAGTTATTGACGAGATAAAGAGGTTAGTGACGATGGGGGAAGGGGGTTAGTAACGGGACGGAGCGGTTAGTGACAGGATGCTGGGGGAGGGGGGGGGGATTGATAGGACGGAGCGTTAAATGGCGGTATGAAGCGTTTATTGACGAGATGAAGGGGTTAGATATGTGGGGGGGGGTTAGTGACGGAATGGAGAGGTATGTGACGCTCCATAAACGTGGAAGCTAATAATATTTTTGTATTGTAAAAGATTTAATAGTTGTTTCAACAATAAAAAAACAGAAGACATTTTTACAGCTCTAGTTAGCTTCTAGTAGCCAAAGAAAGAAACTTGTTTAACCTCGACAAGCCAAGGGAGATAAACTAGTTAGGTTCTGAGGCTTGCTGAGAATGATTAGTTAAATTTTGACTCCCGGGGCTCACAAGAGCCTCCGGACGGGAGCCTCTTATATTGTCTTCCAAGAGCTAAAAACCAACCATACAAGTAGCATTATCCATTTTAACTACGACTAATACAAATAGATTCTACGAAAAATCGAGTAAGAGATACCTCGGAACTTTTCCGCAACCTTATAGAATATGCTACGCTCATCTTCTCTACTTCGGACTCACTTCGCTCATCCTCAGAACATAACAAACGCCTAATTTAGAATTACATCTTCAGTTACGCATTGGTGACACGAAAAATCAGTTTTAAGCGCAGCTATCAACCATCTGATGACTACGATAGACACTTGAATAACGTAATCCGACAAAAACCCTATATTTACTAGCCGTATTAAACTTTAACTTTGTATACAAATGTATTATATAAAAAAATACACTCATGTCAAATTTTAAACTAATGCTGATAATAACATAAAACTGAGCACACCGGTTGATCTAATATAGTATTACAAACGTGCCAAATTTCACATCGATCTGATCATTTTCTGTGCTAATGAATTTTAGTCGCAAATGAAATTTGATTTGAATTGATTGATAAGGATTTACGAAGTTAATCCTTCTAAAATCAGCTTAGCATAACCTTTTTAATACAATGTGTATTAATTTACATTTTATCATGTTTAAGATACGGGTAGACTAAAAAATCAAGTATATTTTTATCAAACTACAGGTAATATAGAGTTGTAGAGAAAGAGATAAGAAGATAGGGTTAAGCTGATCATAACAAGATTACAAGATAAGATTACAAGATCTTTTTTGCAGTCCTTTAAAAACTCATAAACAATAAGGAGAAAATTAATGAAACAATTTAATTAATAGATAATTATTTTCCTTTGTGTATAAAACCGCTGTAAATCAGTTCATTAAAATCATGAATGAAATAATCAAAAACGGTTTTCATAACACGATTTGTTTACTTCTGTTTTCGAGTTCTTTTGACATGCAAGTGATTGAGTTATTTTGCACACAATCAAGGTTGTTTTCGAGAGTAATTTAGGGTCGATTGTTGATTGTGACGTCATCGGAATTTCCCTATTCAAGCGAGATATGGGAAATTATATGAACCGGTGTTTAAATTATCGATGGGACTTGGACACGTGGCTAGCTAGCATGCTAGCGGGGATGCTACCGAACTAATTACGGTTACTGTAGATGCCCTAGAGGGTGACTGTGTCATCTGTCATCCCATCCAACCTACTATATTAAATTTCTCCTTTCTTATTTAAAGAAAGAAAAAAACCCTGAATTATTCATAAAGATGCCATTATATTACGTCGGCTTCTTGAAACTCAAAATATAATCTAGTGGGGAAGCTAATACTTCCCTACTAGGGAAGTAGTAGGGTCGATCTCCCTCGCGAATCTATAACCTCATCACACAAATCATTAGACAGTCATTTTCTTAAGACTGTTAGTGAAAACAGTATACAAATAAGGTTGAGGCATAGAGATAAATTATCTAACAGGAGATAATTAGGAGACAGACTTCCTCCTTACTAAAGTCTACCCTCCAGTAAGAAAAAAAGTCCTCGACTGTTTTAATACCTCAAAAGAAAGTTAGTTTTATTTTTTATTTTCTTATTGTTACAAGTTACAGGAACAGGATTAAATTTTATCAAAACGAATTTATTTTTCGAGACGAATTTTAGCACTAGTCTAGTCAGAAAGTTCTTTACTGTTAAATTTTGTAAGGCTTTTGAGCGCATACGTTGCGGATAACAAATAATCATCTATATCTCTTAAGATTTATGAAAACAGCGTGTGAATAGACTTGGCGTAAACTATGATATCTTATATATAATATATATATATATATATATATATATATATAATATATATATATATATATAGAATATACAATATATATATATATATATATATATATATATAATATAATATATATATATATATATATATATATATATATATACATATAATATATATATGGGTGTGTGTGTATGTATAAATAAATGAAATATTGTACAGAAATTTAACATTTTTGCATTTTTGGTGAGGAGTCGATACGATCACTCGATGTAACCGGAAAAATATTTTCTACTACTACTATTTTATAATATTATACTAACCAACTAATATACAATACTTTTACTTAATTATATACTTAGTTTACTTAACAATTTACGAGTTGTTTCAGTTAAAAAGATTCCTTCAACGGCTCTTACAGGTTTACCTTCGTGTCCTATTTATAATTAGGTTAGAAGTAAGGGTAGTAAGTAGAATGGTACCACTTTATGACTAAAAGCTTCGAGTTTGCATTATAAACATACAAAGGAATAATACAAACATTAACAACGTTAAAAGCAGACTAACATACAAACGATTTTAAATATGAAAAAGAAAAAGGGAAATGCAGTTCTCGTCACCTTTTCTTTAATTTATCAAATTAAGGATATTATGTACTTTGTTAGAAGTAAAAGTTTTGAATGAATAATTAGTCGGGTACTTAGCCGTATCCGAGTCCTCGAGAGGTTTCGATCCTCAGTCTACCGCCGAGGTTAGCAAATAATGTATTACAGTTAAACCCACTCCCCACAAAACTTCAAGGTAAAAGAATTAATAAATAATAAAGAAAGGAGGCAAGAAAGAAGGAAAAAGTTTTTTTTTCAAGCAAAGTAAAAATTGCTCTAATTCAGTCTAAAGAAGGAAAGTTTGTAAAGTGAGGTAAGTAGGGTTTGGTTGACGGGATGATTTGCTTTTTCTTTATATATTTATTGCAGACTAACAACATTTTCTTATTTTTAACTTGTTTAGTTACTCTATGAATATATTAGATTGTAAAAGAGAGGGTATGGGTGTCTCAAAAGTTTTCCTAACCTTATCGATTTTGCATAGGCCCATTTTAACTTAGGATCGTCCTTGGACCGTGGAAATCATCAAATTTATTTTTTAGTGTACCTATGGACTCACTTAGCTCGTTCTCAGAATATGGCAAACATGGCAGAAAAAAATAACTACAAACCTACATACACACAACTTGGTAAAAACCATTCAGAAGGTCTTAAAATATTTTAGACGGATATTTAACTTAAATCCTGATTTGGGGTCTTAAGTGCAAACATATTATCATACCTGCGTAATAAATGAGGAAAAGTAAAAATATCATAGCTATGATGAATATTTTTTCCAATATATATTATTATTTTGTATATTAATGAAAAAAATAAAATAAAAAATGAAAAAGTAGCTAATTTTTTTTCAAAAGTGGTATGAGGATAAGCACGATTAAAGGTTTCCTTTTTTAAAGGATTTTTTGATTATAATATATTTTTTGGAAAATATTAAAAGAGCTTTGAAAAGCGAGAGGAATTTGACCGCCCCACACCACTGAGCCTCACCTCCCTGATTCCCCTCCCCCCTTCCCTCATTCATCCTTTTCTATTCTTTTACACTGAAGTTAAATTCGTATAAAATATTAATAAAAAAAGGTTTAAATTTTTTTTATCAAAATATATTTGATATAAATGTTATGTTTAGAGATAGTAAATGATTTCATGCATAGTACAAGATATATAAATGACTTAACAATGTCAAATCTAAAGTGGAAATTAAAAGTACAAGATATATGAATGATTTAATCGTGTCAAATCTAAAGAGGATATTCAGTGTAGAAAAATATATAATATATTTCACTATGTCAAATCTAAAGAGAATATTTAAGGTACAAAATATATAAATGATTTTACTATGTCAAATCTAAAGAGAATATTTAGAGTACAAGGCATATGCATGATTTAACTATGTCAAATCTATAGAGGATATTTAGCGTACAAGATATATCAATGATTTAACCAAGTCATATTTAAAGAGGATATTCAAGGTACAAAATATATATATTTAATATAATATATATTTAACTATATTAATATATATAATATATTTAACTATATCAAATCTAAAGTGTGAAATAAGGGTATAATATGTATGAATGATTTAACTATGTCATATCTAAAGAGGATATTAAGAGTACAAGATATATCAATTATTTAACCAAGTCATATCTAAAGAGGATATTCAAGGTACAAAATATATAAATGATTTCACTGTGTCAAATCTAAAGAGGATGTTCAGGGTACTAAATATATAATATATTTTACTATGTCAAATCTATAGAGGATATTTAGCGTACAAGATAAATGAATTATTTAACTATATCAAATCTAAAGTGTGAAATAAGGGTATAATATGTATGAATGATTTAACTATGTCATATCTAAAGAGGATATTAAGAGTACAAGATATATCAATTATTTAACCAAGTCATATCTAAAGAGGATATTCAAGGTACAAAATATATATATTATTTCACAATGTCAAATCTAAAAAGGATATTCAGGGTACTAAATATATAATATATTTCACTATGTCAAATCTATAGAGGATATTTAGCGTACAAGATAAATGCATCATTTAACTATATCAAATCTAAAGTGTGAAATAAGGGTATAATATATGAATGATTTAACTATGTCATATCTAAAGAGGACATTAAGAGTACAAGATATATCAATTATTTAACCAAGTCATATCTAAAAGAGGATATTCAAGGTACAAATATATATATTATTTCACAATGTCAAATCTAAAAAGGATATTCAGGGTACTAAATATATAATATATTTCACTATGTCAAATCTATACAGGATATTTAGCGTACAAGATAAATGCATCATTTAACTATATCAAATCTAAAGTGTGAAATAAGGGTATAATATGTATGAATGATTTAACTATGTCATATCTAAAGAGGACATTAAGAGTACAAGATATATCAATTATTTAACCAAGTCATATCTAAAGAGAATATTCAGGGGATAAGATATAAAAATAATTTAACGATGTCATATCTAAAGAGAATATTCAAGGGACAAAATATAAAAATAATTTAACTATGTGAATCTAAAGAGGATATTTAGAGTACAAGATATATAAATATTTAACTATGTTAAATATTTTTTCTAAACGCGTTATTTTATAATAACTTAAGAAGAACGAGGAAAATAAAATAATTACCACAATGCACTCTGCTTTATTTTTTTAATAATTGTACCTTTCCAAGATTTAATTCTCAGTCAATTTAATTAATTGTTTCAAAAGAGAACTGCAAATATTTTCTCTTTTATTAATTATTTTAATTAAAAAAAAGTAATAAT
>JACMZG010001893.1:15156750-15190526 GCA_018340805.1 Microvelia longipes
CAGCCGCTTAGTTATTAAAAATCGGACTCATTAATCAATAACTAGAGTTTCAAAAGACTTATAGTAAAGGTCTAGCCTGTTTAGAAAGAATGTTTGTAAGCATCTAGCCCTAAGCAAACTTATCGAAAAACACCAAGCTATTTAAATAGACCATAAGTAAATACCCAGCCAAATAGAAAACTTATTGGTAAGCATCAAGCCGTTTAGAAAAAACATAAGTAAGCACCTTGCCCCGTAGAAAAACGTATTGGTAAGTACTTGTGATTACCGAGTCTTTCTGAAACTTCTCTTAACTATCAAAATGTCTGCAGGTCTGTTGATAAATTGTTTATCTATATAAAAATCGTCCTGGTAATACAGTCATTTAGAAGAGGTACTTACTTCCGGATTTGAAATAAAGTAACTCGCGCAATGTTGACTTAAAATTAATTTACAATCCTTACCTCACCTTTCTATCATTCTTAATAAATTCAGTACGCCTATTTCTTTTTATAAGAAAATGAAAAAAAAGGGAATCCAATATTAAACTGTAGCGTGTTTAAAGAAAATAGGTTAGATAGAGAAGTATAATACAGATATTTGCAAGCGGATCGAGAATATATATTTCCACTAACACTCTTTTTAATAAATAGACGATTCAGAAAAAGCCCCAGTTAAATAATGCATTCAATGCCTTACACGAGAAAGCCAATCCCACCGATAAAGGGCCCGCCTTTTCAAGATACCCTGTCTTAACTTTAAAATTGTAAAGTAAACTAGAGGGTTTTTAGCTGGGAAAGGGTTTCAAAGAACAACTGGATATAGACGAGTGTATTTAACTCGATAATTCATATTCTAGTGTGAAGTCGTAGAAGACTCTTTACTGGATAGAGAGAATCTTGGGGGTGTAACGGATAAAACAGTATTTGTATTCAGAAGTGGTCAGAGTGGAACGAGGGTAGAAGATTGGTAAAAGGACTCGTGCCCCAGACTCGGAGCGAGACGTCAGATACAGTCTCAACATCACGCCGACATCTCCAACCGAAATTTATCCTAATATCCCCAAATACTTAGCCCCTTTCCGGTCCATGGAATTACTCCGGTCCGAAAAGAAAACTGTCTAGAAATCGTTTTCTAGACCTTCTGAAAGGCTTTTACCAGAGCTGTCATCGAAGGAACTTTTATCCAGTCTGACTTAAGTAGCGAGATTTCGGAAGCTCTTATCTGTTCTTCCCCTAAGTGTAAATACTTAGAAAGACACGAACCGACAGCTTTTTAATGTCTTGGTAATAAGTACGAAATAGATTATAAAGTAGTCTTAGAATTGCAAATAACATAAATTTCAAGTTATTTTGTTTTAAAATATTCAAATTTTTTAGATCCCAGGAAAAATAAATCCTTAAACTTAAAAGTTTCGCAAACATTGTACGCCATTTAATAGTAAAATTTATAAATCCAAGTACCTTATTACGCAAAGTCTAAACCTCACCATCCAGTTTTTTCCATAATAAAATATAAATTAATTATTTTAATTAAATTAGGCAGTTTTTGATTAAGCAAAAACTGCTTTGATTAAGCAGAGAAAACAGCTATCTTATTATTTTGTGACTATTAGTATGTTTTTACAAATAAATTATGTATGTTTTCATTTTAAGTGAATGCAGAGGAACAAGACTTTTTTTTGTTCTGCTATAAACCAAGATAAATTTAATATAAGGTAGTGACAATGCAACAGGACTATAATTGGAAAGATACATCATTAATTCACTAATACTGGCAACCTCCTAAATGTTGTAACGATATAGTTCATACATGCTTTAAAAGATAGAGCCACTAGTAAGAACCAATATTAACAGATTTGTTGTAGAGTAAAAAACAAAATACGAACATAACCACTCGCGATAACATCATTGAAGGGATAAAGCCAAAAATTTTGGGAACATTAGTTATGAAACTAAACACTGCATATTTTACTCCATCAGTTTATTAAACGAATGTCGGTTTTGCCTAGCTACCATGAACGCAGGGCACTCTAAATGCCAACGACCAGTTTATTTAAAGATTCTCAGTATTGCCAAGCTACTGTAAATGCTGGGCACTCTATCTAAATAGCCAACGTCCAGTATATTTAAAGATTCTCGGTATTGCCAAGCTACTGTAAATGCTGGGCACTCTATCTAAATAGCCAACGTCCAGTTTATTTAAAGATTCTCGGTATTGCCAGCTACTGTAAATGCTGCTCTATCTAAAATAGCCAACGTCATTGTGCTGGCTCTATCTAAATAGCCAACGTCCAGTTTATTTTAAAATTCTCGGTATTGCCAAGCTACTGTAAATGCTGGGCACTCTATCTAAATAGCCAACGTCCAGTTTATTTTAAAATTCCGGTATTGCCAAGCTACTGTAAATGCTGGGCACTCTA
This sequence comes from Microvelia longipes, assembly GCA_018340805.1. NCBI lineage: Eukaryota > Metazoa > Arthropoda > Insecta > Hemiptera > Veliidae > Microvelia > Microvelia longipes. The sequence continues at coordinate 15,159,152 of JACMZG010001893.1, forward strand.
TCTAAAAGCCAACGTCCAGTTTTTTTAAAATTCTCGGTATTGCCAAGCTACTGTAAATGCTGGGCATTTAAAACCCCAATGTCTAGATTATTTTAAGATTCTCGGTATTGCCAAGCTACTCTAAAACACTCTAAAAGCCAATTTCCTATAAGAATTATGTTAATTATTTTCTGATTATAATAGTTCGTGTAGAAAACACTAATATATGTATCGTAAGTAAACGTTATTTTGACATTGTATCTTACGATTCTGAGCCATTTATTTAAGGTATTGAAGAATGTGCATCAAATTTTCATCACATATTTGAAAACTTACATTAGCTTTTCCTTTATTTACATAAATAAAATTAATATTTGATATATTTAAGGTCATAAGTAAAATATTCATCTGGTACTTGATAACTAATAGTAAGCTTTCTACATTTTACATACATAAAATAAATATTTGAACTATCGAAGAATATTTATAATTCAAAACTTACAGTAACTCTCCTTCATTTTACATACATAAAATAAATGTTTTTAAGAATATACGTAAAATATTTATCAAATACTTAAAAACTTACAGTATGCTTACTCATTTTACATACATTAAATGAATATTTGAAGTATTAATGAATATGCATACAATATTCATTAGATAATTGAAAACTTATAATAACTCTCCCTCATTTTACTAACATAAAATGAAAAAATATTTGATATTTTTAAGAATATACGTAAAATGTTCTTCAGATATTTAAAAGATTATATTAATTCTCCTACATTTTACATATCATATAAAATGAATAAATGAATATTTTGTGTATTTAAGAAAATGCATGAAATATTAATTAAGTCGAAGTTTTTAACTGACTCATTCATGAATATTTCTTGGCTACTAAACATAGAGATATTATTTCTAGAGAGGTCCTATTAGTTGACTTTTGAAACATCGAAAAAGAACCCTGAAACCTTCTATTAATATGTAAGCCAATAAACAGCACAAAATTAAGAAAGCAAAAATTATAGTAACATTTGTATATTAGTATACAAATACAGTAATATTTGTATAAAATTTATAATATACAATAGAATGATACACATAACACACACTTTGATACACTCAATGTGAGGAAGAGTCAATAGTGATTGATTTATTATAACTTTATCTTACTCCTAGAGGAGGTTTCAATGAGGTTACGCAGAGCCCCAAAGAGCTTAAAAAAAATTAATCCTCAGCTGAGAAATTTTAATCCTTTCAATGTATTGAAATAGGAAATGCTCAATCTAGTAATATATCACTATGTTATTAAATTAATAATTAATTAATGTTTAAACTTACCGAAAACTATCATTTTCTTAATCATAAAGTCTTCATCCTGGAATGTAGAAACGAAGCATTTATACTCCCCGGAAAGGTCAGTTGTCGGATTGACAATGTATAGTGCTCGATGCATGGTTGCGTTGTGATTAGATGCTCGGTAGTCTAATTTTAATTTGCCTTTAAGTATACCTAGATCTTGTGGCTTGCCTTGCGAAGGTATCCATTGATAAACAGGTTCGGGTCCGTTCTCGAAGAACCATTTCACTACTAGACCGGACTCGTCCCTGATTTCGTCAGGACGAAGGGTATATTCGCAGTCTAGTATGACACCACCTGAAGTACCGTTACGAACGGATGCAGGTACTCTCATGTCTGTTATCTGAACACCTCCGACCACTGTAACATACAATGAAATATGTTGTTAAACTTAAAAATACTAAATAACATTTTGGGGAATTTCGTATCGGATAATCCGCTAATGAATGAATGAAAAAGTGATTTATTAACAAAAATTTACAACAATAAAATTATTAAATTAAGTGTTATAGTATCGATTTATACATTTCTATCGATATATATCGATCTATAGATATATGTCTATGTATCGATATATGCATAAGCGTTTGTCTTAAAAAACCACAGTTGATTTTCTAATTGCAATATGTCTTCGTCTCGTACTTATTACTACCCATTCGATTCTCAAGTATTTAAAGCGTAATTCTTTAACATTAAGTACATACATATTTTTATTTATTTTTTAATCACAATTACCCTTCTAAGGTACCCTTATCGAAGGAGATCAGGTAATTATAGTAAGAGTTGAGTTGTATTGCAAACTATCTATACACCTCAACTATTATTTTTAAGTTTGTATATACACACATTCATACATACACATGCATACATACATACACACACCCTCACTTACATACAACTAAATATATTTTAAGGTTCAAATCTGCTAATGAAGTGAAGTAAACATTAAAAATACTTAAATCTAGATTTTTGAACACTTTTTTCTGTTTATCCATTTTTAAAAATTTTATAAGTGCGCTAAAACATTTTTACTTTTCCTTGTTTATATTGCAGGTTTAAAGGGAAAGTATCGTCTTTGCTAAAAAAATCCGAAACTGGGATGTCACCTGAATTATCTGTTTCAGGTGTTTTAAGGCCTCTTGAGTGATTTCCAGAAATTTGTCTGTCTGCGTGTGTGTGTATTATCATTGTAGCTCCAAGTGTATTTATTCTAGATAGTTGAAATTGTATACAAAATCTTGGATTGATTTTTGTATAAAGTTTAACTAGAGCAGTTGTGCTATACGGAAAATAATTTTTTTGTAACTTCATTAACCTGCAATAATGAGTCAGCAATAATTGCAGAAAATCATAAAACGCAAAAAAATCTTGCGTTCGGATAGATATTTGGCACAAATGTAACAATGTATAAAACTAACATATGAGACAAGTTTCACCTCATTATCAGCATTAGTTTAATTTTTACCAAATAATTAAAAAAATGTATAAAATCGAAATATAATCGATTTTGAAATTAAGTACAAGTGTTAACGTAATGAATAAGTACACCAAGTTTCGTTTCAATCCGACAAGTTTTGAAGTTATCTGAACACCGGCGAATTTTCTTTAAAACAAATTGACAAAATAGTAGAAGTAGATGAATTCCTGTCCAGACTAAATATAAATGAACTGAAGCATCAATTGAAAACTTGACCAAGATATAGATTGTTAAGCGAGAAAGCAAGCAATCCAAAGGAAATTTACCCAGCTTGCAGACCTTTGTGCCAGGGTGGTGTAGTTAACTTTAGTCCCTTGCAACCATTTCACATAAACGAATGGAACCTGGGGTAATGTTTTTGTGTAAAAAGAACTTTTTTCGTAGTGAGGTTAACTTCTAGTGTGCAATAAAACACTTAATTTCGCTAAAAAAATTGGAAGGTAAATTTTAATAGGGCGTTTTAGGTTGTATAGAGATAAATACAATAAATGCATTTTTCTAATTGCATATTTTTGTCCAAGACCACTATTTTGGCCGTAATTAGTACTGAAAGTGTTAAAATTGGACTTTTTAAATCTAAAATGAAGCTTAAGTGTTGATTGACATTAGAAAGACTTTGCCAACAGTGGTAATTCCTTATTTTTGGGATACAATTAAAATATATAAATTAATAAAAACCGAAGTGAGATAAAAAAATCACTCACTTCGGTTTTTATTAATTTATATATTTTAATGGTTTTTGACTGTGTTAATTAGTTTTAATTAACTGTGATATTAGTTTTAAGTGTTTGTTTGTCTGTGTAATTATCTTCTAGTCAACTATGATTTTGTAAAATTTACCTGTGATGCCTGAAGATGCCTACAATGTTAGCTGAAATATATATAGCTAAATAATTAGTTTTTGTTGTTATTATAGAACTTTAAGCTGTTGTGTTTAAATTTCCTATCAAGATGTGGGAGTTCTATAAAATAAATAGGGCTACAAAAGAGAAATTACTTGAGTTAAAATGTCCAATTTTTACACTTTGGGCACTTTTTCCCGCCAAAATAGAAGGTCTTAGACAAAACTATGCAGAGGGCAAAATATCTATTCATTCCTAGACTCTAAAAAACCCAATCCATCAATACCTTACAATTTTTTCACAACATTAAGTGTTTTATACTACACCAGAAGTTAACTGCACGAAGAAAAAGAAGTTCTCTTTATACACAAAAACAATAACCAAGTTTTAATTCATATTTGTCTAATGGTTAAAAATTTAAAAGAGGGTGAACAGAATTTGGTCCACCCATATAATATTTATATATGGTATATAATTTCATATTACATGTATATCTGTCTGTCGTAAGCTGTGTTGATGCCCGGTTACTGTTTTAGCATAATCATAATCATATTCCATTTTAAATTTTAATAAGAATGAAGGTTTTAATTCATAATGAATATTTTAACAGGGAAGCGAAACGAGCTCGAAAATTACCGTTCATACACATAAAAAAAATATATATATTTTAGGAGTATTTCTAACTTAGGGGAACAAAGGGGCAAGCCCTAAAGCCCCCCACCTTCCTTCACCTATGCCTATAAGTCAATTTTTACAACTCAGACACTGCTAGAACATAAAATGTCAGCTCTGGTTAAAAGCTGACGCGAAACTACCACATTTAAAAAAAGAAAACGTGGACTTAAATTGTTTTAAGTCCAACTAAACCACAACTTCGCACGTGGCTAAATTATTCTTGGAAGCAGTGCTCGGAAGCGTTTATTCCTTCTACACTTTTCTTTAATTTTTTCCCAAACAAGAGTTATGTTTTAATAAAACCATTATTTTAGTTAAAACATAGTAAAAATATTATCGTAAAATTTTCTCTAAAAGTTTGTATTATTTTTTCTATTGTTTTTCTATTGTTAGAGTATATGAAACCCGTTAACAGTAAGAAAATATACTGTTTTAATTAAATAAAGAGATGTTTTTCAGTAAAGACCTTCAAAAACCACTTTGAACCAATTAAATCATCAATAAAATCTCCCTTTTGCGATACGATCAAGTAAAATATTATTTTAACGAGATATTGCTTTCTCCTTGTAAGGTAGCTTTCATTTAAATTAGAATAATAAGCGTAAAACTTAGAAGCCTCCCCACAATCCGAAGCCTGGATGTAACTTTTCACGATAGAGTTAAATTAATTAACCGTTTTCTACTTTACACCCCGTACCACAAGTTATTACAATAATAAATTAAGATTTTTGGGTAAAATGTAACTCGATATTAAAATTTGTCGGAGGTAATTATTACTTCTTGAGATTGTAAGGAATCTGGTTTTAATATAAACTTTTTAATTTGGTATAAATTGGGAAATATGAAGATAACATACTCGGGGTTTATCGTTACATGACTGGAGCAAATGAAGCTCTAAACATTTTGTTTCTAAATCATTAAGTGTATAAATTTTCATTATTTTCATTATGAAAAGTGTAGAAAAAATATTATTAATGCATACATATCTAATCTGTGTGATTATTGACGTATAGATATACGTTAATAATGTCGCGCATGAACTATGTCGAAACGATTAGACATAGCTTATCTGTGAGATTATTTACATATATTCATACGTAAATAATGTCACGGATGAGGAATGTCGAAACAATTCGACATAGCTCATCCGTGAGATAATTTACGTATATTTATACGTAAATAATGTCACGGATGATCTCGACATAGCTCATCCTTGAGATAATTTACGTATATTTATACATAAATAATGTCACGGATGAGCTATGTCGAAACAATTGGACGTATCAGATACACATTATTTATTTATTTACTTTTGATGCTCGTATTCAGATACATTTTTTTAGACACTAGCTTACACACGTCATGTCACGCTAAGTGATATTTTTACACAGTTCTAATCACTTAGAGGGGTCGAAACGACTTAGGATTGGTTCCATTCGATTCAGCGCATCAAAATACATAAATAGAACCTTTTTCGCGACTGATAATTTGACTTTTATTTTTACTGTTTTTGTAATTTTCCGACTCAGTAAACTGGGTTATTGACGTAACAACAACCTGGTTTGTAATAGAGTACACACACACACACACATACATTATATATATATATATATAGTATATATATTATAATATATATAATAGGATAAGATATATATTTATTTGGATATATAGGATTTAGATATATTAAAAAATTGGTAAAACCCCCAATTTTATACCTGTTTTAACAACACTAGCGTCCCATTTCAGATACACGTTTTGCACGTCCAACACTAGTCAATAGTTTTACTTAAAGTTTGACCGAATTAATTCCACTAGAGTCAAATTATTCTGTCAAGCGTTCCCACTTCTCGTTTATTATAACAAGCGTCATTTTCTAATGAAAATCCGCTAATACATCATTTTAGAAATAAAATAACGTCAAAAATATAAAGAAATAAAAAAATTTCATTTCACATCAAATAAGTTTGTAAATTGCTTCTCATAACTCTCAAGAGCTTTTAAATAACAAACAATCAAAATTTAAAAAAAATACAACAAAAATATGGTTTTATGATTATAAAAATAAAATTAACATCTAATGAAAGAAATATGTCGTATTTAATATATTTTAAAGTTGATTTCAAGTTAAAATTTTGAATATTAATTTAATGATTGACATATATATTAGATTTAAAAAATTTGTGGATTTCTCACAGGTTGGTAACTAGATAGTTATAGCTGGACTAACAACCCCAGGGAATATGATATGATAGGGGCCATCCCTTATCTTTTAACTGTCACTTACTGTAAGCTCCGGATCTGGTTATTTCTTTGAGATCTTGAAACCTCTAAAAACCCTGGTCTCAATATAAACCCTCGTTAATCAAAAACCTATAGATTAGACATGGCAAAACGTTATTTGAATTTATCAACATCATTAATTACACGTTTAGTAACACAACAAGTAATATCGTTGAAAGACTGGGAAAATATGGAGTGGCACTGTAAATATCAAAAGCGTGACAGTCAATTAATACATTAAACGAATTCACTTAACGAAACAGAGTTATTTGCGGATTTTCATTTACTTAATTTGTAAAGAACCGCAATCGAGGGATAGCTACTAACTTGAGGTAAGGTTGAATTTGACGTTGAAGTAGCTTAACCGTAATCCTTAAAGGATTCTCTGATTTACGAGAAGTAAATCTCTCACACGATGTTTAACTAATTTTAGATAATCAGTTCCATAATGTGCTTCTAAGATCTTATTCGAGAAAATCATATAATACATAGACATATTATTACCAATGGTAATAATATGTCAAAATTTTGATGCTTCAAAGTCGAAACATCGAACTTGAGTCAACCTGAACACCTGCGACTATCTTTTTTCTTTTTTTTTTTGAGAATTAATTTATTGATTAATACAACAACAATTGTAATTGTTAATAGTATTAGAGTTATCACAGTTTTAATTACTTCAGTAGGTTTGGTAGAGAAACAATCCAGTGATTGCACTCATCAGAAGTTGGGAATAGATAAGTAAATAATAATGCCTGTTTTAGGGCCTTTCGGCCCTTTAGGGTATTCACCCTGCGGGAACAAACTCGGGTGGGTCACATCTACTATGCTCAAAGTAAAGCTAAAGTTGGCGAAATCTTATTACATCAAATTCTATTCATAAAAACTGAGAGCATAGCCCGGGCTGTGAACCCCGGACCTCCGGTGCCGAAGTCCAGTACTATACGACCACGGCTACGGAGGCAGATAAGTAAATAAATAAAATTACTATTGTAATGTAAGAGAGCGACTATCAATATAATTAAATACACAGAACAAAATTATTGCAACTTTTACGGTAGAGCGATTAAAATCAAAACAATGTGTGAAGACCATATGAAAATTGATTTATTATAACCTTAACTCAATCTTAAAGAAGGTTTTAATCAGGTTACACAGAGCACCTTAGAGCCCCAAACATATTTTACAGGTCTCTCAATGTATTGAGATAGGTTATACCCCCTCTAGAAATATATCTCTGTCATAATATTTGTCAACAATGAAAAGTATAAGTAAAATGTTTTATTCTGATGAATATTATGACCACAATTTGAGGAATACGAGACGTATTTAGGGGGGAAATGGGGAGAATAAGTTACCCACACAACGATATGTATTACAGATATAATACACACACACTCTAAGATGTGAGCAGGAAGCTAACAGTAGTATTAATAGACAAAATTTCTACTGCAAATCGTACCCTTAAAGAATCAGCTACTGTCAATACTTGCTGTTAGGCATGTATATTCATGGTAAAAGCTATTTAGAACTTCTTAAAAAAAATCTGGCGCGGTGGTCCGAATGCCGCGCGAATTTCTATTGGAATGCGTGTTTTTGTGCTTAACTATTTCTTTCTTGCTATAATTCCGGTTTATGCTTTATAACTTTATCAAGCACTGCTCGTAACTATTTTTTTCAAAGGAAATGCGCATAATTATTCTGTTGGTTATCCAAAACCATACCTCTAAAATTGACAGTGCACACTAATATTTGCACTAGTTTAAAGCTCAATTAGTGTTAAAAGGTTTCAAAGGCTGAAATCTTTAAAAGTTTCAGCACATTACCTTTGAAAAATACAGAAAAACCGCGACCCGGTGACCCAATAAATATTACATGGCATTTTGCCATGAATCTACTGAATTTTCATAATACAGCCACAGAGACAGTTAGTTTTATATCGTATTTTGCCATGTATAGTTAATTTTTATAATACACACACACATATATAAAGTTTAGTAAAACGTATTTTTTCGTGATCAGGGAACTGTGGAAACTGCTGTCATGGTTCGAGGTTCGACTCCCAACATGAAGCCTATCTCATTAGCGAATTTGTTCTTAAAACACTCAAAACGGATAATTCAGTTAAAATCCCGGTTTCGGATATTTATTGCAAACTCAATGCTTTTCCCATTAACATACGTACATAAATATACATAAATACATATATAAATAAAAGAAACTATTTACTTAACTATTTTACTTTTTAATAGTAAAAATAAAATAATTTTTCCCAGATTTTAGCGAATTTCCTTTGGGAATAAAATTCGCTAATAGGATAGGCGTCATGGCGGGAGTCGAATTTTGTTTATAAAACATACCTAAAAATCAACCATTGTATTTTACACAAAACATATACATTAAATTTTATAACATAAATTTAATTTAACATTAAATTCTAAAGTCATTAAAATTCTCTAACTATGATGTATATGAGAACAAAACATACTAATATCCATACTAATCTATGTCATATTACCATTATCTGGATATTATGACCTCATAAAGGCATTGGAATCTCATATACCATTATATATAACTAAGATATACACATATTCAAAACAATATTCTATGTAACCAGATACAGTCTAATCAGTTCAAATAATAGATTGAAATTAGATGTATTATACAACATAGATTAATTGTCATATTGTGATGTTATTTAGGACCTCCTTGATCTATAGCATCGGTATATTCAATAGGTTTAGTTACGGCTATAACTTTTGGCATATGTTGAATGTGTTTATATTCAACATATGTCTTTTGTAAAAGGTATTGATCGAGTCTAAAAAAATCGGGTATGGGGTACCTCGAAACTTTTTCTCATTACATCGGATTCACTAAGCTCGTCCTACAAGCTTCGGACTCGCTTCGCTCACCCTCATTCGTATCATTCCCAGTGGTCATTTACCCAGGCACTGAACATGCTCGATGCTGCTTAACTACTATGATCCACTAAAAATCATAGATAGACTTCTTGTATTAAAAGTAAACTCAGGACACTTGTATATTACGTCAAGGGGTACACTTGATCCATATTTCAACTTCCGATTTTTTACAATTTTTGTAAAAAACGTATACAACAAATCATTCGATAAAAATTGAACTAATGTTGATAATGAGATGAAACTTAGCACATATTTAGTCTTATACATGGCTACATGCATGCCAAATTTCAATCTACATCGTTTTTCCGTTTTTTATGATTTTGCAAGTCATTTTTGGGGGTTAATGACTTCATAAAAAATATTTTCCGAAAAGCACAACTACAGCTGTAGACTGATTTTTGTACAAAATTTCAACTCTCTAGCATAAATACACTGGACACTATGATGATAACAGACACACACACATACAGACAGACAACTTCGCGAAAACCACTCAGCAGGCCTTATAATTGCCTAACACGCATAATTCCGTTTTCATCCCGGTTTCGTTTTTTTTTTTTGCAAACACAATACTTTGCCTATATATACCTACGGCATAAATAAGGAAAAGTGATAAACGGGTATTCTTTAAATTATCATGTAAGGTAAAGTCATTCATTAGACATCGTACTGGCTTAGCTCGTGATAGTAATACAATATTATGTATTCCCAGCGGTAACCAATCTACCCACAATACTGCTTAACAATAGTTGGTCAATACTATGCTTCCATAGTTGCTCAATTCTGCAATATTCGTTCCGTGCTGCAATACTTGCTCATTACTGCTATAGTTGCTCAATACTATGCTGCAATAGTTGCTCAATGCTACAATATTTGTTCAATACTTCAATAGTTGCTCAATACTACAATTGTTGCTCAATACTATGCTGCAATAGTTGCTCAATGCTGCAATATTTGTTGAATGCTGCAATAGTTGCTCATGCCCCTAATGCTGCATTACACTAATGCAGAATAAACCGTGGATATGTGACAAGTTTCAAATCTTGCAATAGGCATTCACACATACAGACAGACAACTTAGGAAAAATTACTCAAAAGTTCAAATTACTTAAAACGGAAAGTTCATTTGAAATCCCTGTTCTGGATTTTTAGTTCCGTTTTTAAAACGGAAAGTTCATTTGACATCCCGGTTCTGGATTTTTAGTGCAAAAGCATTACTTTTCCTATCTAACCACTTTATTAAGAAAGAAAAGTAAAAAAAATCCGCATTAAAATACTAGATATTTTTATACAGGACTGTAATAGTTAAATTAAGCTTGAATATAAATTCTAAGGATTTAATATAATACTATAGTATAATATTAAATAACTAACTAACTAAAATAGCTAAAATAACTATAGTCATAGAAGGTAATAGAAATTTTCATATTATAATTTAATATATAATCATATAATAATATAAATTGTAGTATTATAATATAATGAAATATACAATTATAATATTATATTATAATATATATGTTAGTTTTATATAATAATGAAATATATAATTATAATATTATATTATAATATATAATTGTAGTTTCATATTATAATAAAATATATAATTATATATTATATTATAATATATAATTGTAGTTTTATATTATAATAAAATATATAATTATAATATTATATTATATTTAATCATAGAAGGTTACTAGGTATAACTTAGTGCATAGTAAAAGTTTCGTATCCAACTAAAGTAAAGCTAAGATTAACTTTTATACATAAACCCTTTTTTTTTAGATGTGAATAGTCTGAAAGTAGATATTTATGACAAAACAAGGGTGCTCATTGAGAAAAAGTCAACTAAATGAGTGTAGTGTTGGATTCATTAGGGTCTTCTAGGGTTTAGGTAATGGAAACGCTGTTCTTTTTTCCACAACAACGAATTATGTGTGACAGACAGTGCGACGGGGTGTCCAAATAGATAAACGCTAGGAACAAGGGATATCTTAATAACCTTAAGTCTCTCTTGCTACAAAAACCTTTCTAAAGCTATCACACTAAAACAAGACTCGACTTCAAACCATTAACTCGCACTACAGAGAAAATAAAAAAAAAATCTTTAAACTTTTTCATAACTATTATGGTAGAACTCATTTGAACAGAAATAAAAAATGAGAAATATCAATTATCGAAGATTGCTAGTAATCTTTACATAATTCCAAAATTATTTTTACTCGTTTGTACTTCTCCTTATTTATACTGCGTATACAGGAAAAGTATTGCGTACGTAATTAAAATCCGAAACCGGAATTACACACTTCTTATCTGTTTCAGGTGTTTTTAAGACCTCCTGAGTGGTTATAATTAATAAATCTGTCTGTATGTGTTTGTGTGTGTATGAGTGTGTCTGTTAACATCGAAGCTCCCAGTGTATTTTAGTTGGAGAGTTAAAACTTAGTATAAAATTCAATCTTTTGGTCTAATTATTTTATTTAATATTAATATAATTATTATATATATATATATATATATATATATATATATATATATATATATATATATATATATAATACATATATATATATATATTAATATATAATATATATATATTATTATATAATATATATAATATATATATATATATATATATATGTACATAAAAATTTTGTTTATGTACGGTAGAGTTTCTGATGGCCATTGTGTGAATCAGCTTATTAATAAGTAAATAAAATTATTTGTTTAAATTTTAATTACTTTATGTTTGTTAAATATATCAGATTAATATTGTGTAACATTGTATTGTAACTGGTATAGTAACTTTGCATATTAATTTTCTTTTTAAATAATATTTATAATTTAGATTATAATTTATAGTACATTGTCTAAATAGGTAAAAATGCAATTCAAAAAATATATTTTATTCAATTTTCTACTACATAATTTCAAAAAGTATATACAATAAATAATTATACAGAACACTGTACCCTAACTAATACTCAAGCTATTGAATATTTTGGTATACTTATTGTCAAATAAAAATAGTTTTACTCATTTACTTACTCCCCCTCACGTCACAAGGCTTCAGAGCCTTCTTGTGAGGGGTAAATTTTCGAATTTCATGCTTTTAAAAATTTAATGTATATATTGTGTTATTGAAACTATAAATATAAACAAAATAAATAAAATAAAATAATTTGAGCAATCCAGAAAATGATTTGTCATTAACCGTAATCAAAAAAATCTGTGGTTCGCACCCCAGGTTACGCATCCAATTTATATAAGATTATTGTTTCAATTAACTGTCGCTAACTTTAGACTACACTTTGAGCGTAACGGTCGTTTCTTTCACTTTAGGTTATTCCCGCAGGGATTATCCCAGATGAGCTGCAAGGCTCTAAATGGGCATTCATTATTATTATTGTTATTGTTAGAACTGGAAATAATGATTTTATAATAATGAATTTAGAAAATTCATTAAACGCGAAAAAAATTAGATTTATTTGAAGTTCAGTACGTATGTAGTAATATTTTAAGTACAATCGAAGCGAGTGATGTATAATAATAATAATAATAATAAATATGTATATTTATATATATTTATTCCTCGTGTATACCGGGAAAAAATTAAGAGGTACCCTGAACCTGACTTTTTTTTATAAGTAAGTTCTTTCTTTACGCTGTAAAGCAGAAGAGAGTTAGAGTAAATAAAAAAAATTCTTCTTTATTTTTCCCCATATCTCATTTAACAAGCTTCATTTTTTCCTAGGAATTTTGAAATATTATTCTTTAATTTCCTAAATAGTGTAATACTTATAAGTTCATAATAAAACAAAAATGTTTTATATTTTTAATTTCTCTAAATACGTAATGAAAATGCAGAGAAAAAATCAATGTAACAGCACAGAAAAAAAAATGTATAAAAAGAAGCTGAAGGTTAAGCACTGTTGTTCTTTGTGAGTGTAATCTTGTTGTTCAAGTTGGAATTTTTCATTAAACTCCTTAAAAAGGATAAAAGAAAGTGGGAATAAGAATCCATTGTCAGATGAAGAAAACCTGCTAGAAAAATATAAAGGTTATACAACATTGTTTCGGTGAAATGAAACAAAACTGTACTTTAGTTTGATTATGTGTTGAGTTTTTATGTACATCAACATGTTAAGTGTAATTTTAATAAAATATAAAAATGAAATATGGCAGATGGAGTTAAATAAAAAATATTATTAAATATTTAGGGGACACGGAACGATATTGGAAACAAGTTAATTTTTAATGATACGCAATAATATGGCACATATTGGGAGTCAGCTACAAACCTTTACAGAAAACTGTAACCGCTGTCTCCTGAATTTTTCTTCGCTGCTCGCCAGCACTGATGATGATCTGTTAAGATTGAAAGCTGGCTATGTCAAATATATATTATTAGTGGAGAGACTCTGTTTTATTTCAAAACATGAAACAAGTTTTGTCGACACGTGTAATAAAAGAGATATGGTAGAGAATTTAGATCGTTACGAAAAATATGGCAAACATGGCAAAGTATTTGGGCACATTAAAAGTCATAAATAGTGACATCAAAAATTGTTTTTCGAATAGCAAAACTAAACGTTAAAATGTATTTGTAAGGTTTAAGTTTTAACTCTCAAAGACAAACACTGTCAAAGATATCAGACACACACAGAAACAGACAACTTACTAAAAACTCTCAGTAGGCTCTAAAAGAACCTGAAACAGTTGATTCAGGTGATTCAGGTGAAATCAGGTTTTAGGATCATTAGTGCAAACACAATATTTTTTTCAATAAACCTAAATGACGAAAAGAAAGTATTTTTGTGTAACATATTTTTGTGCTGAATATTATTATAAGTTCTCAAATAAAAAAAATTATATCACGGAATGTTTAGGTAACATTTTTATAATGTTTTTTAAACATTTAAAATGCAATATTTTAAAAATATTGTATTTTATGCATGATACAATATTTTAAAATATTGTATTTTATGCAAATACAATATTTTAAAAATATTGTATTTTATGCAATATACAATATTTTAAAAATATTGTATTTTATACATTACACAATATTTTAAAAATATTGTATGTTATACATTATACAATATTTTAAAAATATTGTATTTTAACATTTATTATGGATAAATGAATGAATGAACCAGTGATTAGATCAATAATGCAATAAAAAATATTAATAAAAAATAAAATTCTAGATCATTGATTTAAATCAGCCAAAGTTGCGTTATACAAACATTTAAAAAATATGTTTTAATGTTCCAATTCTAAACATTTACAATACAATATTACAAAAATATTAACATACAGTACTATAAAATGCTTAACACAAAAAATGGCTTAACATACAGTACTATAAAAACATTTTAAATACAATATTTCAAAAATATTGTATATTAAAAATTTAAAATACAATAATTTATAATTATTGTATTTTAAACATTTTAAATACAATTGTTTGAAAATTATACATAACATTAAATAAATGTTATGTATATTGTCATTTGCACACAGTAGTGCGTCATAAATAATATGTATAAGAAGGATTAAATATTCTATCGAAAATGAATATTAAAACGCAACATTATGCACATACACTTGACACGATTCCCTATAAACAATATCATAAAAGTGAAATGAGCCGTAAGAAAGGGAGTCGTTTCATCATAATTTTAGTTGATTAAGCAAGTAGAAAGAGAGTAGAAAAGAACGCGTTGAGAGGCAACTTGAGTTCGGTGTTAAGTGTTTTAAAACTCTTTACACATCTGAAAAAAAACAGGGAAAAGGTCGGTTTCAAAGCATCTAGTATACAAGGATCTAACAATAGAAAACCCTTCCCGAAAAACACCTTTTTGTTCTTTTAAAAAATGGCACTCATTATGAAGTAGAGGTAACAAGTATATGAGTGTCAACATAATGCAGACGGCTTCTTTTTTTCTTTTTGATCTAATTTTCTTTGATGTTTGAATAGAAAATGGAATACACACCCTCTCGAAGCGTGCTATAAAAAGAGTTCGTTCTGGAACTAAACATCTTTTATGATAATTGACTGTTTGAAAGTCATCCTTTTTACAATAATGGAAGCATAAAAATACCGAAACCTTCCTTCTCATTAGGATTAAATTGCTGAATTAAAAATCCAATGCAGAATATATGTTTGTTATCAGCAAAAATAACTAAACCAACGTATCATTTCTGCAACTTCCATCATACAAATGGTTAAAGCATACAAAAAATTAAGATGAAGATACAAGTTATAAAGTAATTAAATATCGAACAAGAAGCTGATAGAAGTATGTTTTGTTTCTCTTTAAATATTTAATCGGTTTTTTATTTATCATACACGCATTTCAAACAATATTGTCAAACCAGGTAGTGGGGATTTTGATACCAAGCAACCTAAAGTCTTTGTATATACTTACAGAACAGCTTTCTGGAAGAACTCTTGAATTTATTGGCGTTGATTTTAGTATTATTAATAGTAATAATAATCAAACTAATCCCAGCATGTATTTATTTCCTCTCAGTCATAAATTCTCTTTGCTTTGTAAGCTCAACAATTGATGGCTTGCTAAAGTATTGCTTAAGTTTCCGCTTTATGCCTTATACCCTGGGCAGTAGTATCACAACTTATTTACCGGTTTTTTGCTTTTTTGTGTTCTGGGTCCTCTGAACCACTCGGACTTGTGTCACACTCCTAGACTTTAGGCCGGTGTGCAAGCAACTTAATAAGCGATTTGTTTTAAAAGTAAAACGTTTATTGCTTAAATATTATAGTTAATGTCGTCGCAGCCCCCAATATCAGCTTCGAATAAAATCAAACAGAAATGTACGACGGCAAACAAAATTACTTGAAGGTCTATAAAAGCCAAGAATATACATATCGACCAGAAAGTTTAATTTCAAGCGTTAGACAGATGAAAATACTTGTGTCAGCTTAGGAATAGAAACATAGTCAACTATTTAGCGGGGGGAGTAATAAACCATGTTTGCCAAGTAAAAGGATCAAAGAAACGGTTGCGTAAACAGTCTCAATATTCCTTCCTTGTCTAGGCCGGAGTTGAAAAGTACTGATGTGGAATGTCTTGGTTTTATCCATGCTTAGAATTCATTATCTTAGTCTTCAAGTCGGTTCTAAATTAACACGAAGAAACTCTCAACTAATATACTTCAGTAAGCAATCCTTTAAACTCTTTAAACAGGCAGTTGCAGTGTAACTATGTCCCAATTAATGACTGAAATTTGTTTAAGAATCCTAATATATTTTTCAAACGTTGACAATCTTTACAATATTTAAATTCTTTAGAAGGTGAAGGGTGAACCGGAATTAAACTGAGAAAGAGTTTTGTAAAACCAAACGTACAGTATTAACAAATTGAAGCGGTATTTAACCGCTGAAATAGTAATCAACTTTAACGTCCGATATTAGATATTTTACTTCCATATGTTCTCAAATAAAAAGGGTTGCGTTGTATTTTAAGAAAATATGTCAGAGCAATTTCTTTTAATGTAATAAGGTGGCTTGTATGGCAGGGTTATAAATAATAAAAAAAATGCCCGTTTTAGGGCCTCTCGGCCTATCAGGGTTTTCATCCTGCAAGAACCACCTCAGGTGAGTTACGTCTACTATCCTCTGAGAATCAACTAAAGTTGGCGAAATCTTTTTAACACAAATACTATTCATATAATCTAAGAGCATAGCCCGGGCTGCGAACCCCGGACCTCCGGAGCTGAAATCGAGTGTTATAAATAAGTAAATATATATTTACTATTTACCGTTGGTAAATAGAAAAATAATTGTTTTAGCTTTTTATGGTTCTCTTTTGTTATTAGGTCTTATTTATATTTTTATTACAGCCCCTGAAGGAGATAGAATAATTGTTATAGAAACGTCATGATATATATGTGGATGTTATTTTCCTTATCTCTCTTCACTGGGCAGCTGATCTCAATTATGTGGGATTAGCTAATACTTACCTAATAGCTGTTGTTTGTCCCTTAGCTGCTATTAGTACTTTTAAAAAGCGAAAATTTCCCAAAACTAATACGATTTTTATATAAAAGGGTCGTAATGATAATAACTTCCTTACCAGAGTTACTCGCTAAATACTATATAATTCTTGTTAAATTCTAAACCTTTATAAAAGGAATGTTTATGAATAAGGTGTTGCGTCCAATATATACGTATATATGTATACATATGTTAGTTATGTTGCCTTTTGTCTACGTTAGTTAAGGACTGTTTGAACCCTCAGTCTGACGAATGAATATGAATGCCTCCCTCTGCGAAACCTTTTCCTACTTGTTTACATTCTAATGAAATTCAAACTTAACTGAGAAATAATTTTCAAACAAGGAAGACGAAGTATGTTTGGTTTACATTGTTTTACACAGTGCATTTCACCCACTTATACCTCCCCCTCCCCCTCCTAAAATGTTTCATTTAAATTTACATACAATAAACAATGTTTAAATTACAATTTCTCCCTTTTATTTTTATACGTAAGTTGTGTGTTAACGTCAAGTTTAAACGGATGCCAATCTTATTTCAAACAATACCAAGGTAACAAAAGCTAACATTCGTAAGAGCAAACATGCTTGTAAACATTAGATGCATCCACTGTAAACAAATATCAACTGAAAAAGATTACCATAATTACTTTAAAAAAAGAAGCACAGAATCATCAAATTATTTCAGTGAAAACCACATAGTTCAAGTCACACAAAAATATTTACCATTAACATATTTAGGCACCTTACTGTACAATTATTCCGGTTAAAAAATCAGATAGTTTAAGTCACACAATTTTTTTTACCATCAACATATTTAGGCACCTTACCGTACAATTATTCCGGTTAAAAAATCAGATAGTATAATTCACACAAAAATATTTATTAATTAATATTTAGGCACCTCACAGTACAATTATTCCGGTTAAAAAATCAGATAGAACAAGTCACGCAAAAATATTTACCATTAAATATTTAGGTCCTTACCGTACAATTATTTAGGTTAAAAATCAGATGAACAATCACATTCAAAAAATATTTAATCTAATAAAACAAATGAGGCACTGCAGCGTAAATTAATGCTGATTAAAAAGAATAGAACACTAGCAAACAAAAATATTTACTAATATAAAAACAAATGAGCACTGCAGCGTAAAATTAATGCTGATTAAAAAATCAGAAATTACGAATGATACAAAAACGTTTACCATGATGATGAAAAATTGAGGCACTTATCATAAAATTAACCATAAAAAACGGCCTCGGCGTAGGCCCTTAGGCTGTCACTCGGATAATAAAAGGTAAAAAGGTTTTTTTATTAAAAAAACAGAAAGCTTCTTACAGTATTAAAGAAAGCAGCTAAAAAGAAAGCATTGTCAAGTCATAGTCAGGGTCATTCCATGTCAAATCAACACAAAAAAGTACATTTTGGACTCGATTTTTCTGTTTAATATATTTGGTGACAGTTAACACGATAAAAGAAGATAAAAACGATTTTTGGCTTATGTGTAGCCATATTGCTGCATACGGGTGTATTTTCCAAAAAAATTATTTTTCAACATTTCTTAACCTACGAAAATGGCTGTATCTAAAATTCTGTAAATAGGGTAATATTTTTATTTTTGTTGCGTTTTGAAAGCTAAAAAAGGGCCCTTTCAAATAGATTTAACTTTAAAGAGAAATTTACAATTTTTTTAATATTATGAGCGAATATAAAATAAAAGCTTAATATCTCAAAAAAATTTCATTTTGGATCGCCATGGCATTGAACACAGTAGCATATAATTTGTGTCAAGTAAGTCGAACTGTAAAAAAGTAAATTTAATGCATGATTATTGATAGATTTACAAAAATAGTGATTTTCATGTGACATCACACTCGTTGATGCGCTACTCTGTCAAGTAACATTCCTGGTGTCCCAAATAGTGAAACTTTATGCCCTTTCAACAGTTTTTAAGTTTTAAACTTTTAAAATTGCTTTATGCGATATTACAATTTTATTTTATATTGCTCATAATAAAACTTGTAACTATTATCAAAAGTATGTAGAAATCTATTGAAAGGGCAAGTTTTAAGCTTCAAACGCCACCAAAATAAAATCATACCTATTCAGAATTTTAGATACAGGCGTTTTCGTAGTCAATGAAATGTTGGAAAATTCACATTTTTTGGAAATTTACCACCGTACTGCGGCAATATGCTACACAAATGGGCCAAATCGGCACTAAATAATATTGCTAAAACTACTATACTGTCGCCTATAGATATAAACATTACAACAAACAAATTCTGTTCTGCTCTTTTCAAGTTATGATATCTGCAGTAACAGTATATAGAGTTTTAGCGATTTTCTATCCTGACTATTACTGACAATGCTTTCATTTTGCTTTTATTATAAAGCTGTAAGTGATATTCCTTATATTTTTGTGGTTTATTATTTCTGTTTTTTTACTTTTCCTTATTTAAACCGTAGGTATACAGGAAAAGTATTGTGTTTGCAAAAACACCACCAGAGAATTATTCGTTTTAGGTGTTTTTAAGGCCTCCTGAGTTGTTTCACTAAGTTGTCTGTCTGTATGTGTGTCTGGGTGTATGAGTGTAATAAATTATAATTTATAAATTATAATTATTGTAAGCAAATAAATAAATAAGAATTTCCACAAAAGCATTCACATCAATATTTTGCATTGAAGCTACATACAGGGAATTCGTCTAAGAAGCACGTCTAAAAATGAAGCATTTTATTCCATTTTTCAGTGAAACAATATAGCTCTTTATTGTAAGGCTATTAAACACCTCACCTCTTCACTCATCAATTATTAATCTCTTTTTAACTTTTCGAGATCTGACTCTTTTATTTGCAAAAGTTTTCAAGCCTTGTTTAAGAGCTCTTTAGGTGAATAGAATAAAAAATAAATACTTATAAATACTGGATATTATGTAAAACATTTATTACAAAAATACTTAGAAGTAAAAAAATGCTTCAAACAATACAGTTGGTAAAAGGGGTTTCCACGATTTCATAAAAGCATACTTATAATATTACTGTATTATATTATACTGTATATAATAAAAATCGGGTAAGGGGTACCTCAGAACTTTTACTTATTCATCGGACTCGCTTCGCTCGTTCTCAGATAGTAAATACATTCGTTTCATTCCCAGTGGTCATTTATCCAGGCACTGACCACGCTCGATGCTGCTTAACTTTCATGATCCACCAAAAAGCATAGATAGACTTGTTGTATCACAACGAAACTAAGTACACTTATTTATTACGGGTATTAGTATTAGGGGAACACTGTACAATCGTACACTGGTATCAGTGGACTTAATTGGACCATTTTCCAATATTATCTATTTTTTAAAAAACGTACACAATCATTCAATAAAAATTGAACTAATGCTTATAATGAGATGAAACTTGGCACATTATGTTAGTCTTATACATAGTCATCTACATGTGATCGTGCCAAATCTCAATTCGATCGCATAATTTTTTCACCTTTTAAGATTTTTTAAAATTTTTGCTAGTCATTTATGCACAATTTAATTATTTAATTTAAAAAATAATTATTATTATTATTAAAATAACTATTTTATGAGTAGCTTAACTACAGCGGTAAGACTGATTTTTGCACAAAAATTTCAACTAATTTCGCAGCTTGTTTCTTTATTATAAATACAAGATATAGAAGCTAAATTTCATTTGCAGCTTGTTTTTCATTCGTTATAAACATAAGATGACTCTAATCTACAATTCGTACTGTTGTTTTACTTTATTATAAATACAAGATATAGAAAAGCTAAATTCTACATTTTGCAGCTTGTTTTTCATTCGTTATAAACATAAGATAGGAATGCTAAGTTCTACAATTCGCAGCTTGTTTTTCTTTTTATAAATACATAGATATAGGAAAGCTATAATTTCTACATTTTGCAGCTTTGTTTTTCATTTTTATAAACAAAGATATGAATGCTAAGTTCTACAATTCGTAGCTTGTTTTTCTTTTTATTATAAATACAAGATATAGGAAAGCTAAATTCTACATTTTGCAGCTTGTTTTTCATTCGTACTATAACATAAATAGAATGCTAATTATAATTCGCACTTGTTTTCTTCAATTTTTGAATTAATAAAGTTTTAATTTTATTTTAAAACTCTAATTGCGTCTACTTTTGTTTTTTTATAAAACAAAAACTACACGACTAAGAGGAATATACAATAACAAATAACACGTGACCAATATAATCTCCCTAAAAACGCCTTGAAATACCTTCTGGCATTATTTGAAGATTAGATTTTATACTTTTTAATTTTACCCAATATAAAAGCACGAGAGCAACAATAGATGCGTATTCTTTTGAAACCCTAGGGGAAATCATCCAAATGCCCCTCTAGCAAATTAAATTAAAAAACTATAATAATTCATCATTAAAACATTAATTTAAATACAACTTGTGGTTAATTTAATTTTAATATCGAGGGTTAGCGTTCCCACAGTTTCATTTGTAAGAGTATTCTGTGACAGTTAAACGTAATTTTTATTTTATTTAAAATATTAATCATGTTAAAACCTTTTGAATAAACGAATAGTAGATAAATAATCAACAAACAAATGAATAATCTTATAATTTAGAATACTCCCAATACCCTAAAAAAATAAACCAAAATTAATGAAAATATGAAATAACTAGGTTGTTATAACTTACCGCCTTACGCCAGAACCTAACTCTATTTCCTAAGAGGGCAAAATGTTTTAAAAGTACGGTACAATTAGAGTTTTTTTGACATATTTTGGATGCTTAATGAAATAAAAGCCGGTTTGATGTCTTAAAACAACCATAGGTAGATGAAAATTCTAATACTAACTAAAAAAAGAGTATGGGATACCTTTAGGAATTTTTCCTCGCCAAATCGGATTTGCTACGCTCATTCTCACAAGTTTTCCGCAAATATACTAAGAACAATACAAACAGAATATACAAGCCGCCAAATTTAAACTGCAATACATTATCGCTTCGCTCGTCTTAATAAATACATTCATTATATTCCCTGCGGTCACCCATCCAGGCATTAACCTCGCTTGGTGCAACTAAACTTTTATGATCCAACTAAAACCGTATACTAGCCTATTATAACTAAACGTAATATACTTATTTATTACGTAAAGGGATACATTTGCACCAATTTCCAATTCAATTAAATTATTTTTAGATTTTTTACAATTTAAAAAAAAGTAATTTGATAAAAATGGAACTGATGCTGATAATGAGATAAAACTTGGCACATATATTAGTCTTATATACGACTACGTGCATGCATAATTTCATACCGATCGACAAATGTTTATGCAATACAATTGTGCGTAATATTCTTCGGACAATTTACGATGGACTCCATTTACGCTCATTTTACTACTATAAATAATTGTTCAGTAGAATATAGTCGCGGCTTCTTGAGAATAGTTTTAAATTTATTAATCCTTACCATAGAATAAACATCTGATGGTCATACCTTAAATATTAGTAAATATATATATTTACCCTTTTTCATTCTTCTATACTAATATAAAAATTTCCATAATAGTACAAATATATTTCTATAGTAAAAACAAATAAAAAGTTATACACAATAAAAAGTATTAACAAACTGCGACAGTTTCTTTAAAGAGATACCCACAACTTTTACCTATTTTCCAGAAGAAAATAGATGAAAGTTGTAAAATAAAATTGAAATGGAACGAAGTAAAAAGAGCAAGTATGTTTGATAAGGAAACTCTTTCTGGTACATACTTTCTAATCCTAACACAACCTTTCCCTTATCCATGCCTTTCTTTTTTCGCCTTATTTTTTACCACTCCACTCTTCTTTCAATCCTTTAATTAAACTCTTCTCTTTTTTTCTTTTTGTTTACATCTCTTTCTCATTACTATTTCTTGTCATTACTTTTTTTTGTCTATTCACGACACAAGAATATTTTAGCAAATTTTCGAAGAAAAACTAGCTTATGAGGTTGGAGTCAGGGTGTATTTTTTGAAAGAGGGGACTCACTGATCAAAGATTATACATATTTATTTATACAAGGTAAGCGATTTTCGTTCCTAAACGTTTTTTATGGGACATAATAACTTTTGAACACTTTCTCAGATCGGAATAAAATATGTGTGACGTCATTAACCCACAATAATGACTTAGCAAATATTTTTTAAAAAATCACAATACTTCAAAAAAATTTTGACCAGGCTGAAATTTTATCTCATTCTTTAGTTATGGGTTGAGGAATATAAATCTGTGTACAATTAAAATACAAATGATTGTATTATAAAATAAATAACGTTTAAAAAAAAAAAACTTTTGATTATAGCAACCTTTCTCTAACTTCATTTTCTTCATCATGCTTATTTGAACATTTTAGCTTCTTTTCTTGTTACAGTTCTCCCTTTTCTTTTTCAACCTTTCGCTGTATTTACTTATTGCCTCTAGCCTACTGTCTATTTCATACTTTTAACCAATATATACACTCATTATCCTTGATCTTTTTTTATTTAACCGTTTATTTATCCAAATTTAATTATTTTCCTCTTTTTATTTGCTTTCTTTTAATTCTATAACTTTAACATTTTTCTTATCATTCTATTTTCTATATTTCTTTACCAATTCAGTTATTAACTTCTCTGTCTGCCACTATATATATTCTTTTTTTCTACTTTGCTGTCCCGTCTCATATTTTTTCCCTAACTTTTCTGCTTCTCCTTCTATTTCTATTTTACCATCTCCATTTCCCTCCCACCACTTCCTTTTATCTCTCTCTTCTCTTTCCCTATCTATACTTCCCAGATCCAACTATTAAAACAAAAAAAATGTTTTTATTCATATTTTTCTTATTCATGGCATAAAACTAAATATTTTATATACCCGGCTCACGTTGAAGTTAAGTTGATTAAAGAGAGCTAGTCCAGATGTAGATTTTTAATGAGTAGAATATTATTTTATCAAATTAAATTAACTAACTAATTTTATTTTTCTTAATTATTATTTTTATCTGTTCCAAGTTATATCACGTAAATAATTTTTATAGTAAAAATAAAAAAGTCAGGCAAATTATATAATTGAAGTGCCTAATTTTTTATTTCCATTAATTGAATTAATAAGGTCCGAATTAATAATAAAGAATAACTACATCGATCATAAGACTGGCTTGCTATTTAAAAAACTAAATGAAGACTAACAGATATCATATAAAATACTGAATGAGGACAAAGAATAATCAAATAAAAACTAAATGAAGACTAAGACTAATCTCATAAAACTAAATGATGATTAAGGTTAACCAAATAAAAACTAAATGAAGACTAAGACTAATCTCATAAAAACTAAATTAAGACTAAGACTAATCACGTAAAAACTAAATGAAGACGAAAACTTATCTCATGAAGCTTATGAAGACGAAGACTTATCTCATGAAACTTATGAAGACTAAAACTTATCATAAAAAAAACGTCCAACCCTAAAGCTATAGGCTTATTTAATGAACTTAGTAAGAGAAAGGGGAAAACCACTCGTTTAAACCCAAGTATGTAACCCATTGGATTCCTTTTAAATTACCCCAAAAAGGACCTTATGTTGTCCACAAAAACCTCACAAATATTCCTTATAACTTACGAATTTGTGTGCACAGATAAACACTGAATGGAAGCGGAAACCTACGGTGTACACCTATCTTTTCTAATGCTTGCTTGGTGTAGACTCTGTCAGGAATCGGCCAAAAAGATAATACCACATCTTTAACGGACTGCATGCAGAGACATAGTTGATGTCATGAGAACCACGCCTACTATGGCCTCAGAGGTCATGCTATGGCAGCCTCATACCGCCTGCATTGGGTAGGTCAATGGCAAGGTTATTGTACGAACCTTGGACATTGTTCTATCTGGGCTAAACTTGTTGAGATCTGCCTAGTTGTCACCCAACAGGTACAGAATACTATGGTGCCTAGATGGCACATAGCACATCGGACAGTTTGGTAGCCTTCTTCCAGTTCTTACTGAGAAACACGGACTGGGTCACAGATGCTGACAATCAAGCTGTAATTGAAGCTTAGTCTGCAAATAAGTGTTTGTATAAGCTAGTCCAAAAGTTTATTGACACACTAAACTCTCTAAGGCAGACGAACGAGATCCAACTACTATAGGTCCAAGGATATATAGTTTTAAGGGCAATAAGCAGGCTGAGCAGCTAGTAAGGCTAGGGCTTACTAGGTGAAGCTACTAGCTTCATCCCTACCACTCCAAATCAAGCAGTAGGTGCCGCAAGCTGCGTTGCTAAGATAGCGCTTTTAAAATCTACCTTTAGACACTTTAAGCATCTGTGGTTAAACTTTCCATGAACGAGACAGTCCATTCTATTAGAGGAACATCTACAAAACTTACCACTTCACTCTTAACCCAAGGCGGGAGTTCTCACTCAATGACCGGTATTATTGGCCATTGCCAGCTTAACCTCCATCTAAACCTAATGTGCGACTGGCAGCTAGTCCCATATGCAGAATGTCTAACGTAGAAGAGGATAAGTCTCATCTTTGTACTTGTCCTGCTTTGACATACCTTAGGAGGAATAAGGTATGCCTTTAAGTAAACTCATTAAGTTACCATTGAACAAAATCATAACTTCTTGCGACTCAGTTGACTTGTTCAATGGTAAACGGATCTGTAGGGTATTCGTTTGCTTTCCAGGGTGGACTAAAGAGCTAACAAAGTGGTACTCTGGTATTACCCCAGTTTAAAAAATATGCATATTTTCGACAAATATTCGAATACTAAATGGAACAGGAAACATCCATTTGTGTTAAACATAAAATAGTAAGATGTAGACCATTAGCCATTCCACACCCTTTTAGAAGACCTTAAGAACTACTTAAGGTGTAAAGCTTATTAACAAGGAAATGTCTACACTAACATAAAGAATTTTTATGACGAACAATTTTATTCTTTTAGACAAGACCACAGGTCCAAAAAGTTAAGTATCTTTAAAATTAAAATAAAGATGAATTTAATAATAAACAAAATATTTTGTTTAAATAACGGCACTATGAATCCAAATGTAGTTTATTACACATCTATTAGACAAGGCATTATTAAGACCTCAAAATATTTGACTATCTCTAAGTAAACTCATTTAGAGATTGTTACCATGGCTACCATCAAAGAGAGTTAAAATTAGATCTTTATTTGAATAAGTCATGGAATATCTAGTATTATTATAATAGGACGCGAGAGAATGGTCCATATAGAACAAGCGGTTTGGTCAGAAATCAATAACCTCCACTTGTTTAACTCTTCCTATTATATTTCTCTTATTATCTTAAAATAATAGAATATGTTTCCATTTTGACGATTCTTGACACTTTGACATTTTTATTATTTTCACGATAAGAAAAATAATATTTTTTTGAGGCCGGCCAAAAAGTGTTTACTTTACAAAAATGTCAATAAAGAACGATTTTATTTCTTAGACGATACAACAATTACTTTACGTCCTCCGGCTGTAAAATTTTATTTTACAACCGCTACGAAAATAGGTAAATAAAGTATTTATTTATTGATTTATGATTTTTCTTTTCTTTTGCACAACTTCTTTATTAAACTTGGTTACATTGCTGTTATTTATACGGCTTTTACTAACCTTAATTACTCGTTTTTACTTTACAAATAATTATTTATCTACTAATTAGTTGATAAATTAATATTCGTGAAGGAAAAAAGATGTTTGTTTAATTAAACAGGCAATTCTTCTAAATTATTTTGTTTTTCCTTTTCACCTTGACCAATAGCATCGAAATTGCAACAAAAAGTAAACGGTTAAATAATGTAACCAGGATACAGTGATTTGCTGAATCTGCTATATTAGACCTTATTTTATCGCTTGAAATCTTTTTTTGCATCAAGTTTACAAAAGGTTAGGACCAAGAGGGGTAAAAGTGGTTGGAACTAAGAAAGGGGTTAGAAAATTAGGCTCAGCCTATTCTATATTAGATCCGTATATATGTACACAGTTATTTTTAACTTAAAATAAATAAAAATTAAAAATGTCCCTATGCTTTTGATCTTTTTATGCCTTATTATGTCGTTTTAAAAATAGTTTTATTATAATTACATTTTATATTACATATTTTGTCAATTTAGATGTATAAGGGAGAACTAAAATGGACAAAGAGTTCCCTAAAACATGTCAGACTCCAAAATCTTTTTTCTACCCTTCCTTTTTCTTTATCCGACCAAAAACATTCGTTTTGATAAATAAATAAAAAAGATAACTTAGGGAGACCTTGGATAAAAATAAAACAATAGGGATGCACCCCCCCCCCCTCTACTGTTATTCTTCGAGAAATATATTATGGGAAAAATTACAGAAAATCTATAATACCAACTTTCACTTCAGAGCCACCTACAACACATCTTGATGAAATGGAGCTTTAAATTTGTATTTTCTAGATATCTATAAAAAAAATTGATAAAACAGCTTTTAAATTCGTATTTTTTAGCTATCCAGAACAGTTAGTTGATACTATAGAACCTTTGGTTGATACTATCGGTCCAACTAAAGATAGATAAATGGCGCTTTGATATGATACAACAAAAAAAGACAGAAGAACAGCTACGATACAGGTACAACCGAAAGCAGAAAAACAGAGCTGCGAAATAGGTAAAACCACACAAAAAAACAGAGCTACGATATAGGTACAACCAAACGCAGAAGAACGGAGCTACGATATAGGTACAACCAAAAGCAGAAAAACAAAGCTACGATATAAGTACAACCAAAAGCAGAAAAACAAAGCTACGATATAGGTACAACCAAAAGCAGAAAAACAGAGCTGCGATATACGTACAACCAAAGACAGAAGAACGGAGCTACAATAGGCCCAAAACTCGACGCAAAGATACAGTGAATGAGGAAATACTTGGCAATATCACAACATTTAATATCTCCTTTCTAGAAACATGAGTTTTAAAGGAAAAAAAATAATATATGATACTAAGAGAATACGCATGTCAAAGGGCCATGTGTTTGTTATGTGCAAACATCGGACATCAAATGTAAAGGATTTAATGCCATTGATATGTTATTTTCCTCACCAGGTATTTTAATGTAACTTTGCTTTTGAAAGGTTTCACATAAAAGTCTAACAAACGTATTAGAAACTATTGAATTTTGTGAGTCAGACGCACACAAAAGCCATTGTTAATAACTTAAAATTATTTTCAATTAATTATTGCTTTTTAGATTTGTTTGAGATAGCACAAAGGTAAAAAGGTTTTAGGAAACCTTTTATTTGCAATACATCAAACAAAACATTTAACTTGATATTGTAATTGTTTAAATATCTGTTGTTTATAACTAAATCTGAGATAGTTGAAATTTTGTTATTTTTGACCTCAGACCTCTGACTATTTAATTTTTCACAATAGACCCTAGACACGTAATAATCGAGACATATTTATAACTTAATAAAGAAACATCTGGGGTTTATAATTTTGAAATGTAAAAGGATTTAATTGTAAATGTAATTATCACAAAAACAAATTTTTGTAAAAGTTGCACTTCTCAGACAGCTTACCTGAAGCAATTTACATAAACTAATATAATACTAAAAGCCATTAAAAATTTTAGTAATAAGCTATTTAAAACATATAGGTAGTCATTCTCCTATATATTGCAGAAGATGGAAGAGTGAAATATAAAAGTCTTTGATCTCATACTAAATATAGTATGTAGACCAGTTTTAAATGAGGTAGCTGAACTCTCGGCAGTACAAAACCTTAGTTTTACAAACCCTAGAATGCTGCCCACTTGTTAGTATGGTATCAAAACACTCGACTGTACAAACCCTAGTAAAAAATCCACTTTTAGGTAAGGTAACATACCACTCGGTCGTACAAACCGTAGCAAATAGCCTACTAATTGGTCAGTCGTCTGTACAAACCCTATAAAATAACCTACTTAGGTATTAAAACACTTAGGCCCGTATTCAAAGACGTTCCTAACATTTCCTAAACTTTTTTCCTAACATTCCTAACTTGTTCTCTAACATTTTCTATACATTCTCCAACTTTCCTAACATTCCCTAACTTTCCTAACTCCAACATCCTAACATTCCTACTTCTCCCTACGTGTTTAAAAAGTCTTTAGAAGCTTACGCAATGATTAAATTTATAAGACCCAATAGTATTCATAAAGTGATACCATTTGTAAGTAACGTAATATAATCGCAAAATATCAATGTTATTACTTATTACCTGGATTCACACACTTTGTCATAACAATACATCGGCTTGCTTTGGCGAATGTTAAATAATTAGAAACTTATTTACATATGTTTTCAGTAAACAGTAGATCCACAAATACAATTTAATATATTGCGTTCATAAATAAAGCCAGTATGAAGCCGTTCTAGTTTTGAAACGTGGACCAGGTTGTACGAATCCAAAAGGTTGTCTAAATGAAGACCTTTACTCAGTGCAACAACTGTTTTTAATTTTGCTAAATCATTTACATTACAATTTTGGTTTTCCCCCCGGTGTAAAAATTTTTTGTCAATCCAATCATTTGTTGTGTAAAATTTTTGGTATAATCATGCGTATTATTTCACACCGGACCAACTGAATTTTCCTCTTTTAATCGATACCCGCCACAAACAGACATACAAAAATAAAAAATCGATTGTGTTAAAAATTCACGGTAAAACTCCCTAATAGTAAGGTAAGTGGATAACATATTATGCAAAATCTAGTAAAGTTATTAATACGACACCATGTGTCGTAAATTCCAGTAAACTTAATACATTGATATTTCTGCGATATATTACGTTATTTATCAATGGTACACTTTTGACTTAACGACCTTTCTTACTAAAAAAAATCATGCGAAGCCTCTCAAATGACTAAAACACGGGAACATATTAAATTTCGTGGCTTAAAAAACATTCCCTACCTAAACCTAAGTGAGTATAAAGAAAAGAAGGATTAGAAAAATGTTAGGACAGAATTTAAGAAATTTAGGAAATTAGGAAAAGTAGGAAAAAGTTACGTGTATAGAAAGAATTTTACGGAATGTTTAGAAAAAGTAGGAAAAATGTTAGGAAAAAGTTTAGAGAATGCTTAGTAAAATGTTAGAAAAACGTCTCTTGATACGGCCTAAGTCTTAAAACCTAAGAATTTCCACACTTATTGGATTGTTACCAGACAACTCGTCGTACAAACCCTAGTAATAGCCTACTTATTGGATTAGCAACACCGTCGTACAAACCCTAAGTAAATAGCCCTACTATGTATGGACAGAACACTCGGTCGTACAACCCAGGTAAATACCTACTTCATTGGAGGTACAGAACACTCGGTCGTACAACCCTAGTAAATACCTACTTATTGTATAAACAAACACTCGGTCGTACAAACCCTAGTACTTATTGTATGTAGCAAACATCGGTCGTACAAACCCTAGTATTGGTATGGTAACCCATTATTTTGTCTACATTTTATGATGAATACAACCCTTACAACTTAAAGAAAATAATTAAATGCTTTATTTCTAATAACTTAAAAAATATAACTACAGGCTGGGTCTAAAAAGAGTAAAAAGAATTTAATTTTAGTATTGCAAATAATTGAAAAACAAAATTTAAAATATTTATTTAAACTATAAAAAGGTTTTTTTGTAAAAGTATTAATTTTAATTAAGAAATCAATAAAGTGAAGACATTTAAATTTAGCAGGAACTTATTATATTATCTTATATCCATAATAGTT
>JACMZG010001893.1:15191479-15293582 GCA_018340805.1 Microvelia longipes
CATAATTAAAATTTAACGGTAATTTGACTATTTGATGTTAAATAATGAAATGAATATAAATTAATATTGTGTCAGTCATAATTATTTAAATTTTTCCATAAAGATTAGATTATTTTATCATAGTAGCATAAACAAATAATTTTTAATCACAATTTAAAATTATAATAATTTTAAAATCTTAATTTAAAATTTAATGGTAATATGACTATTTGATGTTAAATTTAATAAAGAAAATGGATATAAATTTAATATTGTGTTAGTCATAATTATTTAAATTTTTTCCATAAAGATTAAATTATTTTATCTAAGTAGCATAAAACAAATACTTTCTAATCACAATGTAAAATTATAATTATTTTTAAAATCTTAATTTAAAATTTAATGGTAATATGACTATTTGATTTAATAATGAAATGGATATAAATTTAAATTTGTCAGTCATAATTATTTAAATTTTTATTTAAGATTAGATTATTTTATCTAAGTAGCATAAAAAAAATAAAATAAATGGGAAAAGGAAATCAAAAAGGGACAAGGAAGGAGGAAGTGGGGTTTTATAAATAAAATGTAGAGAACGAGAGAATATTAATGACCCAAAGGGGGCTGTGGCTTGGACCAAGATTTACAAGGAGGTTTAAAAGTGAAACTAATCTGATAAAACTGGGACTCGGACCCAGGACCTACTAAACTGATGAATTATTCACAAAATTATTCGCACAATTAAATAATAAGCTTTTTTGCATAAAGTTTTTAACATGTATAGCGTTTAGGGTTTAGTTTTAACTCGTATGTGATAGGGTGTTTCCTAAAAGAGTAATGCAAACGTTGTCTGCTTAGAATATTTGTAAAGGTTGTATAGTTAAATAGATAGACAGAATTATTCTTAGCATTTAGATAAACAATATAAGCAGGTAGTCATCTATCCAAGTACTGACATCGCTGAATGAAACTTAACTTTAGTGATCCAACAAAAACCCTAGATATCCAAGTCGAATGTAATTTGTAAAATTACAATTTTACAATTTGTAATGTAAAAATTGAACAAACTAACTGATAATAGGATAAAACTTAGCACATTTTTCGCCTTCAAATCAATCGAATAATTTTCCTCTTTTTTATGGATTTTCGAACTTTTTGTTGTCATTATTGTCGGTTAATGATGTTATATATTTTTTTGGAAAGTTGTTAAGTAGGCACTTTTACATCCTCAAAAAAGTAGTTGTAATGCGTTTTATACCATCTGCGACAGTTTTGTAGTTTTTTACTGTCGGCGACAGTAAAAAACTCTCCCTCTAAGTCATAATTTTAAAACGTGTTATCAATCTTTTTAATATAATTTTAAATTTCCCTATCACAAAACTTTACCTATGTATACCTCTGAGAAAAATAAGGAAAAATAGGAAAGAACAAATTTATTTACATACGTGTAAATTTTCCTTCACACATTTTGATGAAAGCAACCTAGTTTTAGGAACCCTCCCCCTATAAATGAAGCATAAAGCGTTTGTTCAAACTAACCTTCCCTTCAGTTTCTAGTTAAAAATTTGACTAAAACACAAAGTTGATTCTTTACTTAACATCAGGACTAGTATAAAATTTAAATACCATTTTGCATAAATTGTTTTTTGAATGATTGTGTTTAAATAAACTATTATGGTAGACAATCATAGCGTATTTTGAGTTAACATTATTAGGGAATTGTAAACTTGGTTGATTTAAATCCAAAATAGGTTTGCTCTAATGGTTTTGATTTATTCGTAGTAAAATGTGGACCAAAATGGTAAAACTTGATGAGTGTAAACTTCTATCTATCGTGTTAATTGCTGATAAAAGATTTACATACATTCAATATTAAAATCTACATACAGAATCAATTTATATTTGATTTATCATTTCTGCACACTAATTTTTACTTTTCCTATTTATATTGTATGTATAAATAAGAAAAGTATTGTGTTTGAAAAAAATCCGAAAACGGGACGTCACTGGAATCCGTTTTTGAGGACTTGTAAGTGGTTTTTACAAAGTTGCCTGTCTGTGTGTGTGTGTACGAGTGTGTATGTGTATGTGTGTGTTTATATGTGTGTATATGTCTTTTATTAGCTCCCGCTGTATTTATGCTAGAGAGTTAAAACTTTATACAACAATTATTCTACCGCTTTAGTTGTGCGAATATTTTTTGCTGTAGTTTAGCTGAAGCTTATGCGGCTATTAAATATTATTATTTTCATAGTTTCATTTTCATATGCCATTGTCAAATAGACTTTTATTGTTATTATTATCAGAGACTATAGATACTTAAACAGTAAGACTGTCGACTCAATGGTGGGAAAATTTGGATTCCGGTCGACACTAGCGCGGCGGGGGACCTACCTTTCAATTGAGTGGGCGTGCCTTGATTTCCCGCTTTTTGCCCAAAGTCAGTTTGAAATTTAATTTTTATACTTCGTATAGTTATACTTTTAACTAACCCTACCACTTTAATCTTACACAGAACGCTTCTGATTATTTTAAGTTTTTCATTCAAGTAATTTATTAATTTAATCGATTCAATCAGGTAATAATGAAATAGTGGCTAAAATTTAACACGTGGCAGAAGATGGATTTCGGCATTTAATGCAGCCTGTATTTTCATTACATCGGCAAGATGCGCACATGTGATTTAATGTAATTACCTAATAAAATCGACTAAATAAATCAATTAATTAAATGAAATTTACACTTATCTGCCATCAGTAGCGTTCTCTGGAAGTTTTAAAAAAGCTTCTATTTACTTTTAGTATCTGAATTTTTGAAATACAGAACATGCAACGGCGAACCGTTTTTGTGAAAAATACATACAGAAAACAATAATTTTATAATAATAATAAATGTAGCTGTCATAACCAAGAATTGTCATGTATTCATAAATTTAAATATAAAAATATAATCAGTCATTTTTGGAAAGCTATTGGGGTTAGTTCATGAGTTGTCCGCACCGGTCCGCCGCAGCGCTATTTTTAGTAGCTTGCGATAATCGAATCCAAACTTTTCTCATTTAAGTTAACCCCCCTGATTATTATATTATTTATAAATGTTTTATGCTGTTATTTATATTAAAGTGTATGTATGATTATAATAATAAATAAAAGTTATAATTTATGCAAAATATTTTGCTGTAGTTTCGAAATATTTGAAAATTTTGAAAAAATCATAAAAAGCGGAAAAATCATTTAATCGTATTGAGATTTGGCATGCATGTAGCCAAGTATAAGACTCACTTATATGTGCCAAGTTTTATCTCATTGTCAGCATTAGTTCGATCTTTATCAAATGAGTTGTGTAATTTAAAAAAAAGAAAAATAATCCGATTGAGTTAAAATTGTGTACAATTGTAAACTTAGAATAATACTATATATAGAAGGAGCACTACTGATAACACGAAAGCCGGTTTACTGGTGCAACTATGTAATGCTGCCACCCTAACAAAAAAAGTTGGCAATACTTCTGGTTTCTGAATTATTATGTTCTATTAATAATTAATGATTGATTATTAATAAAATACTAATATAAATATCGGTGCATTACAATATTTAAAGCATTTTAAATTGTAGTTTAACGTATTTATTAAAATTATATTAAAAGTAGTCCTCGTCGACTAAATGTAGATTCTTGTTTTCCGCCACCCTTTTGCCATCTAAGACCGGTTTTATTAAATACTCAGCTGGTGTTTTAAGTTATTATATTTGTTCTTTACGATCTTTTCATTATTAGATATTATGACACATATTAAAATAATGTTTTGTTGTCAGGTTGGCAGCATTACTTAGGTGCACCAGTCAACCGGCTTTCGTGTTATCAGTGGAATTACATTGTGTTTACGGTCCTGTGCTCCTTCTATATATAGTATTATTCTAAGATGTAAATCATTACATAATAATAAGTACATCATCTTTCATTTCAATTCGACAAGTATATCTAATATTTTTGTCTTATCTCAAAAGTCTAGCACCATCAAGTGTGGTCTGGTCACAATGAGTGACCCTGGAATGAAATGAATGTACATTCTATCTATGGACGAGCAAAGCGATTCCGAAGAGGTGATGCATTATTAATTTAATGACTTGAATATTCTGTGGAAGAGCGAAGCGAGTAGAATAAGCTCGTTATGCTATATTATTTAAAGAGTCACTAATATTTATAGAATGGTTTATTTTTTACATATTTAAAAAAATATGTAAGTAGAGATAAAAATGCCTAGCAAAGCTAATGTAAACAATGAGCGTAGTGAATCCTATATAATTAGTAAAAGTTTTGAGGTACCCCATACCCGATTTTTTCTTATGCTCATAATACCTTTGAGCGATGAGTTTAATGGATTGATGATAATCGTTTTAATCATTTTTTATAATTTTAAATATTATAATTATAATACAGTCCTCAATAAATTGTTTATCGTAAACCTTTGGTTAATTTCAAAAATAAATAAGAGAATGGGTATCCATTTAATTTAAACATAAATCAAGCAAGCTTTAAAGAAATAATATAAATGCAAATAAAAATATTAATAGGATTAAGCAATTTATTGAAGTATTTAAAAAGAATGGCTCGTTATGTTATATTATTTTAAGGGTCACTAATATTTATAGAATGGTTTCTTTTTATACATTTATAAAAAAAAATATACGCATGTAGGGATAAAAATGCCCAGCAAAGCTACTGTAAACAATATTGGTTAAATATTATTCCATTATTGCTAATGGATTAATCATAACGTGTTTTTTTCAAGATGGCAGGACTTTTTTTGAGATTAAAGATAGGCGAATGTTAGGTCGGCGCAGCCAGCATCACTTCAGTTTGAAGTGATTAGATATCCCTGTGACAGCGTTCTTTCTCTTCTATGAGTGTTTTAATCTAACATGGTTTATTTGCTAAATGCTCATTTTTTCTATTACAATGCACATATCTGATGAATAAATGTAACAGATTTTTTTTCTGGTGTTTTACTATAAAATAGTCACAAAATACTATTTCGTAACCATAAAGATTTTAAAGACAATATATGTAGTTTAACATAAATGAAAATGAATGGCTTGGCTAGACGACGTCAAAATCAAAAGTGACAAAGCTCTATTTGAAATAATTTCCATTATATTGATAAATTATACTGTAGCTTTGTCGAGACCGTTAGTTTTTAATATCTTCTTCTAATTGCTACATAAATTTTATAAATATAATTCATTCAATAAAAAGTATATTATAATGAACTTAGAGTTACCAGGAATGACTGACTGTTAATATCTAATTCAGCATAAAAGCTATGATGCTAATTGACGCATTTAGTTTCTAAATAATAAAGAGGGAAATTAAACTCAGATATGAACTTCTTATGTGACCAACCATTCATTTGCGAAATAAATTCGATATGACAAAATAAGGAGGTAAAATAGGGCCTTAATTTACCCAGATACTAGGTGTGTCAATTAGCGTCATAGTTTTTAAGCTAAATTAAAAAAACGTCGTTCCTGGTGACGTTTGTTGTTTATATCATATATGTGTATATTGAATAAACTGTCGTTAATTGTGTTCTTTGATTTAATAAATCAAAGTAAAAATTAAAGTTCACTGAGAGGAACTTTAAAAGGATTTTAAATTTTTAGTAACTTATGTTTACTTTCCTTCTTTTAATGATTTGTAATTCATGGATTAAAGAGGTTATAAAATTATTATTTCATTCCGAAAAAAATCTACTTTTAGTAAAATGACGAAGGCATTATTTGTCACGCGCCGAAATTGTCAAGCAAACTGATCACAAGAAAAAATAACAAGGTTCAAATGTGTTGTCCATATTTCTAATTTTTTACACCTAAATAAAAAAGTTAGGAACGATAATGAGTTTAAAAACAAGGGTGGTAAAAATAGGCTAAATAAAAAGAGGGAAGAATCTGAAGAGGGTGACAGTCGAGATGGTTCTCGAGGGCGGTCGAATCCCCCTAACTTTCTAAACACTGTGATTGATCGACTAATTTTAAACAGAACTAGTTAATAAACGAAAACCCACCCTTGATTTTCTTTTTCGTCGGATTCCTAAAATTCCTTACGATCCTTTAACCCCTAATAGCCGCCCCTATTAAGCTACCACTCACCTCTACCCTAAAAACAAACTTCTAATTCATCAAATCTTTCTTGAATAAAAATAGTTTCTTCTACTTCAATAAAACGGTATGTATTGTTTAGGTTGATTGTTGAAATTATTTGATTGATGTGTGGTTTGGTTGAATTTTAGTTGAATAAAGCAGTTCGGTTAGTTTATAACTTTGTTATGATAGATCAGTTTTATTGGAATGAAAGAATTCTTCTGAACTGCTGTGTTGCTGCTGTAATCTAAACGGCAGTTTGATGGATGTGTGGCTTTTGTTTGAAAGACGTAAACCTGGTTCAAAACGGCTGGCGATTTATCAGGATCTTACGACAATAACAAACAACGATACTGGTTAATCTTATATTTTTGCTCATCCCTGATGAGAGATAATATGATCAAGAGATAGAGAGCTATCTCTACTACTAACTAACCACTACTAAGTGGCCACGAATTTATGTTCTCATTTATTCAGTAGGCATACAGAAAAAATACTAAAAGTCCTAACCCAGGATTAAAACTGAATTTTAAGAGTGATTTTTACCAATTTATCTGCCTATGAGTGAGTGTGTATGTCTGTTATCATCCCAGCTCCTAATTGTGCTATCTGAAAAATATTCTTTAATGAAGTTATTAACCTGCAAAAATGGATTAGCAAAAATTTCGAAAAATCATAAAAAAATCTTACACGCTTTTGATTTATTTGAAATTTAGCAATGCATTTAGTCGTATATAATAGCAATAAATGTACAAAGTTTTATCTCATTATCCGCACTATCTCAATTTTTAATGAATGACTAAACTTTATAAAATATATTTATAATTATCGAATTGAGTTGAAGTTTGGCATAAGTTTATCTTAATTTGACAGCATTTATCAAAATGCAGCCCTAAATATTACTGAAATAGCATTCGTTAAGATACTTTTTATAAAAAATTGGAATATACTGACTTATTAGTATTAAGTATTCAGCAATGTACAACTTTCATGTCTCTACAACAGTAAAGGTAAAGCAATTCGGATTATCTTAATCAACTCTGAAGAAGATAATCGTTACTCTATATTATCTTATGGTGGTTTAGTCATGGTAATAACTAAATAAGTTATAGAAAGAAGATTGGTGATATTCAAGGTTAAACAGTTTAATTTTAAACTTTAAGTTAAAACTACTTAAGAAAATACTTTCTTAAATACTTGTTTAAGAATATTACTTGAGAGTAAGACATATCTCTACTTTATCGAAATTGCAGTATTAAGAAGTAAAACTTACACTAATAAGTAAAAAATAAACTAAGTAAAACTTAATTCTATAAGTTTACTTTATTTCTTATAAGTTTAGTTAAAAAAAATTGTTCAAGAAATGTTTTTAATATGCCTTTAATGCACATTGAGAACTAATGGGAAACATTCTTGCATTAAGTAATAAGAAAGAAGTTCTCCCTCGGTTGACTGATTCTCTTTTGAAAAGCATAAGTATTGTTTACCTAACAATTTTACTCTTTCTCTTCTATTGCAGAGGCATTTTAGTATTTTTACTCTATTATAACTTTTCGGTTCAAGGCTGTTGAACAACCAAATTTAATATAAATTAAAACTTTTTCATAGATTTAGTGGTATGAAGTCGTTTTACCTTTAAAAAGGGAAATATGTGAAGGGGAGGGAGGAAACCAAGCGAGAATATGTCGCTCGGATAACTCGAGAAAGCTTGCACAAAAAGGGAGGTTTTTGTCGAGGCCTAATCGTTCCGTACAGCTCAAGGGATATATCGCTTTAACGGTTCCTAAACAAAAAGACGACTGTAAAATTATATCGATTGAGTCTCTCGAAGCTTAACAGAATTTCAATTGGAAATTTGAATATTCCCAGCATATTTACACATTCATTCATTCATTATACGAGTGATTCCATGCGGTATCCGGCAAGTAATACTATAACCTGAGAGCTTATACCTTATTGTCTTAGAGCCGCTCTATGCATTCAATTTTTGTACTTGGAATTTTACGCTGTATCCAACAAGTAATGCTATGACCAGAGATATGAGCTCTCTGGTTATGGTATTACTTGTCCGATACAGCGTACAATTCCTACTACAATAAATGAATGAATAGAGCAGCTCTAAGGCGGTAAGTTCATGCCTTAGCGTTATAGAGCCAGACTATTTATTCATTAAT
Source organism: Microvelia longipes (assembly GCA_018340805.1). Classification (NCBI taxonomy): domain Eukaryota; kingdom Metazoa; phylum Arthropoda; class Insecta; order Hemiptera; family Veliidae; genus Microvelia; species Microvelia longipes. The sequence continues at coordinate 15,199,770 of JACMZG010001893.1, forward strand.
TCTACCAGGAATTCTATGTAGTAGCCTACAATTAATGCTATGCCATTTAGTAGATCACGCCATTAGTGCACTCTAAACCTATAGTAAGTCGCGATGATTGCATCGCGTTTGCTAGCACCAAGCTATTGGGCTAGGTACAAATCTGTTTATTAAAATTTTAGCGTGGAGGTCCGCAAGGCGGGCAAATTTTCTACGAAATGCGCGCTTTCTTGCTTATCAATCAATTTTTGATCAAGTTTTTGGTATATTTAATAACCTAACAGTAGCGACAGGACTTGTCATTTAATTTTTCGAAGACCATGCGCATATTTATCGCATAGACTATACGAGAAAGCAGTATTTTCATTCATTTGAAGCTCAGCTTATGTTAATTTTAGTGGATTTTAAAGCGGAGGGAGACTCTGTATCCAATTTCTATAAGCATAATTGAAGATTTAATTTTGTTTTAAGGTACTAATTGGCACTTTTTAGTTAAAGTGCACATCGGTAACATAATCCTAACAAAAACACATGCGTGTATAAAAGAGCCAAATCTAGCGTAAAAAGTTGTGAGATCATTGAATAAGCCATGTCGTGGTTCCAATAAAGCTTATAAGAAATTTACAAGGTCTTGGCGGTCTCACTTTCTGACTTGGCCGCTAGACTTGGGGGGGGGGCACTAACGTTCTCCCTAGATTAGCGTCCTAAATTTTTGGTTTCATTATTTTTAAAATTAAATTTTTCAATAAACAAATCAAAACTGTTTGCTTTGTTCATATAAATGTCTTATCAATAAATAAGTTGAGGATTAAATAATAATAATACAGAAAAGAATGAAGTAATGATTCTATAAAAAAATAAGTATTAAGAGGCTAAAGGTTTATTAGATTCTAGGGTCTGTATAGAGAGTGGTCAGACACGGGTATGGTCTCTGGTAGGTCAGATTGATGGTATCCGATCCCCCTGGTATTTGTCACGCGTCTCCCCAGGTCCTATATAACACCTGACGCTCCAAAAAAATTACCATGCATTAATCCTCTTACGTCTGGCTTTAGTTGGCAAAAATCTGCTTTTTTTCATCCTGAAAAAATTCAAAAAAAAAAATTTATCATTGTCGATTTGGAATCATTTATTTTCTTTTATTAATGAAACGATGAGGAGATTCGATTAATTTATTACGACGTATACACAATACTACACCATACAATATACATTGAGAAAAATCATTTGCTGTAAAAGCGTAGACTTCTGAGTTTTTTGTCAGGAAGTGCATAATCATCTGGTTTTGAGCAAGTTGCTGTAGATTTCAAAGTTTTAGATATTTATAGTTTGAAACATATTCAGTGTGTAGATCAATGTGGGTTGACTCGAAGCAATAACACTTAAAAAATGTGAAATGCTATCCGGCTTTTGATTAACATGACTTTGAAGCAGAGTCTCTAAGCTCACGGCTAAGCGGTTTTTTCTCATGCAAGCTAGATTTATAATTCAGCAAGAACCTTGTCATTCTGAGTTTAATCTAAACCTAGACGAAATGTAGAGCATAATATGAGTAACACAGCATTACAATATAATGCTTTAAATAAAAATGTTTTAGATAGTAATATTTTCTTATTTAAGTATGAATTTTAAAAAGAGCAGGAATATAAGAGGTTTGTTTTAAAAAGCAAAAAAAAGGGAGCGGGGTACCTCGGAAGTTTTTCTCATTACTTCGGATTCGCTATGCTCAACCTCCCTGCTTCGTACTCGCCAAATCCTTGAAGTCGCCAAATATTTTTATTAGTCGCACAGAATATAACATATGATTGAAGAATTAAGGAAGTAGTGAGAAAAAAGTGTTAAACTTAAACATATTTTTGTTTACTATGTTGGTAATAGCATCAACAAATATAATAATATCATTTAGAACATGGCATAATTTAAATTTCCTATATTAATTATGAAATGAGTATATGATACTCATGTCCTCGGGCTCGCTTATTTTTTATGATCCAACAAAATCATGGATGTACTTGTCGTATTATATTGAAACCTAGTATACTTACTTTATGCGTAAAGGTATACACTTGTACCAAATTTAAACTCAATTGGATCGATTTCTGATTTTTACAATTTTATAAAAACGTACACTAGCCATTCGATAAAAATTGAACTAATGCTGATAATGAGATAAAAATTGACAAATATGTTAGACTTATATATGACCACATGCGTGCCGAATCTTAATCCGATAACATATTTTCTTCGTGTTTAATGATGTTTTGACTCATTATTAGTTAGTGACCCTCAATTCTGACTAGCAGAGGAAATTAAAAAAATATTTTCGAATAGCACTATCAATCAACTACAAAGTTGATTGATTTTTCTACCTAGTTTCAACGCTCTAACATAAATACACTAGGAGCTGCTATGATTACAGAGAGACACACATACACAAACACACATATACACAGACAACTTTGAGAAAACCACTTAGGTGGTCATGAAATCACCTAAAACAGATAATTCTGGTGACATCACTTTTCCCATATACCTACGGTACAAATGAGGAGAAGTTAAAAGGGTTACATTCAATATAAAAATTTTAACTTGCAATACAAATTTAAATAAGTTTTGAAAATAAGAGCAATTGCACAACTAAGTGCAACAAGTCTGAAACAATAGACTGAAGCAATAGTGCATAAATCTAGACAGAAGAGCCGCGGATCTCTATGGTTCCTCTCATGCTTTTTTTTTCAAGCAATCATACATATTTTCACTAACTCTTATAGTCTAGTGAAAACTAGGAACAACATGTGCCCTGGCTGTTAAACCAAACCATACACTTTAAACTACAAGGTAGACACACTATATTATTATAATGAATCTACTAAGAGGGACCTAAATTTTGCCTATTCCCAGTTTCATTTAGGGTAAGGGTTCTTTAAGGAGTACCTAACAACGCACAGGCTCTAGACCACCGGCTTTACGTCTCTTTTAAAGGACGTAGTACGCAGAATTTTCATCCCTCTCATAAAAATCCTAGAGGCCCGTGCTGGGATTGAACCCATGACTACAGTCCATTCATTCTGTGTATTGGCCGCGAACCTTAACCACTACACCACGGGTGACTCTCCTGTTAAGAGACAAAGTAGGAAACTTTGTCTAGCTATGGGGCACGTGTTGTTTTTAATTAACAATATAGAAACTAAACAAAAAAACTCTTATGCTGAATAGGCACAAAAAGCCTTCGCTTGGACTACTAAGATAGAAGACTATCATACAGAGTCTAGGGGAGTTAGTAAAATAGGCACAACTACCGGGCCTACTATTAATATCACTATTGCTTTTAAAAAGTTATTAACATAATCACACATTTCAGCTACAAATACTACATCCATATAGAATAGAAGAAGGAATATGGAAAGAGTTGATATAAGATCAATATATGGCAAAACTGTTATACACATTATGTTGCATAATTTTTGCATAGATTTACATACGATATAAAGAAGGAAAAAACGCTATCATAAAAAATATATTTATATTAAACCTAAAAATGTAAAAAGATTTTTCAACTCCGTTTTTGTATTTTATAATATTAAAATGTCAGTTTTCACCGCATTTCCTTTGGGAAAATTCGCTAATGGGATGATAGGTGGAATAACGGTAGTGTATACCGGGAGTAGATGAGAAATCCGTTTAAGAGGTTTCGAAAACTACATGTAACGAACCTTAGTTCGTAGTCAATATGCTGTATTGACGTCTGGCAATAGAGGACGCCCCTCTGCAACACTAAACTTTTCTGTTCTTCCATGACATTAGGCAGCTGGGCAGAAATAAGTACACAGATATATATATATATATAATATATATATATATATATATATATATATATATATATATAATATATATATATATATATATATATATATATATATATTTATTCACGTATGTATTTTATTTTAGTAAAATTTGGCATCTTTTGGTTATAAACGTCATCTCTAAGGATTATAAAAACCCTATTGAAAACTAGGTTATTGTAATGTCATAAACCCTCTTTGCTTAGTCAGCTAAATTCTTAAAAAATGTTTTGTCGACAAAATGGTGGAAACATTTTTTGAGATAATGAATCGAATAAAACTGGTGCGGAGACGATACGACCGCTTTGAGGTAAAGAAATGTCGAAACGAATGAAAATATTAAAGATTGATTAGATGACAAAAAAATTAAAAAGGTCGGCGTTTTTTCTGTTCATCCTTATGTATTCTCCAATAAAACCCGTTGGCGTAAGCAGAAAACTCGAAATAACCAGAAATCTAAAAATTTTTACAAAGGAAATTCGGTAAAACTTTCCGTTTTACCGAAGTTGTTTGATACAAGAAAAAATTTTCTTTATATAGATGAAAGGCATTTCCTCTTAAGTCTGCGATAGGCGAATTGTTAAGGCACCGGATTAGGGTGCTAGAGATAATAAGTTCGTACCTTACACAAGATTCTTCAGTTATTTATTGGAAATGTATGTTTTAATTTAATGTTTAGTTCGGTTTTGTAAAATAATGTTAGGAGTCCTTTAAGTAACCAAATAATTAATTATAGTTTTGCATAACCTATATACAAAACTAAAATGTAAACGAATTTCCTTTAAATATTAGTAATACTACTCCTCAGGTCTAGTACAGGCCTGCTCAGATACTAAGTACAGGCCTGCTCAGATACTAAGTACAGGCCTGCTCAGGTACTAGTACAGGCCTGCTCAGATACTAAGTACAGACCTGCTCAGTACAGGCCTGCTCAGTTACTAGTACAGGCCTGCTCAGGTACGAGTACAGGCCTGCTCAGGTACTAGTACAGGGCCTGGTACTAGTAACAGGCCTGCTCAGGTACTAGTACAAGCCTGCTCAGTTACTAGTACAGGCCTGCTCAGGTACGAGTACAGGCTTGCTTAGTTACTAGTACAGGCCTGCTCAGTTACTAGTACAGGCCTGCTCAGGTACTAGTACAAGCCTGCTCAGTTACTAGTACAGGCCTGTCAGGTACGAGTACAGGCTTGCTTAGTTACTAGTACAGGCCTGCTCAGGTTACTAGTACAGGCCTGCTCAGGTACTAGTACAAGCCTGCTCAGTTACTAGTACAGGCCTGCTCAGGTACGAGTACAGGCTTGCTTAGTTACTAGTACAGGCCTGCTCAGGTACTAGTACAGGGCCTGCTCAGGTACTAGTACAGGCCTGCTCAGTTACTAGTACAGGCCTGCTCAGTAACTAGTACAGGCCTGCTCAGATACTAGTACAGGCATGCTCAGGTACTAGTACAGGCCTGCTCATATTTAAGCATAAACTGAAAACAAGCAAAGAATAGACTGTAGAGTGAAGCAGCACGCATTTTAAAAGAAATTCGCCCAGCTTGTGAACCTCCGGGAAGAATTATTTTTAGGGTCAAGCCTTTTTATTATTATTATTATTTTATTTTTATACATATTTATGTGATTCCATGGATATATTAAATGTATCTATCTATATATAGTAAAGGTTATGTATATGTTTTAAGTATCATTATATTTTATATTTACCTATCTCCTTTTTCAAAAAAGTTTCTATTTACTAAATAGTTTCTATAAAACATATATATTATTTGAACAAGGAAAAATTCTTATTAAAGATAATAAAAAGTTTAAATAGAATTAGTAAACAATTGTTTCGTATATAACCGTAACCCTGAATATAGCATAAGACGGTATAGTCTGTAGTCACATTCTATTCACTTTATATTTTGACGGATAAGTAATTCAAAGTATTGTCGAAGTCAGTATAATTTGTGGTTACAATCTATTGAAGCTTTTGACGAATAAGTAATTATTACTGACTGCCAATGTCAGTAGAGTCTGTTCAAATAAATAGTTATGAGCACTGCCAATGTCAGTATAGGTTCGAATAAGTAATTATGAGTACTGCCAATGTCAGTATAGTCGGTTCGTAAGTAATTATGATTACTGCCAATGTCAGTATAGTCTGTTCGAATTATGATTACTGCAATGTATAGTCTGTTCGAATAGGTAATATTATTACTATGTCAGTATAGTCTGTTCGAATAAGTAATTATGATACTGCCAATGTCAGTATAGTCGGTTCGAATAAGTAATTATGATTACTGCCAATGTCAGTATAGTCTGTTCGAATAAGTAATTATGATTACTGCCAATGTCAGTATAGTCTGTTCGAATAGGTAATTATTATTACTGCCAATGTCAGTATAGTCTGTTCGAATAAGTAATTATGAGTACTGCCAATGTCAGTATAGTCGGTTCGAATAAGTAATTATGATTACTGCCAATGTCAGTATAGTCTGTTCGAATAGGTAATTATTATTACTGCCAATGTCAGTGTAGTTAGTTGTTACAGTCTATCTATTAAAAGTTTTCTGATTTTAAGTTTTCTGAAATAAGTAATTTATAGAATTGCTGAATTCAGTACAATTCGTTGTCACAATCTACCTATTTAAACTTTATTAACGGATGAGTAATTTATAGTATTGCTGAAGTCAGTATAGTCTATTGTCAAAATGTATTTATTTTAAGGCTATAACGAATGTGTCTAAATACAAATTGTTACGCACTTGTTATTACTCTCAACGTTGTTGCGTTGAAACAAACGCATTTTGGGTGAGTAGAGTTTAGAAAATTACTTCTTACTGACCTTTATTATTGGAATGATAAATTAATAAGTCACAAACGCCAACTTACCTGAAACAATAAAAAAATATATATAATACCAATACTACGCATTTTACTGTTTAAAGCAAACATCTTAACTCCTTGGACTTATAGTTTTCTAAAGGATGACCCCTATAACAAGTCATATCTTTGCTACTGTAATTTGCTATTAAAATTAAGAAGGTTGTATTAACCGCAAGTTGAAGAAGAAATCGAAGAATCAGCTACCATCGATACTTGCTGTTTGATATGAATACCCCTGGACCGGTTTTGGCATAACGCCGAAACCGTCTTTAGAGGGCTCCTCGTGCTCATTGAGACTAGAAGTTATTCACTGATATAAATTTATTAGTTGAGAGCTCGAGTGTTGCCTCGCCTGCTGATGATGGCATTATGCCGAAACCGGTCCAGGGATATTCATATCCAATAGCAAGTATCGACGGTAGCTGACTTTTCGATAACTTGCTATTACTTTGGCAAAGCTAGATAATGGTTTAAGAAAACATATTTTCTCTTCGACTATAGAGTAAAGGTTCTTCCATAAAACATTGCGGATCAATATTTTTAACATACCTGATCGATGGATGATTTAAACGTTCTAAATAAAAAAAAAATTAATAAATTATTTTTTGGCCGAAATTGGGATCCCGTTTTGTTCCGTTGATAAATCAAGGTGTCGGCAGATATTCGGTGTCGACAATATAAGGTGTCGACAATATTGGTTTCTACCGTCGAAAAATCAGTTGGTCGACAAATCATTCCATAGACGGACGAATCCAACCCCTATAACTCTTATAATGTTTTAGTGGGGATGACAGGCATATTTTGAAAGTCGCGGACGGGTGGTTTTCAAACTAGCTACACCTCTGCAAGAAAACAGCTAAATTTAAAAGTATAAAAAATCTAAATGAACTAATTACATTAATATAATTATAAATAATAAAAATAATTTTTATCTTCATTATACATTTTAAGTCAATTCAAATATATTACTAAATTTAAAATAATTTTAAAAACTACTTAAAATAACTACTACTGCGTTAAAAGTCAATTAAAGAGAACTGCCACATATTTGAGTTATTTAAAATTTACTTATGAATTTTAAGTCAATTTAAATTACCAAATATTTAAAGTAAAAAAGTTGATAATGTGTTGTCAATCTAAATGTAATTAAAAATTAGAACGAACAATGCTTTATATTCAAGCTCATATTAAAACTTACAAACTATAGGTCTTGTATGTAAAATGAAGAAAATCTCCATAGACCATACTTGAAAGAATTAAATCAATCATTTTAAATTAAAATAAAAGTTTTTATACAGGTTAAATTTAAACAGTTTTCGACAACGTTTGTTTTCAAGAGTTTAAAATCTTATAGGTTTTCTATTGGAGAGAATCAAAAAATATAAATTCAATTTAATTAAAGCAAACAGTGCTCTATTTTCAAGCTCATATTAAGATAATTAAGGTCATATAAACGCCTGGACAATTGCGACTATATTAAACGTTTGGAGTAGGTAGTCTTGACAGTTGAGCTATGCTCCATTGAACCCACCCGTACAGATCTCAAGGACCCGGACCTACAGATCCCTCTATTGAACAATCTTGAACCCGAACCATATTGAACCTGAATCATGTGCAAGTTTAACATGGTTGGGCACCATGTTCAACGTGGTTAGGGTTTAACATGGAACGGCTTTAACCTGTTTCGGGACCATTATGGTTTAATAAAGGGATCTGAAGAACCGGGGGCCTGTCTGTGTGGGTTAAATGGTGCATGGCTCAACTGTCAACTACCTATTGTCTGTTATGTAAACGAATAAAGCCCTATATGACCATACCTAAAAGGCTTTAAATTAAAATGAATATTTCATAGAGGTAAACTTTAATTTTTTTCGACATCATCTATTTTCATAATTTTAAAATCTAGTAGGTTTCTATTGAAGAGAATGAAACAACCAAAATGTAATTATAAATAGAGAAAACAATGGTCTATTTTAAGATCATATTAAATAAATTAAAGACTTATAAACTATAAGTCTGGTATGTAAAATTAATAAAACCTCCAACGACCATACTTAAAAGACTTTAATCAATTACTTTAAATTAAATTAAAAGTTTTTATAGAGGTAAAATTTAAAGTTTTTTTCGACAGCATTTGTTTTCATGAGTTTAAAATCTTATAGGTTTTCTATTGGAGAGAATCAAGCATAAGAAGATGAGCTTGCCGGGGGTAATTAGGTTAGATTTATGTCTTGCCGACTCTGTCGCAGTCTAAACAAGAAATATTTTTTAAATATATCAATAATTAAGTAAAGAATACAATTAAAGTAAACAAAAAAGTAATAAAGTAAAAGAAGGCCAGCATAAGTAATTTTGTATTTTGTTAATTTAAAAATATTTTTTAAATTTTTACTGAATAAGATGCATGTAATTTGTACTTTAGATAAAAATACTTATGTAAGAGATCCTTATTTTAAGTCATCTGAGAGTATAATAAATTAACTTCGTTCCATCGCTTCTTTGTTACCCCTCCTTACTGTTATGTTAATGAAGTTTATTTCGACTCCTTTTTTAACTAAAAATAAACTATAATAAATCTCCCATGGGATGCTTGGTGAAGGGTAACGCGTATTAATTAAATGTGGCTCCATCCTGAATGTAATATGGAGTTTTTCTTTAGTAGTAAAATGGTATTGCTATTTGATTTTTAAAATTTCCTAATATTTTAAATTAACGCATATTTTTTTAAATGCGATACTATCATGAAGGTAATATGGATTTTTTTTTCTTAAGGAGTAAAATTTTTATGCTATTAGATTTTGTTAATATTTTTCAAAGCGATTATGAGTTATATGTCGCTTCTTGCTGAAAGTAATCTGGATTTTTTTTCCTTTAGGAGCAAAATTGTTATGCTATTATATTTTAGATTTTGTTAATATTTCAAAGCGATTTATGAGTTATATGTCGCTTCTTGCTGAAAGTAATCTGGATTTTTTTCCTTTAGGAGCAAAATTGTTATGCTATTTATTTTAGATTTTGTTAATATTTTTCAAAGCGATTATGAGTTATATGTCGCTTCTTGCTGAAAGTAATCTGGATTTTTTTTCCTTAGGAGCAAATTGTTATGCTATTATATTTTAGATTTTGTTAATATTTTTCAAAGCGATTATGAGTTATATGTCGCTTCTTGCTGAAAGTAATCTGGATTTTTTTTCCTTTAGGAGCAAAATTGTTATGCTATTATATTTTAGATTTTGTTAATATTTTTCAAAGCGATTATGAGTTATATGTCGCTTCTTGCTGAAAGTAATCTGGATTTTTTTTCCTTTAGGAGCAAAATTGTTATGCTATTATATTTTAGATTTTGTTAATATTTTTAAAAGTGCTTATGAGTTATATGTCGCTTCTTGCTGAAAGTAATCTGGATTTTTTTTCCTTTAGGAGCAAAATTGTTATGCTATTATATTTTAGATTTTGTTAATATTTTTAAAAGTGCTTATGAGTTATATGTCGCTTCTTGCTGAAAGTAATCTGGATTTTTTTTTCTTTAGGAGCAAAATTTTTATGCTAATAGATTTTGAATTGTGAAGATTAAAATATTTTTAAATAACCCATATTTAAAAAATGGGAAGCTGTCACAAGTGTAATAGGGAGTTTTTTTTATAGACATTTTTTCCCTTATTGATTTTTATAATTTTATAATATTTCTAATTCACCTATATTTCTTAAATGTGCCGCTAATTAACCTATATTTCTTATTAACCTATATTTTTTTTGAATATGACGTTATATTGAAAGTGATAGAGATATTTTCTTTAAGGTAATTTTTCCCATTGGATTAATGGAAAAAAATATATTACATTAAATAATGCGGCTTCATCCTAAAAGTTGTATAATTCTTTTTCATTAGTAGTAAAATGTTTATGCTAAATTTTTACAATGTGGTAATATTTGTGAAAAAAAGAATTTAGTTGAACAGGTTAAAGAAACCTGTTCAACTAAATAGGAAAAGTAGAATTTTTTCTATCTTCAATCAAGGTAGAAGAATTTATATATACTTTTAAATTTATTCAAACTGCCATGTCTACTTCATGAATACATATATTCTTTAAATCTCTATTTAATGCTCTAAGGCTTGCAATACCTACGTTGCCAGCCTCCTAACTATAACCATGAAATAACATAACCAATTTCTAAGTTTTGCTTTAGACATATTTGTGAAAAAGTAAATTAAAAACAAAAAAATTCGGGTTCAGGGTATCTCGAAACTTTTCCTTACGTTATTACGTCATAATGACCCAATTTATATAGACGTTAGTCGTCGCACGAACTTCGCCAGTCATCAGGCATTAATGAATAAAGCTGTTTTATTCCAGGACAGCGGTCACCCATACAGGTACTGACTGGCTAAATGCTGCTTACAGCAAAAAGAAACACAATTATACTAAAGTCATTTCAATCGGATTATTTTTAGATTTTTAATGATCTTTAAAATACTTATACAAGTCATTCGAAAAAAAATAGAACTAATACTGATAAATAGATGAAACATGGCACATTTGTTGTTCTTATATTATGTGGCTAAATTAAAAATTGATTGAATTTATGAAATACTCTCTGAGACATGACTGACGACATAAAAATATTTTCCGAATAGTGCACTTAGACCCATAGATTGATTTTTGTATCAAGTTTCGTACCACTTTGCTCTAGCATAAATAGAGCAAAGTGGTACTTGCACTAGCACTTGTCTGCTAGCATGATAGCAGACACACACAAACAAAAATACAGAGAACTTTAAAACAAGGAGGTCTTTAAAACACCTAAAGGGGATAATACATTTAAAATCCACAATTACACATATAGACTGATTTTTGTACAAAGTTTCAACTCTTTAGCACAAATACACTGGGAGCAACGATAATGAGACACACACACACATACAAAGAGACAACTTTGTGAGAAACCACTCATGAGGTCACCAGAAATGGATAACTCAGGTGATATCCCGGTTTCGGATTGTTTTGCATCGCAATACTTTTCCTACATATCTACGGTATAAATGAGGAAAATCAAAAAAGTTAATTCTTATTTTTAAATCACAATATAATATCACATTTCGCACAGTTTATTTTTGTTGTTTTTCACATGTATAGTATAATAAGTACTTGTCTTTCATTATTACAAAAGTTTTATTTTGAATATAATGTTTATCTGTTATCGCGTCGAAAAAAAGAGACAACAAAAAAAACAAAATAAACACATACTAAGTATAAAGAGTCATATGACAAGTTTCCAAACTTGAATTACATTCTCTCTGTTTATATAGAGGGAGAAAAAGTAAATTTGGAGGAAAAAAGTAAATTCAGGGAAAATAGAGTAAATTTAGGTTCTTTTCCCCTTTATTTTACTTTCCTCTCCTTTTTTTGTCTCTTCTCCCTTTATTTTACTTTTCTCTCCTTTTTTGCCCCTTTTCCCCTTTATTCTACTTTGCTCTCTATTACAATTAAAAGTTTGTAAAGGAAAAGGAGGGAGATAGCAAGTCAGGTGACAAACAAGCAAAATACAAGCAGGGTTGTATAACTAGAGACTGTGTTTGTCAAAAAGTCCCGTACTTACTTAAATCATCCGTCTAATAATCTTCTACCTCATCTTAACTGTATATTTTTAACTTTTACTTTCTTATCCTCTTATGAGGAAAAAATAGGGTACTGGGCACCTCGGAACTTTTCCTAATCACTTCGATATTGCGAAGCTCGACCACACCACTTCGGGCTCGCTTCGCTCCCCCTTCAGAATATGGAAATCATTTAAATATTATCGAATAATAATATGTTACAGAACGTCTTCGGACTCGCTTGACTCATTCCCAGACAGTAAAAACAATTTTTTATCTCAGCGCTTTTCTATCTAAGCTTTTAATTTCGCTCGATAAAACTTAGCATTAGTAACCCGACAAGAACCGTTATTTTTATTATTATTATTATTATTATTATCATCATCATTACTATTCATTTTATTTATTTATTTTTTTTGCAAGGTTTTGGCGTTGGTTCTAGGCGTTGCAAGTTTTCTTGCAATGTCTGGATCTACTTTACAGCTTCAATAAAAGGAAATAGGGGGGTAAGATGGGAGGGAGTAGAAGGCTCAAGATAAGACCTATAGCCTGAAGTAATGTGAATAACGGTTCCAGGCTAGGTTTAAGGGGTTTCGCGGAGTGAGTTTTAGTTGGTACGAGGCAGACCCTGAGTCCAACACTGTTGACAGACCGCGGTCTTCGTGCTTAAATGAATTTCTCTCTCTTTTTTGGTAACGTTTTTCCCGCAAGAAAAATTTTGCCAAAAAACCGACAAGAACCGCATACGGCGGTAATAGTAAAAATTAATATACTTATTTGGAAATCCCCTTTGAAATTTCTTTCCAAAACACAATATCGACAGCGTAATTTTTCACACTGCACCCTAAATAATTTTTGAAGACTCTATTTCAAAAGCTACATTTCTCAGATTGCCATAACTATTTGTTTGGAGACCCAATTTAATTGAGTACAACTTAATGTTTTTTTATTACACCATAAGTATATTTTTAAAGAACCAATTTAAACAGTTAAATGTTTTTGATTGCACTAAATAAATATTTTTGAAGACCTTCTTTTAAACAGCAAAATGTTGATTGCATCATAAATATTTTTCAAAGACCGAATTTTAAACAGTTAAATGTTTTTGATTGCACTATATAAATATTTTTAAAGAACCCATTTTAAACAGCTAAATATTGATTGCACCATATATTTTTTTTAAAAACCCAATTTTAAATGTAACAGCTAAATGTTTTTGATCGCACCCTTCATGTATTATTGCTTTTTATATTAACTAAATAAACTTTTTCTACCCCAGTTAGCTTTTTATTTAAAATATAAACAACAATAAAAAAGATATAATGAAAAAAAAAATCTATTTTCTTTTTGTTCTTTAAGCTTTAAAGTAAAAGATTATTTACGTAAGTATGAATTTCCAAGCCAGCGGTTAAAGTTTAAAAACTTTATCATCATGAATAGATGTGTAACCTTAAAATTAAAATTAAAACTACGTTATGTCAACAGTTAGCTTAAAAGTGTGTTGGCTTTAAAAGCTCTTTTGATTTAATGGTTTTTATTTATTTTTTAAATTTATTAAAAATTAGTATTATTAATAATTATGTTGATTTTTTACTTTAAATCTAGTATTTGGCATACATAATTTTTACTTTTTAATGTCTTGAATAAATAGTAGATGTTTAACTGATATAAGGTAAAGGTAGAAGAGCTATTAGCTAGCCTCGTCAGTAACGCCTTGAATAAAGTCTAGATTAGATGAAAAACCGCTTCTGATGTGGCAGACGAGCAAGAAAAGGCTTTTGTGCTTTTTAACCCTTAATATCGTTCACTAACAATGCTTATTTTCATCTCCTTTACTTTATGCTTATCATTATTTCACCCGAAAAACCGTAATCGCGACAAATCCTGTTACTTCTAAGAATCTAAATCATTTGTTAAAGCTATTGAACTTCTTAATGAACTTTTCCCATTAGTTTTTTACGAGTTATCTCTTAATTGATTACTTTTCCTAATTCATAGCGCAGGTACATAGGAAAGGTTTGTGTTTGCGAGCAAATCTAAAACAGAAATTTTAGCTGAATTATCTGATTCAGGTGATTTTAAGACATTCTAAGAGGTTTTCACAACCTCTTATGTGTCTGGATGTGTGTGTGTGAATTTGTCATCAATATCCCAGTGTATTAGAGAATTGAAACTTGATTAAAAAATTATTCTAGTAAATTGTATTTCAACCTATGTATTCCACGTTAGAATACAATTTTTATGACGTAAACACTGATAGAAGTTTTGTAATTTTTTTAAAAATGTTCGCTGAGTCATTATTGTGAGTTAATAACGTCAAATATTTCACAGGGTTCGGGACCGAATTTTATCGATCGAAGGAAGCGTCTAAAAGTTATCATGTCTTATAGGAATGTCTAGGATCAAAAATTTCGTACATAAATGCATACATAAATATGCACACACACACACACAAACACACAGATATAATAAATATTATATATATATATATATATATATATATATATATATATATATATATATATAATATATAATATATATAATGTTCATATATCAACATATAGAAATTTATGTATACATATAAAAATTGATAAATATAATGCAAAATGCAAAAAGTTTATAAAAAATTATTTAAATTATTTGGCATTCACATGAATATTATTGATTTTTCTTAATACTTCAAATAATAATTGAACAATAAATCCTAAAGTTTTTATATTAACGTTTTTAATTAATTTGTACAATAATGAGTTATTTGTTAATGGAATGATTACATGTATTTTTGCCAAAGTCGCGTTTTCATTTCGAATAAAGAACACATTGTAAATTATTGACCCTTATTAATTTCAGTTGGGCGAAATATTTTTGTAGATTATAAATATTTTTAAGCTAAAAACAATGTTCGAAAACACATCTGGCCTCAGGTTATTGCGAATTTAATAAACAGATATTTTTTGGTATTGTTTTCTTGCAAAATCCTTTTGTGACGTTGCTGTGTTTTACAGTTTTAGCATGATAAAAATAAATCAAATGCACCAGGGAACGACATAATAAAACCTTTGTCGTGCTTTGTCTCAAATTCGTTTTAATTTTGGGATGCTTTGAATACATTTTGGAAAAAATAATAATGAACAAGTGTCTCTGTTTTAAACCGATTTTAATTGCATTTTGTTGTTTTTTTTCAACAGATATTTATTTATTTATTTATTTTGTATGTATTTTATATTATTTATTATAGGTTTTAAAAAGATAAAAGGCAGGAGTTTTTACAACGGAGATATTTTTATTTAATTTTGTTATTATATCCTATTGTCAGGGTAAAATAATATAGACCTACAGTATTAAATGAAAATAAATCAATTGAATAATAAAATAAAATAAATTTAATAATAAAAGGCTGATGAAAATGAAGTAAATAATGGTTTGAGACGGAATATGGCGATGACGAAGTGAAATGTGTGCATTCAAAAGATACATCAGATATATTTATAATAATAAGGATAAATGATTTTTTTATCTGGATAAGTTAAGCAAGAGCTTAATAGACAAATTTTAAAAAAGGCCACTTCTCGAGATATAGCGAGAAAAAAAATGTTATTTTTCTCGAGAAACTCTTAAATAAACCCAAAAATATAGCTTAATATCTTTTAATGGTCTACTCTTTAAATTTAAAATTAGACCCCATACAGCTCTTTATCTTAACTCGTTCATGAGATATAAGCCGGCTATAGTTAAAAACCTTAAATTTTAAGCCAAAAATCTAAAACTCATAAGATCATTATTCAACGGAAACAAAGGAAATAGTTAAAAAATAAATAACACTGTTTTTCCTTGTATATTATTGAGAAATCTTGATGAACTGTCAGCCATTTTTGAGAAGCCACCTGCAATTTTCTTCAAAAATTGTGTTGTTTTGATATGGAATGACCCTATATTTAATCTGTATAAGTTAAGCAAGAGCTTAATAGACAAATGAGTTTATTTTATCTGGATAAGTTAAGCAAGAGCTTAATAGACAAATGGGTTTATTTTATCTGGATAAGTTAAGCAAGAGCTTAATAGACAAATGGGTTTATTTTATCTGGATAAGTTAAGCAAGAGCTTAATAGAAAAATGAGTTTATTTTATCTGGATAAGTTAAGCAAGAGCTTAATAGACAAATGAGTTTTATTTTATCTGTATTAAGTTAAGGCAAGAGCTTAATAGACAATGGGTTTATTTTATCTGGATAGTTAGCAAGAGCTTAATAGACAAATGAGTTTATTTTATCTGGAATAAGGTTAAGCAAGAGCTTAATAGACAAATGATTTTATTTAATCTGGATAAGTTAAGCACAGGCTTAATAGGACAAATGGGTATTTTATCTGGGATAAGTTAAGCAGAGCCTTAATAGCAAAATGATTTTTATTTAATCTGGATAAGTTAAGCAAGAGCTGTTAATAGACAAATGAGTTTATTTGTATCTGTAATAAGTTAAAGGCAAGAGCTTAATAGACAAATTGGGTTTATTTTATCTGGATAAGTTTAGGCAGAGCGTTAATCGACAATGATTTTATTTAATCTGGGATAAGTTTAAAATCAATCACTATATTTTATAAACATTTCTGGCACGTGGTTCGCATTGCCTGGTTAAATTTCTTTGGAATACGAGCTTTAAGAATCAATTTAATTATTATATATATATATATATATTATTATATATATATATATATATATATATATATATTTATATTATATGTATATATATATATATATATATAATTAACATATATATAGTATATATATATATATATATTGCAACTATGTATGCTGGAAAATGTGTTAGGAGCAATAATTGATTCTTAAGCTCGAAAGCTTGAGAATCAATTATTGCTCCTTGTATTCTTCCTCCAAAAAGAATACACACTCCTTAATTGTTGAAAATATTAATAATCGTTAGTAATCTTGATAATAGTTACCAGCATAGCAAGAATTTATTAATTATATTTATTGCTTCAAATAATAGAGGTTATAACAGATAATAGGGATGATAATTGCCTTGTATTGTTGTAATATAATATCTTTAGTAATTATGAGGGACAATGCAATTAGTCATACTATTTCTTTGTTAAGTTAATTAATCTTAATACAATATCTTTGTTAAGATTACAATTGTAAATGTTGGTTCAGAATCGGATATAATATTTTTTTCTGAAGTAGGGAGTTTAGGTTCACTTTGTTGTACAGAACGTGAAATGCAAAATTTGTATCTATTTTAAAAAAAAGTTTTTTTATGTTAGGCGTATAAAAAAACTTTTTATACAGCTAGGAGTTAATCTATTTGCCACCGGAGCGTTGAAGACCACATTCTTTACACTATTCATCAAATGGTATATATCACCTATAGCTCCGCTACATGGAACTTGAAAATTTAAAATAAAATTAAAAAAAATATTCTATTAAAGCAATTTCAACAATAAATTGTGGCAAAGTTGTTACACAATAAAAAACTTGTCAGTCACAAGTACATAAATAAGTACACATATAATATAAACACATAAACTGACCATAAAAACTGGTGGTGATTATATTTTTTATGTATAAGTTATAGGAGCAATAAGTTGGTTCCTAAAGCTAATGTTGATGAATTTATTTATTTACTTGCCGTTGCAAAGCAGAGGCAGTTATAACAATTAACTTTGAGGCAGGTTTGCGAAAGAAAAATGGCATTCTACTCTCGAGGTGCATACAAGATATTATCTCCAGTCGCTGATGTAATTTAATTACAGTTATATCTAATTTCATGCGTTTTTATATTTATGTTTGTTGTTATATTTTTTTATGTTTTGTTATATTTTGTTTTTTATTTATTTTTTGGTCATCCTCCATATAAAGTTTTGCCCCCTCCTCCTTGAGAAATTCCCAAAAAACTTAATTGGTCTGAAACGGATTTTGACGAAATAAAAAATGTATTTTTGGTCGGGCTACTCTCATAAATTTTGGGGGAGGCATCCTCAAAAAAATTGAAAAATACCATTTCTTATAAGATTTGGGGGCTCTATCCCCTATTATAGAAAACATCTTTTTCTTCCTTGGGAGTAAAAAGTGCTTTCTCACTCCGTAAAATTACATTATATACTTTATATTATACTTTACCTTGCCTACTTTACATTATATACCGTATTTTTGTTGCCTATGCAGATAAAATAACATATTTATTTCCTATGCAAAATCATTAGTTGTTTTGACGGAGATTATGTGGTATAAACTAACCATGATTTTTAATAAAAAACACACTACAATTAAAAACAATTAATATAATGTCAACCACAATAATATAAAGAAATTATGACAGACGTACTGATGATGACGTAATTTTACGTCATCATCAGAGGTGTTTACAGACTGAGTCTGTAAACACCTCTGATGATAACGTCGAAACCGGTCACTTATAATTTTTGTAAACTATTGTGGTAGCCATAAATTAATTTTTTTTAATTCTAGTGTGTTTTTTTTATTAAACATCATGGTACTTCCTATGCAATAAAATCTAAGTTTTATTATTTAGATACAGTAAATGTCATACTGTTTTTGATACTCTCAAAAACATGTATAACATAATTGTTGAAGACTAAAAAAATAATATAGGAGCATTTTTCTTTTACAATTGTGAAAATACCAAGACTGGTGCATAAGTTATGGAAAGGGGAGTTTATGTAAATGTTTAAAATAAATACGATATTGTCATACGTTGTTTTATGTTGTTTTGGTTTTGTCTTGTCATTGTTCACATAACATTAAACAATGTTTATACAGCATTCAATCCAAAAACTCTTCAATTTTTATTTTCCTATTTTTTAATGGCTTCCAAGTTAGATTTTGTAAATGCGGAATGAATTAACAAAAATGAACAAACATAAATAATAAGGGTGGTGTCAGTACTTAAATTAAATTGTTTTAAGTCAATTAGACTAACTTAAGTGAGCAAAGAACAGAAAGTAACTGAAAAATGTTTTTTTTTTAAATTTTCCACTGATGAGTAAGACAAGTGTAAACTTTTATGTTTTTGAGGTGCTAAATCGAATAAAAGAGGTTTAGGAATTTGCGATACTCAATTCTTATTACAGTACGACTACAATAATAGCCTTCGAGAGCTCGCAGAAAAATTAAGAATGCACTTTTATTTGGATGTTTTAAAAAAATGCTACATAGATTTTCATATTGTGCTTAGAAATTAAGATACATGGCAAGTATAAGAATAAAAGGTTTGACAGCTGGAACGACAGGGTACAAGATGCCAACATGGCTGTCTACCAGTAAATCACATATTTGGCAAGTGTCAGGAAAGATTTGTAATAATTCAGTCTCTATTTTAAATTTGATAAATTTAATTATTTTGTTAACTTCCGCCACCAAGCCGAACTTGTTAAGCCGCCACTAACGTACAGACTGAGAAACAAGGAGTAAGACAGGACATACCAGCATACTCCTCGTTTTGATCCTGTTGCCATAGAGGTAAATAAAAGTTTCTACGCTGCAAGCATTTCAGTTAAGCGACGGCAACTAAAACATCAGTTTTTACAGCACCCAAGAGATACTCCAGATTGAACAAAAAGAAGATCGCTACACAAATGCAGTAATAACGATGATAGACCGAGTCTGGTAGCTCAGTGATAGAGCGCTCACCTTTCGACCTGGAGGTCAAGGGTTCAAATCCACCCGAGGGAGGACCTCAATATGAGGCTATCCCTTGTACCAAACACTCGTGAGGTCTCGAATTCAAAGCGGCCAACCTAGCCAGGGTTGTACCTGGTTTCCTTAGTTACTAATACGCAAATGCGGGGTTGGATTTTATTTCATCTGAGACAAGCCTAGATCCACGTTTCCATAGTCTCCTGCTCACGAAAAGTCAAAGTTCTGCGAACTGGAGGAGATGAAGGTCGAAAAGGTGTACTGAGCCTTCGTATGTCCGAAAACTTAGTCAGTGAAAGGGTAGGCGGTGACACGAATAACGTAAGTGACTAGAAACGAAGTGCTCGGTTCTTGAAGACAGACGACTACTAATAGCACTGCGGAGCTTTGTTTTTTAGGTCAGGGCTAAATAATGAGTTTGTGCACGCTGACATCTGGGTACTAGAGTTCTCTGTTGGGTGGCACTGGACTGGCCAGAGCGGTGAGCCTAGCTAGAGTCTGGTGATGCTGTAGGAGCTGATGAGATTGGTGAGACTGGTTGAAGGACGGGGCCAAATAAAACTAATGTGATAAGAGGAGCTAGTAAGACAAGATGAACCAAGCACACAGTGTACTAGTAGTTGGCGCTAGCCAGAGCGGTGAGCCTAGCCAGAGTCTAGCTGGTCTAGATGTCGCAGATACTAGTCAGAGCAGTGAGTTTGGATAGAGTCTGGTTGGGCTAGGTGAACTAGACACACTGTGAACTAGTCATATGTGCCACCATATACGGCGGGTGTGCTTCCTTGATGATTAGATGTGTGCTAACTCTGGGATGTATTAATTGAGTGTGATTTGAGAGGGAAAACGCTAAATGAGCCTAAGGGTTTAAGCGTAAAAAACAACGGTAGAAGAAATAAATTGTTAAGATGCAAACGGAACAACATCGCCTTGCCGAGAGAGGAAAGACTAAACATAGAAGTAGAAAATTTCTTCGCTGTGATTTGCGTCTTGTGTCCTAATTTCCAATATTAGGTATTTAATTTATTTTAGTCTTTTATTGGGAAGAGGCAAGAGAAGTAGGTACCATGCAGGTGTTTGAACCCCAGCTCACGTAGACATCTCGGTAATTCTAAAACCCAGTTAGTCTACTACCAATGCTTGGTCACGTTCGCCACTAGTGATAGTAGCGATTCTAATTAGAAGATGTATCAACTTGCAAGTAGGCCATGTCGTTTGACCATTTTTGCAAACTCTTTAAAAAGAAGCTAGTGTTTTACCTTATGAATTTAGTATGGCTGCTAGTTCTGGTATTTGTCGTCTATAATCTACATACATGCCGAGACTACTATAAATATATAATTTGTTATATTGTGAAATACCACTCTCGCACAATTATATTGTGTCTACTATAAATACCTCACTACTAAACTAAGCTTTCTAGCTCTCAAAACCATAAGGTCTAAACAACCTGTATATTTTATAAAATATAAAATTAAGGGTTCTAAGTTATACCTAAACCCTAAATCATTTATAAATAGGGGTCTTTTACGACTACCAAACATCGCGCAGGCTCAGAACCACCGTCCTAATGTAATTTTCGAAGAACGGCACATGTTGAAATTTCCGTCCTTAAATATTAGAGGCCTCGACCGGGATTGAACTCGATTTATTTAGGTGGCAGACACACATGCTCACCGTTTCACCACAAGCCCCCCCCCCCAAATTTGTATACCAATTATAATTCTAAAATTTATAATATTAAATTGAAATAATTCGACTTAAATGTAAAAGTAAACAGTGTATTTGCAAGTAGAGATTTATTTCCCCTAATCACGCAAAACATGCCAATAAGACTATCCTAGGTATCAAAACATGGAATTAACAAAGTAACTAGAGAGGTAAAGGGTCTACTAGTTGAGAACTACATAGACTTTTCGTTGTAACATAGAGTAGACTAGTTTGATAATTTAGTGTTATAAGATAATCAAGTAACTATTGCCGACAGTGTTTAAGCTAAATTCTCTAATTTTTTCCAGATTAAAGTTATATCGGCTTTCAAACGTGTTGTAAATTGATTAAACACCTTGTTAGCGTGGTAAATTACCCATCTATCTCCAACCCTGAGCTGTGGAATAATTCTAAACTAGAAGTTTCTTTGTTGGGGTTTAAACTATTTTTAAGGGCTTGGGACTTAATGCAATGATCCCAACAAATTTAAGTTTGAATCTGACGAGTGGCTTTTCACTAGTTAGCATCATTAAAAGCAGCTTAAATTATTTTGTAAAACAGCTTATTAATTTTCAATTTTAAACAAAGTTTGATACTATAAGATCTAATTAATTTGTGACATCGCTAAACAGGAGACAATATTTAGGTTCCCTTCGCAAAATTAATCATAATTTCAAAGGATTTAGTTCATGGTAAGAACTTTTTTGCATCCCGTATTTAAAAAAAATAATCAGCAATGATGATTTGAGAGAGGAATATTCTTCTAGGCAAAATTTTTGTTTCCGAATATACTTGGTATTTCATTTGTGAACGGTATAGAATTGTCTTATAACGTCGTGAAATTAACTAAAAATGGCCAGGTTTACACCGGCATAGTACATTTATTTATTTATTGATATTTCTAGCCTGAAAATGCGCCCAACCTTCCAGGAAGATTCTTTGATCATTCCTAATGCCTTTACCACTGCAGCAAAAATGGTCCATCATTGCTAATGCGCACAACATTCTAGCAAGATTTTTCAATCACTGCTAATTCTTGCAGCTTTTCATTGGCATCTAAAATTAGAATTCGATGGACTCATCAGCCTTTTTGTTGAGTATCTGTAAAATATAGGCAAATTGAAGATGCTTATTCTATCAAATAAGAAATCAGATAGAAGTACCCGGACATTAAAATTTAATAGAATTTAAAGGCGACCTTTTAAACTTAGTAAACTTAAATATAGTCTTTCAGATGAGGTTTAAAATACCCTACTAAATAAGCTTTAAAGATGTCTACTAATAAGCCTAAACAATTATTCCTAATGAGCATCAAAATAGTTTTTCTAATAAGCATAAAGATTTTCTTTCAAATAACCTTTAAAATAAGTCATTTAAATGAATTTTCAAATAATCACCCAAATGAGCTTTTAAATAGTCTTCTAAATAAATCTCAAAATAGTCTTCCAAATAAGCTCCAAAATAGTTTCAAAAAGAGTTTCAAAACATTCAGCAAATGAACTGCATAACAATCTCCAGAAGAGTTTCCTAACAGTCTCCAAAAGAGTTTCAAAAAATTCAGCAAATGAACTTCAAACAGTCTCAAAAGAGTTTCAAAACATTCAGCAAATGAGCTTCATAACAGTCTCCAGAAGAGTTTCCTAACAGTCTCCAAAAGAGTTTCAAAAAATTCAGCAAATGAGCTTCAAAACAGTCTTCAAAAGAGTTTCAAAACATTCAGCAAATGAGCTGCATAACAATCTCCAGAAGAGTTTCCTAACAGTCTCCAAAAGAGTTTCAAAAAATTCAGCAAATTAACTTCAAAACAGTCTCCAAAAGAGTTTCAAAACATTCAGCAAATGAGCTTCATAACAGTCTCCAGAAGAGTTTCCTAACAGTCTCCAAAAGAGCTTCAAAACAGTCTCCAAATAAGCAATAAAACAGTCTCCCAAATAAGCTTCCAAATAGACTTCTAAAGCGACACCCTAAGCATTTTCAACACCAATAACAACCAACTCTTTTTACAAAAGCATTATATCTTTTATGTCTCTAAAACATTCATAATAAAGCACCCAAAGTTTTTAAAACAATTCGGTTTTTAAAACAAAAATAAGGTAACACAAAACCAAAGAAAACAAAACACTGCGTTTAAAATGTATTTATATTGTGTATAACTTAACAACTCCTTAAAATAACTTTATAATAAAGCAAATTTAATTTTACATTTAATTACTTAAATTAACTTATAATAAGTTGTATGGTATTAATAAACTTGATGATTAGATTACAAAGACCAAAAAAAAAGAATGCGTTATATTAAAAATTTAGACTTTTATATAACTTTAAATTATGTTCATTCTAAATTTAAAATCATTTATATAAACTTTTATGTAATAAGTTATAATTAGGTTATAGCTAAATATTAATTATATCTAATTGAACTAATTTTAAGTATACATATATATATGCTTGTTAAAATTATATACTATGTAATCAAAATTAGTTATAATATCGTAGTTATTAAATTTTTAGGTAATAATTAATTTAGTATATAATATATGGCAAGATTTCAGCTAATTTCCATTGAAAAATCCGCTAATGAGTAGTTTAATAAATATTGAAAAATTCGGGTGTAACAGAGGGAATCGAAGTTGGTATCAAGAAATATATAAGTGTATCAAATTCAAATTTTTTATTAAGCAAAGTAAGCAAATAATTTTACATGCCAAGTCAAATGAAACCATCAGAAATCCATTTCAAAGCTCACTAACTAAAAAAATACGTCGTTTGCGCGTGTGTTTGTTTCTTCAAAATAAATAAAAAATACATGAGGCCTTCGACCTCATTCGACCGGGGGCCACAAAGAAAAATTAAATAACAAGTAGTAATGCTACTACTGGTAGCATTAGCATTAATATACACAAGTCATATTGCATAAATCGAAATTTTAAGCTGGAAACGGATGAAGGTAGCAAGCATTTCAAAGGGACTTCATCACGCTTGTAGAGTAGGGAATTCGCCCCATTTGCGGAGCAGGGAATTCGTCCCACATACGAAACAGAGAATTCGCTCCCCTTGCGGAAAAGGTAATTCGCCCCACTTGCGGAGCAGTTAATTCGCCCTAATTGCGGAGCAGAAAATTCACCACGCTTGCGGTGCAGGTGATTCGCCCCACTTGCGGAGCAGGGATCAGCCCCACACGCGGAGCAGAAAATTCACCACGCTAGCGGTGCAGGTGATTCGCCCTTCTTGTGGAGCAGGTAATTCGCCCCACATGCAGATCTCATTACCAGAATTTTACCGTCTGTAGACACTTATATTGATATAAGTCGATAGTTATCCTTAAAACTATATCAAATGAAAGGACTATCATTTTACTTAAATCCTTCAAAACAAAAATATTTAATGTTGTTTTCGTTTCATTTTCAGCTAATAATTGACATAATTCTCAGCTGTCGACAGTTTTTAGCTCTTTAATGAAGAGTAAAGGATAATTATTATAACAGGGTCGACAATTGGCTCGAAAACATAATTAAATAAAATAATAATAATAACTACTTCGTTGCTTAAATTCTTAGCATGGAAAACTGTAAAACTTCAAGGCAAATTATTAAGTCGTAGTAATATTTTTAGGTATTAATTGACATAATACTTCAGCTTTCGAGATGATTTTCTTCGTGAATGAAAACGAAAGACCCACATGCGTTTCCAAAAAAAGGGGAATAAAAAATTCCAAAGAAGAAATAGGGGAGTTAATTCCTTCTATTTATTTTTAACTGGGTTTCTTGCTTGTATTTATTCATATTTTTGAGGGAGTCGATATTGCCGTTCTTTACCCTTTTTACCTTCACTGTTTTAAACAATACTAATTATTACTTTTGAAGAGATACTTGTTATCTTTTATTTAAACAGTATTCTGGCACGGAGGCCGGCATGCTGGACGAATTTCCTTTGGGTAGCTTACTTTTTTATATTAAATCCATTTCTTGCTTAAGTGTTCGGTTTGCGTTTCATAGACTGAGATTTAGCATAACTAAATATAACTTTTTTTCTTGATAAGGAGATTGTATCCATTAGGGTTAAATGAAAACAACGATTTTAGTGTAAAGTTTCGACCAACATCAATTCGAACTTTTTTTTTCTCTAGATTTTCCAAAGAAAATTGAAAGTTACTATTTTAATAATTAATGTATAGTATATGTAAGATATACACAAAATATATCTTAGCGTACGTCCTTTGAAAAACTTAAGGGAAAAATTGAGTAAAAGTTAGCAATGCTAATGCTCAGCCTATGGATCGTAAACCGGATACTTAAAGCAAAGAAATGGATTTTGACCAAACAAGCAAGCACTCCAAAGGATATTTGCCCGGCATACGGACCGCCGTGCCAGAATTTATACTGTATACATTTATACTGTTAGAGGTCATTGCTGGCTTCAGAGACATTTGCAAGCCATGAAAATAAAAGCAGAGCCAATGTGTCCCAATTGTGAAGTTGTGGAGGAGACAACAGATCACTTTTTGGGATCGTGTGAAGCATACGCTAGATTGAGGTTTAGTATATTTGGATCAGCCACTCTTCTAGACGACGACTTAGTGAAACTCCCATGGGCAGATGTTCTGAAGTTCATTAAGGAATCCCACAGGTTCAAAGAGAATAGAGATTCTATTAGGTAAGAGGTCGTTCTTGGGGCTGGCAAAAAGCGTCCCAGAGACATAATTGCTAAGATCTAGGATCTTCCCCACCTTTACTACTACTACTATACTGTTATAGAGTAGAATTGTAACTTTTTTATAACTTGGTATGAAGTTCTGACGCCAAGATCCACAAGCTGTGCAAATTTTCTTCGTAATACTCACTGTCATTCTTTTCAATTCGTTTCTTGCTAAAGTTTCCGGTTCATAACTTATAAACTGCGTTATAGCATTACTACTTATAACACAATTTTCGCAAGCTTTTTAAAGGAAACGCACAAATGCATTCCACGGAAATAATCCTGATAATAAAATTTAGTTTCATACATTTGTTAACTTGACAAAATAGTACGTATGTATAACATTTCAGCACGATCGCACTACTTTTTATTTTTTTGCGATTGTTTGAAATGTTTGCTGAGTCATTATTGCGGGTTAATGACGTAACATGTATTTCATCAACAAAAGGTTCGGGACATTTTTGTACCAGGTATAATTTTGGGCCACGAAAGCATTCAAAAGTCATTTTGTCCTATTAAACGTCTAGGAAGAAAAATCTCATAGATACATACATAGTGTATGTCTAGTAATAGTAATGTCTAGGAGTGTTAGGAGTGTTTAACAAATTTTATATATATATATTTAATATATATATATATATATATTATATATATTATATATATATATATATATATATATGTGTGTGTGTGTGTGTGTGTGTGTGTGTGTGTGTGTGTGTGTGTGTGTGTGTGTGTGTGTGTGGTATACTCTCACCGTCCTTTCCTGACTTTAACTTTATAGGCTTTTATCTAATTTTAATTTGGAAATTCGTTATGACACCAAAGCTACATTAGTTTTTTTTTTCAAAAAGTATAGAGTAAAAATTTGAATAGAGAGCGCTATAGAATGATAAAGTAAGCTTGATTTGACCATTAGTCTTAAGAATAATGTTAGTCTGTTTCCAGCACTACCTAACCGATTGATAAATTATCAGTTTTGTTATAATAAAAGCTTTAAATGTGACCGTTTTGAACAATAGCAGACAATTTCAGTCCTTTAGTATGGTTAATTAATCAAGTTTTTGACAAAAAACCTTTTGGTACGATTGTTTCGTAAATACAATGGGTTAAAAATATTTTTGACTTTAGAGTTATTATTAGAGTTTTGTTGAGTTTATTGAATAGGTTGTAGCGTTTTCAGAGCGAACAAAAAAATTAAGCGAACATTTTATAAAGTTGAATTTTATTAGTACAGAGGTGCAATTGCTCCGTGAGAAAAAAATAAATACATGGCTTAGTGACAATAACTTTAAAAATAAATGTTGAACCCCTCAAACAGCCAATTAATTACATTAAAAGTCAATAGATGTAAAAAAAAAAGTCAAAAGTAAATTTATGATATTCTTAAATTTTAAGACTAACCCTTGATTATATTTTTATATTAAGACCAGACGTATAAGCCTTCATGTGGAGAAATTAACCTTTAAAATTTCTTGCTATATCTATTTAAGGAGCTAAAACATAGGATACCCAGAGACCATGGTTATAGCATATACATCGTGGATCGGATGAACAAATAATACGTGGGAGGCAATGAAGTTAGCCCTGGATGTTAAATCAGGACCATTTACTTGCACTTGCTTCATAGGCGTCCACAGGGGGGGAGGTCAAACGAGTAACTTAACTTTCTCCCCCGGAAAATGGAAAAAGTTAGATTAGCCCGCACTAGAAATTATTAAAAGTTTAATGGTTACTATCCTGCATTATTTTATAAAATAACTAACGCTAGATTGCTGTGAATGTAAAAAAAGAGGTTCGCTTCGCTTTCTTTGTTGATCTCTAATGTATGCCTAATGCTAATTAGTTAAAATTAATTTTTGTTCTCCATTATTTCTCAGTCAATTTACTGGAAAACGTACTGATAATGTACCGTAACTAACAGCTTAATTCAGGACAGGTTTGTTCATGACGCAAAATAATTAGTAAAATATTACGTAAAATTTTAAGTAAAGTACAATAACGTTAAATATCAGACACAGGGTAGAGAAACTTTAGTACTCATATTCAAAAGCGTTTAGATTTTCCAGAATGTTTCATCATACACCGAGTAATCCTGTGTTTTATTAAAATAAAATTTTCTCTAAGCCTTCCTCCTTACAATGGGAAGGATAGAAGGAGAAACAATTTAACAGCTAACAATACATCCCCTGTAATCTCCTTAACTATAATCACCCAACTAACTGAATTTTCAGTCCTTTTTAAACACTCCGTCAATATATTTTTTAATCTTTTTGTCTCAACTGTAAAGGGTTGATGATTCTAAAATAAATTGAACGCTTTTAAAATTACTTCTATAACTACCTGAGATTGAAGATTGTTTTAGCTTCATGTAAGTTTTAGATAAATTAATTACATTTTTAGATCGAAGTCAATAGAAAAGTTACATACTATAAACTTAAGTAATTTATTTCAACAAATATTAAGTTTTTCATAGATTCTTTATAACTTTAACGTTTTTAAAATTAGTGTTATATTTTCATGTAAGAACTAATTAAATTTTTAGATTAAAGTAAAAGAAAAGTTACATACTGTAAACATAGTCATTTTTTCAAAAAATATTGCGTTTTATAAATTCCTTATATACTTAACACTTTTAAAACAAGCTACTGTTAAAATAATTTAAGATTAAAGCATTGTTGACCTTTTTCAAGTAAGACTTAAGTAAATTAATTACATTTTTAGATTGAAATAAAAGAAAATTTACATACTAAGAAACTTAAGTTATTTCTTTTTTAACAAATATAATTAAATATTAATATAATTAATTAATATTAATTAATAATATTTTTAATATTATTTATACATTTACATTTTAATTAAAGGGTCTAATAATTACATTTTCAGACTAAAGTATAAAAAGAAAGGTACATATTATAAACTTAGTGGGTTTCTTAACAAATATTAAGTTTCTCATATTCATAATATTTTTTGTTTAAATTAATTATGAAGTATTCAAAAGCAAATAGTGTACTTCAGAGGTTCTCAAAGTGAGGTACGGTGTAGTTGATTTCATACTGTAAACTTAGTACGTTCACACACACTTCTAGATCCGCGGATCGTATTGGATACGATCTCTTAGTAATATTAGCAGAATGAACCATGCGAAGGAATCCGATCGCATACGCTAGAATTAGGGAGATGGAATCTAAATGGATCCCCCGATACACTGTGTGTACCTTTAGAGACGATCGTATTTAACGGATACTTTATTTCAACTTTCGAACTTTTATTTCACTTCAATATTACCGTTTTTGATCAAATAACTCTTGGAATATTATTTTTTTGAGGTAGTACGTAATTGAGCACTTTATTGGGCCGTTTTTAGGATGAGAAGCCATCATTATTGTTATAGGAGGTTATTTAGTACTTTTTACCTCCAAGGACAATAATGAATGTAAAAAAAACTCCTAGAACGTAAAAGTAATCCATATATTGCCGCCATTACTATGATGTAGCGTGTTCAAAAAAACAATCTGTGTAAAAACTTTATGAGGTTTCTTTAAAAACGATCATTTTGTTTCTGTTTTTGTTCATAGACTAATTTTTTTTTCGTTTTTAAAAGGTGTTCTAATTACAACTTTTTGCGTGTTTATTTGTAAAGCTTTTACATTTTTGAGTAAAAGTGTGAAGCTATGGATGAATCAATGACGACGATAATATGGAGTTAATTGGACGTTCACTACCTCAAAAAAATAGTGTATGCCATCCGGCTGAGAATGTCTTTATGTCTTGGCAATTTTTCCCGACTCGCTTCGCTCGTCGGTAAATCTAATTGCCGTGACATAAAGACACACTTCTCAGCCTTATGGCATAAATAACTATTTTTTTAGTGTAACTTTATAATTATGCAAAGAAATAACAATTTAATTAAATATATTTTTTGTTTTAACCTTCCTTATAAACAAAAGTAAACCTTCACTATAAAAGACGCGATGTTTTGGCGGGATCAGTTATCATGTAATCTCACTCGATCGAGAAAACAAACACGCAGTAAGATTTTAAAATCAATGCATTTTAAATTACAGTTAAAGTTAATGCTCTAAGATAGAAGAACACTATAGCTTTTAAGTAAATTCAATTATAAATTTTTAGGTAAATTAATTACGTTTTTAGACTGAATCAAAAAGAAAAGTAACTATAATTTTTAAAAAGATAAATTATCTAGCTTCTTAAACCCCTAAGCTATCAAATCAAATTAATAATTAGTAAGTAGCTAAAGTCTAAATTTACTTATTTCACTAAATTTTGTTTTAGAAATATTGTAAACTTTCATCACAAGAAATGCTCTTTAAGTCTCAAGTTTTATATCTTTTAGTTTTGATTGCAAAACCCCTTTTCAAGGTTAAAGAGTCATATTTTTTTAGCTTTCAATTAAGTTACCACGGCTGAAGAATTATACTATTTTAAACCATTTGTCAAAATACAAATTATATCTATACAATTACAATACAATTTGAAACGTTGGGGAAGAAGTAATTTTGGTTTCATTGACCGAACATTGATTTGGGATTTTTGATATATATATATATATATATATATATATATATATATATATAATATATATATATATATATATATATATATATATATATATATATATATATATATATATATATATATATATAATATATAATATTATATATTATATATAATATTACAACGAATCAGGATAAGGCTTATAAAAAAGCACTCACTTCTCTCGTGCCAACGTTTCAAGCATGGACATGCTCTTCATCAGAGCAACCTGAAGACAAGATATAATAAACAAAAAACAAAAAACTAAAGACAAACAAAAACAAAACTTTTGTTTTTGTTCATTAAATTGTCTTCAGGTTGCCCTGCTCAAAACATTGGCACGAGAGAAGTGAATATGTGTTTTTAAGCCTTATCCTGATTCGGTGTAAGTAATATATATATATATATATATATATATATATATATATATATATATATATATATATATATATTATATATATATATATATATATCGAAAAGTAATGTGATTTGTCTGCAATTCAAGGCACATATCGTGGTCATTGATTGATATATTAAGCTTAATGTATATGTATATGTGTGTAATTTTTATTAGGGACCTTTGAAACAGTTTTTGGTCACTATCCGACTTTCAAATCTCGACAAAACGCATAACCCATTAACGAATTTTTCGCAGAGGTTACTTCCTAATTAGCTTTAAAATAAAGCTTTAATCGCTACATTTAAAAAATACTACAAAAATGTGTTTATAGCATTTCTTTATTTGTTTAAGAGTTTAAGCAGTTTTTATTCTTTTGTATAAAGAGTGATAAAGAAGTATGTGTTTGGCGTCTCATCTTTTATATAAGTTTGCTATAAAGAGTTGTTTCTAAGGTCAGCAGCTATTGTACTGGTTTCAACCTTATCGTCACAGCTGGCCGGATACAAGGGAGAGGGTTTATATAGAAAAGTTGACGGAGTTTTCTTTGGGTTAAAACGACCTAGGATATGATGTGTTTAAGCTTCAACGAGCAAGGATCCTTGCTAGCAACCTCGCAAGCATTCTTCCTTGTAACCTCGCAAAGATCCTACCATTAAGAAAAGACTTGGATACGTCGTAATTATTATTTATACGTTTTCCTTCCCAGAAAGGAAACGCTAATTTAATATTATAATTAGGAGAGAGGTTTATTACGAGTTAAGATATTTTATAAAATATTAGCAAGTAAAGAATATTTAAAATAGCTGTCTTACTAACATTAGCACTTTTGTCTTATATCTTACTTAGACGGGTTGCAGAAAAATTCATCAGTTTTTCATAATACGCTAATACAGTGATCCATTCGTCATGATACATACATACACAAACACACACATACATACACACACACACACACACACACTATATATATATATATATATATATATATATATATACATGTATTTCATTTCCATCTTAAATAAACACTTCTAAAACGATCTCGCCTGATATAACCACATTTTCAAGGGTCAATTACCCCCACCATTCCTCACATGATCTCCACCTTTCCCTCATGATCCTCACCATACCTGACATGACCCCTACCATTTTGGTCAAGATTCCCACTATTCCTCACATGATCCCCACCTTTCCCTCATGATCCTCACCATACCTGACATGACCCCCACCAATTTGGTCAAGATTCCCACTATTCCTCACATGATCCCCACCTTTCCCTCATGATCCTCCAATACCTGACATGACCCCCACCATTTCGCTCATGATTCCCACTATTCCTCACATGATCCCCACCTTTCCCTCATGATCCTCCAATACCTGACATGACCCCCACCATTTCGCTCATGATTCCAACTATTCCTCACATGACCCCCACCATTCCCCTCATGATCCTCACCATACCTCTAATAACCCCCACCATTTCCCTCTTGATGCCCACTATTCCTCACATGACCCCCACCATTCTACTCATTACCGCCATTATTCCCCTCATGAAACGATTAACGCTTTCTTTAAAGGAAATTCGCTATGAATCAAACTTCATCAAGAAATGAACCGTTTAAAAAAATGTCAAACTGGTATTTATAATAATCGTTCAGGTTGAAATTAAAACATGCATATTTAAAATAATTAAAACCAAGTTATAAACGTGCTGTTTCCTTACTGTAAATGATAATTTATTTACCGCGGGAAACCTATGTTTATGTACTATTATTATAAAAGTTTATTTTTACACTTTATGTAATTGCTTTAGTATTAAACATGTTTAATAGCATTAAATAAATGTTAGAGTTGAAATTAATTATGTCTTTATTCTCATAGAATCTAGAATGTCCTGTACCCGTATTTGTTCATCTATACGGAATTCGATTTAATACTAAAATCAAACCATAAGTTTTAGGGAAATTTCTTTTAACTAAGTTCGCTTGCTAATCAAAATTTTCTTTTCATGTCTAGGAGTGTTTCACAAATTTTATATACATATATATATATATATATATATATATATTAATATATATATATATAATAATATATTATTTGATTTGAAAAAAAATTACTTTCTTATTTGTTTAGACTCAAGAAGGTGCTTGTAGATCTGTTGAACTCATTTTGATCCTAAAATGAAATCATAGTGTTTTTAAAGACTTGAATTCCTTGCAAAAAAATTCGATATCGAATGGACCAAATCCACAATGGCTTTCAATTCTAATTGCAGATATCACATATTAAAGTTTACAAGCAAAATGCTTTTAGGGCATTACGTATTTATTCCTATTATTCCAAATTCCATCATTAGGAATCATCCTAAATTATTCATAATCAGAGTTTAACAGCTTTTTATTTCAAATAAATAATTTACAAGATTTAAAAGAAAAGTTAATGTTTTGTAGAATTTAAAACTTAGGCTGAAGGTTAAAAGTAAAGATACATCAAGTTTTTCGCAACTTTTATTGCTCATTCAATTTATCTGTTTTGAATTTAATTTGATGACTTAATTAAAAAACTTTAATTAAGGGTAATTACTTAAGGCAAATTAAGACAAGATTTTATTTTATTTTTATAAAGTTATAATTTTCCTTATTTATATCGTGGGTATAGGAAGAAATCCTTAATCGGGATTATACCTAAATTATTACTTTCAGGTGTTTTCAGGACCTAATGAGTTCCTAGGTTTTATTGGTACTAACCGGAACTTATGTAACTCTTTTGTAAATGATTCAGTAAAAATATAGAAAGTTCATAAAACGCTGAAAATTTGGGGATGAATTTGAAACTTAGCAAGCAATTAGATGATAAAAGCACGTTAAAAATAAAAAAAAATTAATGCAATTTTACACGTGTTTTTACGAAAGAAACGAGTTAGAAAAGGTGAAGATGATTATAGTTAAGTAAAATCGATATGATAAGGAATAACTGATTTTTTACCGAATTTCCTTTGGAAAAATTCGCTAATGGGACATGTATAATGTTTTTGGGGCGCTGAATCGAATGAAACTAGTCTGAAGTCAATACGACCACTTTAAGTGACCAAAAAGTTTTTAAAAAATGAATTTTTATAACGAATTTCCTTTTGAACGCGTTTTTTCGTGCTTAACTATCAATTTCTTGCTTAAGTTTCCGGTTTATGCTTCTTAACTTGACCAGTTAGTTAACTATAAAGCACTACTTGTTACCCATCGTTTCTATATTTTTATAGGAATCATTATTAATAAGCATTAACTGAGCTAACTAGTTCAAATAACAGTGTGCACTGCTAATTTAGGAGGCACAGTTTTTTATAGCAAATTGTATAAGTAAGTATGCGCATTTCCTTCAAAAAATACAGACTTACCGCTATGATAAATTTTACAACGGGGGAATGTTATGGGTGGAGTCTAATAATGATTGAAATATTGGGTGGAATTCATTTTATATTTCTCTTTATTAAAAATAAAAACTGCATACCTATAATAAATATACATAATATTCTATTATTTAACAACAAACACGTAACAAGAAAATATCCCCCACAGCTGGCAAGCTGAGCTAAGAAGAAGAAGAATTTCAAATTTAAAAGCTCAACTTTAAAAGCTAAACTCAAACAGACGTTCATAGACACTTACTAGACTGAAAACACTCATTCATTTCAATTTTAAACCCTGACTAATATTAATTATACTCTAAATAAATTCAAGATAAACTAGTAAGTCAACAATAAATAAATAAATATTAACCTAACAACCACAACATGAGTCTACTATTTACTCTCATCCTATAAAACTATAATAGATCTAGTTACACTGTCAACACCATTTTTCAGAATTAAAAGAATAAATTATGATTTAATTAATTAATCTTAATTATGATTCAATAGAATTACAATTATTTAATTTAATCAAAAACAAAAAATAAAATAGATCTTTTATCGTGGATCTCTTTTTATTTTTCTCCTTCTTTATTTTTTTACGATTTAAATACAGAAATTAATATTACTAACAATATCACTCACTATTTGTATAGAGATGTTGAAATCTTATGTAATTTGAACTCTCCCTCACGGCACAGGCGCCTCTTGTTAGGGATATTCTCCAAGTATTTTTATTTATATTACATTATAATATTATATATTAGTATTTATATTATGTAATAAACAAATTATATTATGTATTTTTTTTTAAATAAAGAGAAATTATAAAAAAAAAAAAATAGTAGCATATCTCTCCATTTCTTAGAAAATAATTAAGTACATTAATTAATTGATATAATAATATAATCAATGAATTCAGTAAAAGCTTATGAATTCAGTAATCACCGAGAGAAGTATTAATTTTGTACAAATTTTTTTTCTTTAATGTTCTAATGCATTGACTTTTCTCAAAAGTAAACATGGCTGGACAAAACTAAAATTAGCAATAAAAATTGTATTCAGAGGGTAAAACTTAATAGGAAACAAAAGAATTGCATATCAAAAGGTTAGTTCTGTTGAAAATAAGATAGTGCAATTTTTGTCAAAAATACGTCCGTGAAATTCGGTATTGTTTATTTGTTGAAATTGTTCTCATAAATGTTTGAACGTCATAAAGGTTATAATTATGATTGCACTAACTGTTTTAGTTAACAAAGAAATTTGTATGACCACAGCAACTTATTCACTATTCAGTAACACTGAACAGCGAACGACATGACAGTGAACAGTAAAAAAACTGTTCAGACGTGTTCAGTGTTCAAATCCCTTTACTCAAAGGTGATTTTAAAAATAGTGTTTTCCAGTTTAAGAAGAGTTAAACCTTGACATCCATCGTACTTTTGTTCTTCGTCGTGTGAGGATAAATTAATTAATTATATGCTGAAATTTAATAGCTTTTGAAATGTTGGTTAGAATAATATATTAGAATCTAATAATAATTTGTATATTATTTGAAATAATATGTTGGAATATCATAAAGGTTTAAATGTGATTGGAATATACGTTGAAAATCTATTGGTAGGATATTGTTTATGATATGTTGATAAATGGTCAAACCAATAGACTTCGATTCTTTCTATTTTGATGCATCATTAAATGTCTTTGTCTTTTGACTAGACAAGAGACTAATAAAAGGAGGACTTAGGTAGAATAACACACTAATAAAAGGTTTGGAGATGTTTGTAAGAAGCCATAACAGTACTTACCCCTCCTAAGGTCTACCTAGAGGAAGACTAGATACTTCTTATCCTCTACAACCTACTGGAGCAACATATTTACAATGTTCAAACGGCGCGCACCTTTTAGTGAGGTCACATTAAATCTCTTTATATAATCAAATTTAAAATTCATTTTACTTATTTTAAGACAGCATAGTCGAAAAGAAATGAAATATTTACGTGAAATTGTAACAATTAAAAAAAATAAAAAAATTACGTCCCTACTGTGCGTTTTGGTAACAAGCTACCCAGGGAATGATAATGGGGATCACCTCACCTGACGAAGAGGTTTTACCATTGCGATTGGGGTAAGGCTACAATCGCTGCATCGGTATCGGCTGGGCAGACGAGAAGTCATTCAGTCTCGGGACCATAGCTAGACTTCACCACCTGAAATTCCCTCAGAGATCCCAAGTAAGTCACAAGTAGGATAAAAAACCTTTGGATGATGAGAAGTCATCCCCAGAGGTCAACATTAACTCCGAGGGATAAAATGTTTCCTTTAAAGGCCGTCGCGTTTCCCTTCCGTTGACACAAAAAAGTCACTTGTTAAAAAGAATAGCCAAAACCGTTGAGTATTTTTAACTCATTCTAATAAATAAACATTAAATACTAACAATGCAGTTTCTACAAAATTCAGATAAATTATCTCCAAATTAGGCAAATTATCTTCTTTCAATCGCTTTTATCTCTATCCTGGAATCATTTCTTTCATTTCTATTGATCTTAAGATATTTTTTAATAAAATGAAATAATATAAAAATCAATCGAATAACTTTTGTTGTCATGAGTTATCAAAGAATTCTTTTTTTAAGTCAAAAGAAAGTAAAAAAATTTCCTTTGAATTAACATTAATAAAATTATTAAATAAAGCTACGAAAAAAAAATTGGAGAGTGCTCCAGTTGTAAATACTTATCTATAGAATATTTTGGAAAAAAAAGAGAGAAAAAGGTCGTCCGTTTGCTAATTAGTAGTTATAGATCAAAGTTGGTTTGACGCTTTCATTAGCTCTTTGGATTGCTTTTCGGACATCTTTTTTTAAATCTTTATAAAAATTCTAATTAACCAAGCTATGCACCGAACCTCTTGAAGGAACCTCAAGCTTCTTTTTTTAAGTAAAAGGGATTGCTTAAACCCACTTGAGGTAAGGATAAATATTTTGTATTTTTATTATTGATACGTTATATTATTGTTGTTATATAATTTTCTTCAAGGGCCTAAGAATAAAAATAATCTGGGTTTAATATATATATATATATATATATATATATATATATAATATATATATATATATATATATAATATATATATATATATATATATATATATATAATATATATATAATATATATATATATATATATATATATATATATATATATATATATATATATATATATATATATATATATATGTGTGTGTGTGTGTGTGTGTGTGTGAGTGTGTGTGTGTATAACTTTTTAAATAATTATGTTAATATACAAAATCTTAAATCATTTTGCCTTAAATTCACATAACATATCTAGCAATTGGTTTCATCTGCAAATTTGTGCAAACCGTGATAATGCCTTCTTTATCACCATGCAGAGGGCAATAGGAGTAATAAGGAGTAATAAGTTAAAGTAATTATTATATTTTTATTCTTAATGTATGATACATATTTATTCAATTTCCTATGATATAATACTATTTAAGTGTAATTTATAAGTACAATTTATTTGGCCAATTTTAAAATAATAATTATTATTTATTATTCTACGTATTATTTAACTAAAATTGTAATATTAGCTATAACTATTGCGTATTTTATTATTAACTACTATTACTTATTTATATAGTTTAAATTGTTATTACTTATAAATATAGTTTGAATTGAGTTGATAAATGTTTTATTTAATCTTTTACTATACGATATTATTTAATGAATTCATTAAGTACTATTATCACTAACTATTAATTAACTCTTTTTTTCAATGTCACATATTCCATTTAAATTTAACAGTATCTAATTCTTATATATCTGTTAGTATTAGTCAAAAAGTCGTAAATAAAGTATAATACGCGACAGGGATAAAAGTTTTCAGCTCTCGTGATATCTCATTTAGCAAAGCCTTGGGAGCCAAAATTTTAGTTTAATCCTTCAGCAAGCCTCGGGAGCTAATAAAGTTTTCTCATTCAGCATTGCTTATGGAGAAAACTGGAAGTTTAGCTTCCATGTTCAGTCTTACTCTGTTTTAAGTGAAACTTAAAATTTTCGTACTCTGACTGGCAGTTTTAACCTTTCCTTTAAGGCATACAATCATAATTAAGATATACTATTATTAATAGATAGATGCATAAAAATATATTATATTATAAAGTTATATAGAGTCATAAATGCAATAATGAAATGATGAGAAAAAAAATAAATTAAAAATCACTGTGATTTGGAAGAGTGGAATATTAAGAATTATAAAAGTATAAACATAGTAATGGAAATTATGGAAATTTGGACATGTGATATGTAAATTCTGACAAATTATGTTAATGATAATTTACGTGATATTTATATTAAGTTAATTTATATTGATTAGGAATAGTAATGTTTTTAGATATTTATTTTAGTAAATTAATTTTAGAGGTGACACGGCCAATGGGCGAATAATAAAAAAAGAAATTATTTCTGTTGAGTCTGAAGTAATCTTACCTTTTATAAATAATAAATAGCTTTTTTGATCCGGATTAACAGCTTTGACAGCTTGGTTCTTAACGGTAAAAGGGCTTTAAATGGTGTATTATTATAAGATTTCATTTAATAAATTTAATGGTTATTATGGTAATCGAAGCATATTATACTATGCCTTGATTAAGTTCTATGAGTCCAGAGGTCTTTGGTTCAATGCGAGCAGGGAGTGGAGTTTTTTTTACTTTATGCATCTAGGGAAGTCTTTGAGACCGGCCATTTCATGTCCAGGTTTGCATGATTAGACCATCTTAGATAAAATATGCCTCCTATACAGGACACATCTTTTATCTAAGAAAGTTAACTTAAAAAAGGTTTAACGACGTTGCCTACTAAGAAGGTGATCTATTGCTCATTACTCTATGCGATAGCCATTCTATAGAGGCGAAACGAATAAGCGCCTCCCGGACCCTAATTTCATTAACTTATTCTTTTTAAATATATCCAATTATTAAGAAGTTATAAAAGGTTTGTAAATAGTAAAGACAGTCAATTACCACAAAATAGAAGAACCAAGAAACAAAACTGCCAACTCACCTAAAACAAATGAAAAACAAATAATTATTTATTAATACAACATCAAGCATAATAAGTTCTACAAAGCTGTATCGGGAAAGCACTAAAGCCCCGGAGGTCAAGGGTTCGCTGCCCAGATATTACATTCTGTTTTTATAAATAGTATTCCTCTTAATTCCCCAAATTCCCTAAATGTAGGCAACGCGACATTGTAGGAAAATATTTCTTTAACTTTAAATTATACATGTGACAGAGCAATAAAATCATACTTTTTAATTTATTACTTTACTTTATTATTTTTTAGGAAGTAAAGTTGGCACTTTACTGTCCATAAAAATTACTGTATTATAAATAACAGATATTATAAGTAAACCAACGGTAAAATGGGCATTATTATTGGTTAGTAGTATTAAAGAACCAATAAATAACAATTAGTATTTAATTGATCATTATTGTGGATGTTTTTAACCATGATTAATAGCGAACTAGAAGTAATAATTTTCAAAGCACAAATAAAAATGTTTATTTTGATGATATGCCACTCCCGAATAATTTCCCAACCACAAATAAAATGTTTATTTTGATGATATGCCACTTCCGAATAATTTCCAACCACAAATAAAAATTTTATTTTGATATATGCCACTCCGAATAATTTCCCAACCACAAATAAAATGTTTATTTTGATGATATGCCACTCCCGAATAATTTCCCAACCACAAATAAAATGTTTATTTTGATGACATGCCACTCCCGAATAATTTCCCAACCACAAATAAAATGTTTATTTTGATGATATGCCACTCCCGAATAATTTCCCAACCACAAATAAATGTTATTTTGATGACATGCCACTCCGAATAATTTTTTCAACTACGAATAAAAATGTTTATTCGAATGAGTTACCACTTTTAAAACATTTTTTTTGCAATTCGGTTATGAAGTGTAAATTTTATTGCTTTACCGATGTCACTAATTCATGGCTTTGCCAGTCAATTAACCCATTTCTGCTGCAGTGAAATACTCTAGCTGTAGTGAGACAATTTTGAACCAGTGACATACTTCTGCACCCGAAAAAAACTTGCGGCAATAAAATACTGCAAGAGTGTTCTACTCTTGCAGTAGTGAAACACTCTTGTAGCTGAAGACACCCTTGTAGCAGTGAAAAACTCTTGCAGGAGTGAAACAGACAGACTGGTATAAATAGGGCAACCATCGTCTTCTATCTTCAGTTCCGTTTTGCAGAGTGTTTTGTGTTCATACATTATGTCCTACATCCATAAAGGTGCCTCTCACAGTGAAATCAAATAATCAGATTTTTTTTATTTTTATCTTCAATGACGCGGAAGACCTTAACCAGAGTAGAACACTTTTCTTGTAGCTAGAGAAATCCTTGCAGCAGTGTAACACTTATGTGACTGGAGACACCCTTGTAGCTGAGAAATACTTTGGAGCAGTAAAACAATCTTGCAGTAGTGAAAAACGCTTGTGGCTGGAGACACCCTGGTAGCTGTGGAATACTTTTGCAGGAGTAAAAACACTCTTGCAGTAGTTAAACACTCCTGTAGCAGAAAAACACTCTTCCTCCAGTGAACAACAGAGTTCTATTATTAACTATTTTGAATTCGTATAATTGTTTCTTTTTATT
Organism: Microvelia longipes; assembly: GCA_018340805.1. NCBI lineage: Eukaryota > Metazoa > Arthropoda > Insecta > Hemiptera > Veliidae > Microvelia > Microvelia longipes. Next base: position 15,241,190 of record JACMZG010001893.1, read on the forward strand.
ATTTAAATTTCAAGATGAGTTAATGTTGATAAGATGAATCCATGTTTAGAAAATATAATTTTCATAAATATAGTTAAGAAATTTTATGAAACTATTAGTCCTGAACATAAAAATATTACACATTTCACTTTCAACATCATTTAGATCGTAAAAAAAGTCCAACTTGAAAAAGGTACATTTTACCAAAAACTATCCTAGGGTAAAGAATGTAAGAGGTCCGATACCGGGAGAAAAAGGGATCATCCATGGGCCATCTATCAAATCTAATGGGCTTTTTAAAGGGAAAGATGTCGTTGTACGAACAATCAGGCATCGTAGGGACGAAGGTTATTCGGGTTATTTAGGAAGGTAGTTAAAGACTCGCAGGATAAAAATGTCTTGCAAAAATAAGGGGGACGCATACTGACGGAAATATGGCCAACTATTTTCACAGATCTAAGCATAAAGTTGATGCCACATCCATTATCTCACCCTTACTATTTTCAAAACAAAATCCCGACGTTACATGCCATTAAATCGATCTTATTATAAGTTAAATCCCAAATATATATTCATAATACAAGCCAAGACCCCACAGACCTGCGTTATGATCATATCACCCCTGTTCTGAGCTTTTAGACGTTTTATTACATTAGAAAGATGTAAACAGATGGTAAAATGTTTATTCAACTTTATAATGTTGTAAACAAAATAAATCTAATAAATGTCTAAGTGAAACTTACAAGTCGTTCATTCCAATCTATTCCAGTAAATCAAAAAGCTAACTTCAAGATATAAGGACTTGAAACGTATACAAATATGTATTTCAGACTCTAAGCAAGTAACCAAACATGCAAAACGCTAGAACCTGTTTCTGAGAAAATTCTAAATTTTCCAAAATTTGTTATTTTCGTAACTCATTTTGAAGAGAATGGCGTACTCCTCACAACTTCGGACTTGCTACGCTTGACCACATATATAAGGAAGGTGGCAGCCAAGTTAACCGAATATAATTTTCCTTTAAAAATTTCAAGGGGTTCAAAGAGGATTGAACCTGTAACTTCGGGGCTTCATAGCTAAACCGTAGTGTGATTTTTGTGTCAAGTTTCAATTCTCTAGCATAAAACAGTGCGAGTTATGGGTAATAAAGACACACGAAGACAGACATTTAGGAATATTTCAAGGAAAAAATGTATAACGGAACAAGCAAAATAAGTTCTTCATCTGAGAACTGTTCCATGGTTCGACAATTGTCATCACCACTCGTCTCTGGTAAATACTTTACATTAAGTCAAGTATACTTCGGAAATTTAGGAAAAGAGCAGAGTGAGTTCAGGCTCGGTCAGCCCCTAAATAATGTAGGACGAGAAATTATGTCCACCCAATGAATGATAGTAATTTCCGAATGATAGAACAGTTCCCAGACGTAGTAATAGTAATTGCCGACTCATAGTAATATATTATATAATATATATATATATATATATATATATATATATATATATATATATATATATATATATATATATATATATATATATTATTAACAGTAACATACTATTACTGACTCAAGTCAGTAATAGTAATGCTGTACAAAAACCAAAAACGCGCATGACAGTGTTTCGAATAACAAATGCGAACTGTATCCAGATCGGATGTTTTTTGCTGTATCAGTATTTCAGAAACAGGCTCCGATATAAATTTACTTGATTACTTTTTAATTTTTAATACTATATTAACAATTGATAACAATAATTGATTTATCAGCAGAATCAATTTACATATATAGGAAATAACTGACACTACGATTTAAATAAAACGTTTAATGGATTAACAATATATTATTAGATTATAGTTTCTAATATTCAATGAAATCCGGTCAATATTAAACAAATTATTGAAACCTATCCTAGAATCATACGATTTACTGAAATTTAGACAAAAAATCCGAACACCGAATAATGGAGTTAGGTTTATAATACAGTGTTGGAAACAAATTACCACTTTATCCAATTAGGCAAATTCTCTGCCTCACAACTCTTCCAGGGTATTTCATCAAACCATAACTTAATTTGAAATTTTCAAATTATTTGTTGTTCGATAAGATAGTACTAATAGATCAAATAAAGTTAACTATCACGGTTAATATTGCAAAGGAGAACTTGTTCGAATCACATTTGTAGATCGTTTGTGTTAAAAAATTTAGGACATAAATTTTAAAACAATTAATTTTTTCCGTAATTAATCATAAGTAATTTTTTCCGGTTAATGACGTCATAAAATATTTTTCGGATAGCATCTAATAATTAATTTTTGTACCATGTTTTAACTCTCTGGTATATTCATACTGTCATCTGAGATGCTAACACGGACAGACTGACAGCTAGTATAACTGCAGAGTAAAAACTAATAAAAATAAAATAAATGCCCGCTTTAGGGCCTTTCGGCCCATCAGGGTATTCACCCTGCGGGAACCACCTCTGGTGGGTTGCATCTACTACACTCTAAGAATTAATTAAAGTTGGCGAAATCATTTTAATACAAATACTAATCATAAAATCTTAGAGCATAGCCCGGGCTGCGAACCCCGGACCTCCGGTGCCGAAATCGAACGCCTTTACGATCACGGCCACGGAGGCAGACAACAAACTAATCACAAAAAGTAAAAACTACTCAGGAGGTCTTAAAACACCTAAAACGGATATATCTTACGGAATCCCGTTTTAAATCAGTAGTGCAAACACAATACTTTTTCAATTGAGTAACATGAATACAATTAAAAATTAAGAACTACTTAGTAAATATTAAGTAAGATGAGAGGAAGAACTAATAAAATTTTAAGAAAGGTACACCACGCCATCAAAAAAATTCAATATTAAATAATATAAAAAATCTGAATTTAAAAGAGTATATAAGTACTCTTATTTGGAAAGAATAAAGTCTATATTAATTTAATCTAACCATTGAAACAAAAATAACTTTCATTTTATTTAAAATGGTAGAAAATATTGTCTAAAAACAGGAGTTAACTTACAAAAATGTAACTCCTTTAATAAAATAAACTTATTATTTTATTAAATAAATAACAAAAAAAAAACCCTCAAGATAAAAAGCAAAAAAATATATACAAAATAATAATCAATGTAAAAAAGTTACAACACAAAAAAAGACAAAAAATTGTCCACTAAAGTGGCTTAGTAAATGGCACGGTCCAATAAATTCTCTTTCCATTAAAGTAAAAGGCAAAACTGCGCTAACAAAAATCTAATTTGTTCTTAGGAGCAGGCAAAAAAGAACCGTCTCTATTTTTTTTTAAAACTGATTTTTTTGCTTCATTTATTTTGAGTAATTTTAAGTTGGACGTATGAATAATGAACGGATAATGGAACAAAGTAATTTTATATTGTCCACACATTCTTTTAAAATTTTAAACGTAAGTTATGGCGGCGAGTTTTTTTTTTGTTTAATTTATTACTTTATTTTTTTTGCCACAGTAAACAATAAATTTGTTAAAATACATGCATACATATTTAAAAGTATTTATAAAAAAATGTTACGATATAGACATTATTTCTAACATTTAAGAAACAGGTCACCCAATTTAGACTTATGTTCCCTATATTTAAAAAAATGAGCTAAATGTAGACCTATGCTTATCTATATTGAAAAATAAATAATTAGGCATTTGCTTTCTAATATTTAAAAACAACAAGCGAATAAATTTAGGCCTAAGCTGAGTAAGTAGTGATGGAGATGAAGGAAATATCAATGAATTACCTAGCAAGTAGAACACGTCGATTAATTACATTACTAATGCGTTATAAGTTATATAAGTAACAAGTTATGTTATGTAACAAGATGATAGGTTATGTTACAAATAAGTTATAAGTTGCTAAGCTGATAAGTTATATAACTAATAAGTTTTTAAGATGATATATTACATTACTAATAAGTTATTAGGCTGATAAGTTACATTACTAATAACTTATAAGCTATCAAGCTTATAAGTTATATTACAAATGTGTTATAAGTTATTAAGCTAGAATACATTATATAAATTATAAGTTATAAGTTATTAAGCTGATACATTATATTAATAATAAGTTATAAGTTATATAGCTAATTCATTAAAACAAAAGATAGTTCTATACCTTAATGGTTGGATTTTCTATTTTATTCACAAAAAAGTAGTGACCATAAAACAAGATTCTATAGCTTACGGTAGGAACGAAACAACCTAAATTCTTTAAAAATATAAAAATAATATATGCTTTAAGTACAAAAATATATTATTCATTACTAATAAATAAATCGTTTATTTAAATCTAAATACCTGTTTACAATGATTAAATTACACAATGTAAAATTATTTAATGATATATGATTTTACAAGTCAAATCATATATATTGACTTATTTGTATCTCATAAGCTCAAGGCTTGTACGCGACGCTGAGTCAATTCCTTATACCTAATAAATAACGTAAAAAGTAAAAATTTATAAATTTAAGTCCAAACAAACATCGCATCATTTTTTCCTGTTTTATGACTCTTCGAAATTTTCGCTGAGTCATTATTGCGGGTTAATGACGTTACAAAAAAATTATATTCAGAATAGCACAACTGCGGCTGTAGACTGATTTTTGTACAAAGTTTCAACTCTCTAGCATAAATACACTGGGAGCTATGATGATAACAGACACACAAACATACAGACAACTTGGCAAAAACCACACAAAAGGCCTTAAAACACCTAAAACGAATAATTTCGGTGACATCCCGTCTTCAGATTTTTTCGCAAACACAATACTTCTCCTAAATACATATGGTATATATGAGGAAAAGTAAAACTATATTTTCTAATACATTTTACCCCAGAGGTATTATGTACCTAGTATAATATTAATTATTCTCTAAATTATTATTTTAAAATCAATTTTTAATAACAAAAGTAAAGGGTAGAGTAGGAGGGGGGGGGGAGGTGTTTGATTCAGCTTGGCCTTGTTTTAGTAACTAGCCATACCAGTGGACGGTATTAGATGACCACTAGAAAGTAGGTCCAGCCTTTAGTAACAACTTTCGAAGAATGGCATGTCTAAGCAGTTGTATTAATTACCTTAGGTAATCTAATGGTTTGGACCGGTATCGAACCAAGGCTGTCAAGATGGTAGACATGTGATAAACGATACACCACTATACTTGTTCAATACACATTCTTTTTTAATTGTTAGAAAGAGATCTACCACTAAACATTTAACTGTACAGGACAATAATTTATTCAAGATAAGGATAAAACAATTTTATAGAGCGATAGTGGCTCTATACTCTACAATACAATTTTACTTAGATTATATTAGTCAGGCTAAATTTAGCGGACACAATGCTCACGCGAGGAAAACTGCAAATTGGCTTAAGTCGAGATAAATGTTGATTGCTGACTTCAGAAATTCTAATACTTTCTTTGAAAGTGCTAATTATAATTAATAAAACATAATGATCAAAAATTAAGAGCAAATTTAGGTAATAGAGTTAGGTTCAAACTTATAATCTAATAGGTAATAGGGGGTACTTTTTATTAAGGAGGTTCAAATAAAATTGATCAGTTCAAATAAAGAACAACTTCAGGTCATGAACTTCAAGGCTATAAAATAATATGTAATGTGTTGTAGTTTTCATTAAGGAGGTTCAACGTGCTGATTAAAAGTTGATCAAAAATGAAGAGCAATTTCAGGTAATGGGCTTAGGTTTAAACCTATAATCTAAGTCTAATATTTCTTAGGATTTAATGCAGTGTCCGAAATAAGCAATATTACAGTATGCTCTAATTTAACTTTACAAACTTACCAAAAGTCATATAATTATTACCATATTGAAGTAATAATGTCAAAACCATTTTGGAAAGTCTAGCCATGTTTTCCCCATATTTTAAAGTGCTAATTATTTTACGAAATATTAAGCTTAATAAAGGTATTAGATTGTATATGAAGGAGGAACCACTTGTCAACAAACCCCTAATGTAGTCCGCATAAATATAGATATCAGAACAAGGTTCAATTTGAAGATAACACGTTTAAATCAATATTTGTAACAATCGCACGACAAATGTTTCCGAAGAAATTCCACAGTATCTAAAAGCCCCGGACTGGAAGTGTGGCAAGTTTATTCGATAGAGTATTCTCACCAAACAGATTTATATCTATTATATTGTCTGCAAACTCAAAGGGGGTAAGTTTATCACAATCTTACCACTACTGTATAAAACTGTTCAATTTTTAAGTCTTTTTATAGATTTAATTATGTCACTGTAGGGTCACCACTGTAAGCCATTTGTTAAACTTGCTCACAAAGACCTTTAAAAGAGAGTGTTTTAGGAAGGAAAATGAACCCTCGCTAGCGGAGTTCTAATTAAATCTGGGCTCTATTGTAAAATTAAACGCCCTAGACTAAGTCGCACCGACTTTGCTTGCAATTAGTACTAAATACTATGAAATTTTCTCCTTTTTCCTTTATTTGATACTTTCCAACTCTTAATATTTTTACTTACTCCGCCAGCATCGACGCTTTCTTTTTCAATTTGCACAGATGACGGTGTTTTCTAGAAACTTTTTAAACACATTTTTCATTAGCGTAATTTTACAAGATACAAAGGATATTAACATTAACAAATGTGAAAGGTTCAGTCGTAATACGATAGAGAAATATCAAATACAAAACAGCTATTTGACGGAAGACTGCGATCTTAAACTAGCTACACTATACTATACAATTTCGTATAAAAGTAAGTCAAATAAAAATTTTGACTTTTCCTCATTTATACCGTAGACATAAGACTATTGCGATTGCATTAAAAATCTAAAATATCCGTTTCAAAACACACAGATTGGTTTTTACAAAGTTGTCTGTCAGTATATGAGTGTGTCTGTTATAGTCTAAGCTCTCAGTATGTAAATGCTAGAAACTTAACATGTTCAGACAACTGTATCAGGACGAGGAAAGGCTGTCCGAAGACGCATTGGAATATAAATCAGGAGATCATTTTATTCTGAGGAAGAGCGAAGCAAGTCCGAGTTTTCGATGTTAAGGATGAGCGTAGCAAACCCAATAAGGCGAGGAAAAGTTCCAAGGTACCCCGTACCTCGGAACAATACCGTAGAACATTCAGGCAGATTTTTAAGTTTTATTGATTTTTTAGTTTGTATACAATAAATTGATTAAAACATCTTAACATTTCCTTTAAGTGCATTAAAAGCCCTTTTAAAAAATCATCCAAATCGCGTCTTTCTGATAGTCAAAGATCGTATACAACTCCGTAATCCGACTCCATTCATACATAAATATTATTTAACATTGATGAAATCGCGTTCGTTACATCAACTATTCCAGATTATTCTTTGGAAACTATAGAGCAAAATATCTTAAGCATTAATTAATAACACATTACGTTTTCTTCCTCTATAGCTTTTCTTATCGTGTTTTACCTTATCAGTCATAGTGCAGGCATTTTAGAGTTCAGTTAACAGAAGTATTATCTTTGTTAAAGATATACCCATAAGATATTATCTTACACCTAAAGTATGCAAAGTAAATTTTCCAAAAATTTGTCAGTTCTGCCCTACTTTTGTTCAACATAAACAAAAAACAAAAACTGAAATATTTAATAATTACGAAGCTATCTGTATCAGAATACTCCACTGCAACAACGACACAAAAATAACCAGTTTTAAAACTAGGCATTTAACAAAAGAATTCATATGGTTGTAATAGAATGTGAGAAAAATCTATACTATGTCTGAAGGGGGTCCTTTAACATAATGCATTAGACAAAAACATTAGATTCATATGAGGTACATTACGATCGTAGAGACCAACAACATCTAGAAAATTAATAGCCCCCGCATTGCAGGCATTTTATTGGAAATTCCTTTACGCGAGCTTTTTCCCTCTTTCGGAGTAAAATAATAACAGAGGTAACTCTTTTCCATGATATTTTTTTCAAAATTTGCAACGAGTTAGGGAAATAAAATTTAAGAATCATTAGGTAAAAACTAAGGTCATAAGACTATTTATTTTCTTATGTAAGATATTTTGTTTGATATAAAGATCGAAGATCTTTGCTAAAAGGTGCCTGATAAAATACCTTAAGAGATGATATTTTACCAACACTTTTAAGATTCCTCAAGAACTATCTAACTAACTGTCCTATGTCATGTATCTCTACAGAGGTATCGTATTAACTGTTATGTGTTTATTTAGTATAATCCTACATAATATTATTCTAAATACATAAATAACTAGTAATAGGAGGTAATATCCAAGAAATAATATTAAATTCAGGTTTTATGACAAACTTATTTTCATAAAAAATACTTAGCTTTTTATTTTAAACTTTTATTTTAAATTTTGCATGGGTACTCTGACCAATAAAAGATAAAGATTGTGATTACTTCGTTCGTATTTTTTTCTTTTGTTCCCTTATCTCTTGTTATATTTTTATTATTGACCATTTATACTTCATTTAAGTATTTTCATTTAATACTCTCTAAATAGGCTCATGTTATCTGGTATTGTAAAGGCCCCTTTTAGAGAATTTGTAGATGAATTCGAAACGTTCGTCAGAAATAAACACATAGTTTTCAGGTAAAGCTGTTTTTTTTATTAATAACCTCATCTCAAGATTGTTGACGCGTTATATATATTATATATATATATATATATATATAATATATATATATATATATATATATATATATATATATATATATATATATATATATATATATATATATATATATATATATATATCGGAAACTTCCTTTCCTATCCCTAATATTTGCCAATACGAAACTTTATGGAATTATCTACAAAGGTAGAACACTATCTTATATTTAACATTTTCCAAAGATGTTTACTGATGCGCCTACAAGATACCATAAAGCCAGATAAGCTATTGACTGCCATAACGAGTAATTTAAGACAACAGATAATCAATATACAAAAAGAAAAACCCTAATACGAAAACTTTATGGAATTATCTACAAAGGTAGAACACTATCTTATATTTAACATTTTCCAAAGATGTTTACTGATGCGCCTACAAGATACCGTAAACCAAGATATGCTATTAACTGCCATAACCGAAAATTTAAGGCAACAGATAATCATATAACTTTTTTATATGATCTAATAATTGCCAAACAAAAACTTTCTTGGAATTATATACAAAGATAGAACACTATCTTATATTGAACATTCTTCAAGATGTCTAATGCAATATAAGCTATTAACTGCTACTTACGAAATATCGGACATACAAGTAATCAAACAATTTTTTTAAGGAATAATGCTATAAGTAAATCACTCAGTCAGTCGTTACATATAAACTATTTAAAAGTTTAATTCGCTCGAAAACTTTAATACACAACTATCATTAGAGCCACATTTAAAGTAATAAAATTTATAAATTATTTAAATTACAAACTCAAGTTTTCTATTTTTTAGAACTTTCAAACAATTTCAGTTGGTAAATTAGTTTTCAGAAAAAAATGTTACTCCACTAACTATTTCCACTTATCTATTAGTTCAATTTATCTATTCTGTTTATTAACTATTAAAAAAATTTTCCATTTTAATTAGCATTAATTTGAGGGAAAAGGACGGAATAAATTAAAGTCGGATAAAAAACGGTTTTAAAAAGCAATTTAAAAATAAAAAAGTCAAAGAAAAATGAGTAAAATAACTCCATTAAAAACATTAAAGAAAAAAAATTGAACTTTTTATAAAGGAAAGCATCAACTTTATTATATTTTATATATTTTTATTTAGACTTTAAAATTTTTAAATATATAACTGAAATGTTTTGTATACAAATCTAAAAGAAGACCCTCTATCTCTGTCTTTTTCTATCTCTCTTTGAAACATGGTTAAAAGAAACCATGCTTCAAAGAGAGATAGAAAAAGACAAGACAGAAGAACTGTGATTTGAGAAACGCTATTTGTTAGTATGCCTATAATAATTACAATAGATTATATCATTTGACTCAAAGTAAAAAACTTCAAGCATTCACATCAGAGAAGAGGCCAATAGCTAATCTAAATATATATTTTAGATCAACTATATATTTATTTTTTTTTAATATATTTTGCACTTTCAACTCTGCCAATGTTAAATTTTATAATTGATTTATCAACTATAAAATTTAAGTTTTTATTATACGGAAGAAACAAATATTTAAAATTACATTTTAATTGTCTTAAATATACGGTTAGAGATCTTTTACGAGTACTTGACACCTTACAAGCTCCATACAAGCTCGGAAACACAAGCTCAAGGTGTATGGTATTAGTGCAGTGTTAGAGCCCCGTCATCAGGATAGCTCAGGTTGCCAGAGTTTACCCGCGTTTAAGGTTGACGTCATTCTAGACCATCCTGGATCGGATCCAGATCGAGGTTGCATTATATTATATATATATATTATATTATATATATTATATATATATATATATATTATATTATAATATAATATATATATATATATATATATATATATAGTAATATATATATATATATTATATATATAATATATATATATATATATATATATATATATATATATTTATATATATATATAATATATATATATATATATATATATAATATATATATATATATGTATTGTATTATGTATGTATATCTGTGAAAAAGAAGTTTATATTTCCGAGTATAGCACACGGTAACTCTCAAAGGCTACTCAAATCGAAAACAAAAGTTAACATATACTGTTGGGGAGTTCACAAACCGTATTCTTTGTGTAAAATGTATGACGTCATCAACCCAAGTTATCACGGTAAATTGAAAAAGCATTAAAACATCAAGTCATATGTAATTTCATTACATGAAGTTGGGAACCGAAACATAAGAAGTAACAAGAAAACTTCAAAATGATTTCATTCCGTTCTAATAGCCATCTAAAATTGAAGCAAAAAATAATATATTATAAATAAGCTAACGACGAAAGATTAAGATGGTGGATAATAACTGATATTAATTCAACGTCTCGACGTTAAAACTTTAATTTTAATTCTCATAAACAGAAAGCAAGAAAGATAAAAGGCAAAGACTGTTTCTGAAAAGTAGACTTCACTTTTGCCCTTTTTTTCTTCTTTTGAATAATTCTTTAAGAAGCAAAACCTTTCTGTAGCTGTTAACTTCATCAGTCTTGCTCCCTTATTTCTTTACTTGGCTTCAATGCTTTAAAATTATGCAATAATAGAGGACTCTTTTTGTCATTATTTATTCAAAAACTGTATTAATTTTTGTATTAAATATTATAAGTTAGCTAGGACTGTTATCTTTTAGCTAAGCAAAATTCTAGTGAGTGGATTTTTCTTATAAATGTCAATATGACATGAAATTTACCAAAACCTTGAAGAGGGAAGTAAATAGAAACAGTATACTACCTTTTGCCAAAATACCTTTTGGCAAAAGGTATTCTTATAGCGAATTTCCTTTCAAAACATTTGCTAATGGCATAAGCGCCTTGGCGGATCTTGGACCTATATATGTATATACATATAAATTATAATTATGCAATTATGGTACGAACATGCAACAAAATTAAACTTTGGGGAGGACAAATGTCCTTGTTGAATCTACAAATATTATTTAAAAATTGGTAAAATTTAGGATTGAAATTATTTACCAGAAAATAAGATTTTTTTGTGTTTTTGGCGAGTTAAATCGAATAAAACCAATCGTTAGTCAACGATTGTTAGTAATACGAGCACTCTAAAAGTCGAAAACCAAAAAGCATGAGAATAACTGGACAACCTGAAAGACGGTCTTTTAAGCTCTGATTTGAATATAACTGGGCTATGCAACTTTGCACTTAATGCTTTATAACATGACTAGTTGCATTACTACTTTTTACACAATTTTTCTCTGAAGCATTAAATGAGTGCGAATAATACTGTGTAGTATCAATAATAGTAATGACCATAAATTTATAAGATCTGTGGAATGGATACGCTCATTTTATGGTCTTATATCGGACTACATTTGAGATTAGCCATTCAAAACGAACGCAATATTTTTCCGCGTTTTCTGAATTTTCAAAATTTTTGTTTAGTCATCATTGCCGGCTAATGACGTCATTTTAAGGAGAGCATAAATTCTCTGGGTGCTACGATAACAGCACAGACATATACATAGAGACAGACAGACAATTTACGGTATAAATGAGGAAAAGTAAAACGGTTCCAAGGACTATTGTGTAACAATCCTTATTTTCAGCTATTTCCGCTGAATCATGGTAGGAGTCTTTATTATGTAAAATACCCATCTTAATAAGATTTTTAATAAAAGAGTAAAAAACCTCAAGCTTAATATTTTTAGTTTAAGGAAGGGAGAGGTTGCGGTAACCTCATCGTTTTCCAACAAACTTGCGGTTATAAATAATAAGCTTTCTAAACCTATAGGTAGAAATTCCGCGTAGAAATTAGTCTTAAGGTTGACATGTGACGAAATTTCTTTGATCAAGGAAAACGTTTGGAGCTGTGAGGCAGCTAGGCTGCGATCCTAATTTACCGCAGTTCCTTTCTATCTTACATTCCTTAGCTTTAATCACCCACAGGAGATGTCTTTTCAACGATCCCTCTTTGCTAGAATTTCCTCTTTCTAAAATAACATTTCCAAAATCCTTTTAATAATGTTTTTTAACATAGATTAACTCTCAAACACCAAATTTTAGAAATATCGTTAAAACTTTTATCAAAATTGTATGGAAAAATATTCATTGTGAAATTTAAATTGCTTATGACAGTTCATATTAGGTCAATCACGTTAAAACGAAAACTTTATCAGAACCATATTTGATAATGCTATTCAATATAAATTAACTCATAAATAGTAAATTTTAGACTGTTATTGTTGCTCTATGTATTCCAAAATTATGCGAAATGTTTCTGGATAAATCTTTCCTTGGTGAATATATGTGGTTCAATTGATTTGGTGCTGGATATTTTTACTTTTCCTCGTTAGTACCATAGGTATGTAGAAAAAGAATTTCCAAAAAATCCGAAACCAGCATGTCACCTGTTGATTGCCTCCTGAGTGGTTTTCACTAAGTTTTCTTGAACGTGAATGTGTGTGTTTGTTATCATCGTAGCACCCAGTGTATTTGTGCAAGAGAGTTGACTTTGTACAAAAATGAATCTAAAGGTTTAGTAATATTATCCGGAAAATATTTTTGATGAGATTATCCCGCAATAAGGATTCAGCAAGAATTTCAAAAAATTATAAAACGCGGAAAATGTTGCGATCAATTTTGAGATTTGGCTCGTATGTAGCCATGTATGAGACCAACATATGTGTGCAGTTTCATCTCATTATCAACATTAGTTCAATTTATATTAAATGACTTGTGTACGTTAAAAAAATTGGAAAATGGTCCAACTGAGTTGAAATTATTATTAAATTTTAATATATCTATGCTTATTAAAGAAACTCTATTACAAATCAACATGAATCTATTAGATGAATGAATACAATAAATTAATATATAAAAGTATAACGACATTAATATGACATAATTTGTCATACATATCAGTTTAATTTTTACCGAATGAGTTGTGTACGTTTTCTTAAAAAATTATGAAAAATCAGGAATTATATTCGTAGTCTAATCGACTTAAAAATTCAGTACAAATGCATACCTTTACGCAAAAAGTACACTAAATTTCGTTTAAATACGACAGTTTTTGTAGGATGATAAAAGTTAAGCACCATCGAGCGTGGTCATTGCCTGAATAGGTGACCACTGAAAATGAAACAAAAGTATTTATTATCTGAGAACAAGGGAAGCGAGTCCGACGACGTATTGCAGAATAAATTAGTTAAGTTTTATATTTTAAGGTCGGGCGAAGTAAGTCCGAAGTATAGAGGATGAGCGTAGCGAATCTGATGTGATGAGGGAAAAGTTCCGAGGTACCCCTTACCCGATTTTTTAAAACATAATTCAATTAAAATACTAGGAAAAACAATAATATGACGTACATGATTATTTATATATATCATTATAAATTAAAAGATATTTAGCTGGAATTAATTTCCACTTTAGGATGGGTATCCTGTACTGAGGGAATGTGAGGTTAGTCTCTTCATTTCTCAGTAGTATTTAATTAATACTTTGTTTTATTTATAAAGGGCGTTGTTGCCTATTTATAGGCATTTTTGCATCAGTTGAGTCAGTTTTAACTACATTTATTGTCATTTGAAAATTAATTACAATACATGTTAAAAATAATATGGATAAGATATAATAAAACGATGATAAAAAGCATTTGGGAAATAAGACTAAATGAAATACCGACGTTTAACGAAAAAAATATCTGTGATTTGATGAAAAGTATAGTTAGTATTGTTTATATTTATATTTTATTTTTTTATAAATAAAATATAAATTACATAAAATTAAAAATTTACAAAAAAAATATAAGTTACATTGATCTCTACATTTGTCAAATAACTACTGCTAAAAGAGCCTCTAAGAGCCTTGAAACTTGGGGCTCTTTGTTTCTGATTTTAAGATAGTGCTTTCCTATTTAATTTATTTAATTTAGGGCAGTTTTTAGCGATTTTTTTTATTTATACAGCCATACACATTTACCACCCATGCAGCACTGACCAAGCTCAATGCTACTTTTATGATCCAACTAAACTTCTTTATATACTGGTCGTATATTGAAAGGAAACGTTGTGTACTTAATTATTACGTCAAGGTTTACAATTGTATTAAATTTAAACTTAATTGAATCATTTTGTGATTTTTTACAAATTTAAAAAAAAACGTACACAAATAATTTGATAAAATAAACTAATGCTGATAATAAAATTAAACTTGGCACACATGTTAGTCTTATACATGGCTACATGCGTGCCAAATCTCAATTAGATCGCAACATTTTTCTGTGTTTTATGATTTTTAGAAATTTTTGTTGAGTCATTAATGACGCCAAAGAAAAATAATTTCCGAATAGGACAACTACAGCGGGAGACTGATTTTTGTACCAAGTTTCAACTCTCTAGCATAAATACACTGGGAGCTACGATTATAATACACGCATACACACAGACAACTTTGAGAAAACCACACAGGAGGTCTTAAAAACATCTGAAACGGATAATTCCGGTTTCATCCCGGTTTCGGATTTTTTGCAAACACAATACTTTTCCTATATACCTATAGTATAAATGAGGAAAAGTAATAATTGAATAATATAAAATGAATATAAACTATAACTAGTCATAAAACAAAATGAATCAGATTTTAGTTGGTTATCCGTTTAACATAATGATCAAGACTTCGTGATTTCAGTTTAAAATAAATGATTGTAACTAGATTTTAACAAATATTTCATTAAAACAGCAAAAAGCTCATAATATTTATTTAAAGAATTTGAAAACTTTTAACCATAATTTAAACTTGTATCTATTACAAAAATGTTTTAATATAAACTTTAAAATTAAAAAGACAGAAACAATTTATTGAAGAATTTGTTTTTTTATTTGCTTTAATTAATATTTTCCAATAAATATTTTTATTAAATCTCTAGGAACAAAATATAAAGAGAAATAAGTCATAAATAAGAGAGAGAGAGAGACTACAATAGAACAGGACATTATATTTTATTATCGCCTCTGACGAAGACTTGGTTCCCTAATTGAAAACTTAAGTTTTAGCGAATTTCCTTTGGAAATTCGCCTAATGGGATAGGCGTCATGGCGGAATTCGAACCTCGGACCACGACACAAATCCGTTTCAGAGGTCCTAATGACGAAAAAATACGTTTTGCGAGACTTATATATATATATATATATATATATTATATATATATATATATATATATATATATATATATATATATATATATAATATATATGTATATATATACAAATGTATTTCTAGACACTTTCTTGTAAACACTCTATCTTTCGAACGGATTAATATTTTTTAGCCACACTTGGTACAAAAATCAACCTTCGGGAGGACACGAACCCTATTGAAAACCAGGTTTTTGTGACGTCATTAACCCGGTTTGCTGAGTCAGCAAACTTTTCAAAAAATCGGCAAAATTCAGGGTTAATATTTTTTGCCGCGAAAAAGTTCAATAGTTATGTTTTTTGAGACGCTAAATCGAATGAAACCGGTCCGAAGTCAATACGACCACTCTAAGTGACCTAAAAGTCGAAAAAACCATTGTAAATTACCAAAAACCAAAATTTAGGTCGATAAAAAATAAATTTCGAGTAGGGTGTCAATTTCTATGTAATTTTGGGCGCTGAATCGAATGAAACCAGTCCGAAGTCGATACGACCACTTTAAGTTACCAAAAAGTCGAAAAAACCACAAAAGTTATAGAAAACCAAAAATACGGTCGTTGAAATTAAATTTCGAGTAGGGTGTCGTTTTCGATGTTTTTTGGGCCTCTGAGTTGAATGCCAGTGGTCCGAAGTCAATACGACCACTCAAACTCAGGGTACCTGGGTTCACATCCTGGAAGGGTCGATAAATAATTTAACTATAAAAATTATTTTTATAGTTTTCTTTTTTTACTTAATATAAGTTTACAACTAGAAAATAATTCTGGCGCGGTGGTCCGCATGTCGGGCGAATTTCCTTTGGATGCGTGTTTCCGTACTTTTTACATTATATAAGTTTACAACTACTAAATAAATAATTCCGGCGCGGTGGTCCGCTGTCGGGCGAATTTCATTTAGAATGCGTGTTTATTCTAAATGAATAAACAACCCATTTCTTGCTTATGCAAGAACCATGCCCATTGCGTGGTTTAGGTTCATGTTTTAGAACCTAAGCAGTTACTCAATTGTCAAGCACTGCTCGTAACTCATTTGGTCTGTATTTTACAAAGGAAATGCACTAAAACCTTTAAACATAACTGACTAAGCTTAAAGATAAGTAACTAAGCTTTAAACTAGTGCAAATAATAGTGCGTACTTCTAATTTTAGAGGCATAGTTTTGTACAACTGGATAGTTATGCGCATTTCCTTTGTAAAATACAGACCAAATGAGTTACGAGCAGTGCTTGACAATTGAGTAACTGCTTAGGTTCTAAAACATGAACCTGAACCACGCAATGGGCATGGTTCTTGCATAAGCAAGAAATGGGTTTTATTCATTTAGAATAAACACGCATTCTAAATGAAATTCGCCCGACAGCGGACCACCGCGCCGGAATTATTTATTTAGTAGTTGTAAACTTATATAATGTAAAAAGTACGGAAACACGCATCCAAAGGAAATTCGCCCGACATGCGGACCACCGCGCCAGAATTTTTGTATTTAAATGTTTTAAATATTTAAATAATGGTAAAAAATTAAAAATCTCCAGGAGAAGATAGAAGACCAGAACAGAATATTTTATTGGTAATAATATATCTCCTAGGGAGTTATGGAACATTTAAAAATAATGGTAAAAATCAAAAATCCCTAGGAAGAAAAATTAATAAATGCAGGTTATAATGTTGAAGGTTATTGAGTGAATTTCAGGGTTTCTCGCTAAGCAAACAATGATTTTATAGCTTGTTTGTGACAATAATATAATGAATTAATTATTTGTATTTGTTTAAAATAAAGGATTGTTAAACAATTTCAATAAAAATAAATAAATAAATAATTTTCAACTGAAGTCTTTTATTTCTTACTTATTATTTACTCAACAGTACATGTCGTATTTATTACAATAAAATAATCTACTTAAGGCAGCAAAATTAGGCATTAATGAACTGTTTTCAAATTGCAAAATATAGTAGCATAATATACTATTGCTAAATAATATCTTAACTTAACACCTACTACGGCTCATCTGCTAAAAAAGGTTAGTTGGAGATTATTGGAAATACTGGTTGTTAAAAGACTACCAATACTAGGACGTGACGGTTGTTTGGACATCTAATTATAAATAGACTGAAAAGCAAACAGCATATCGTGCGTTACTTAATCGTGTGTGACGAGCGAAGAGAGTACACAGAAGAATTACGATATAAATTAGATGATTCATATATTTTAAGGACGAGCGAAGAGAGTACGAAGAAGAACAACAATATAAATTAGATGATTTATATATATTTTAAGGACAAGGGAAGAGAGTACGAAGTAGAACTACAATATAAATTAGATGATTTGTATATTCTCTAGACGAGCGAAAAGAGTACGAAGAAGAACTACAATACAAATTAGTTTATTTACATATTATAAGGACGAACGAAGAGAGTACGAAGTAGAACTACAATATAAATTAGATGATTTGTATATTCTCTAGACGAGCGAAAAGAGTACGAAGAAGAACTACAATACAAATTAGTTTATTTACATATTATAAGGACGAACGAAGAGAGTACGAAGAAGAACAACAATATAAATTAGATGATTTGTATATTCTCTAGACGAGCGAAAAGAGTGCGAAGAAGAACTACAATACAAATTAGTTTATTTACATATAATAAGGACGAACGAAGAGAGTACGAAGAAGAACAACAATATAAATTAGATGATTTGTATATTCTCTAGACGAGCGAAAAGAGTACGAAGAAGAACTACATACAAATTAGTTTATTTACATATATAAGGACGAACGAAGAGAGTACGAAGAAGAACAACAATATAAATTAGATGATTTGTATATTCTCTAGACGAGCGAAAAGAGTACGAAGAAGAACTACAATACAAATTAGTTTATTTACATATTATAAGGACGAACGAAGAGAGTACGAAGAAGAACAACAATATAAATTAGATGATTGTATATTCTCTAGACGAGCGAAAAGAGTACGAAGAAGAACTACAATACAAATTAGTTTATTACATATTATAAGGGACGAACGAGAGGAGTACGAGAAGAACAACAATATAAATTAGATGATTTGTATATTCTCTAGACGAGCGAAAAGAGTACGAGAAGAACTACAATACAAATTAGTTTATTTACATATTATAAGGACGAACGAAGAGAGTACGAAGAAGAACAACAATATAAATTAGATGATTTGTATATTCTCTAGACGAGCGAAAAGAGTACGAAGAAGAACTACAATACAAATTAGTTTATTTACATATTTATAAGGACGAACGAAGAGAGTACGAAGAAGAACAACAATAAAATTAGATGATTTGTATATTCTCTAGACGAGCGAAAAGAGTACGAAGAAGAACTACAATACAAATTAGTTTATTTACATATTATAAGGACGAACGAAGAGAGTACGAAGAAGAACAACAATATAAATTAGATGATTTGTATATTCTCTAGACGAGCGAAAAGAGTACGAAGAAGAACTACAATACAAATTAGTTGATTTACATATTATAAGGACGAACGAAGAGAGTACGAAGAAGAACAACAATATAAATTAGATGATTTATATATTCTAAGGACAAGCAAAGCGACTCCGAAGTGGTGGTAGCGAAACCAATATAGTGAGGAAATGTTCCGAGGCACCCTATACACGATTTTTCTATATTTCTTTATTATTAAATTGAAAGTTTTTTAGCTTTTTTGAAATGATTCGTTTAAAACCCTTATACTCAGTTGTTTTAAGTGTTACGATTTTGTTATTATTTTCAACATAAAAATTACACAATTTCAGACATAAAAACTCGTTGAACAAGAAATAATCCGATTTAAAAAACTACTATCGGACAAGGAAGCACCCGACCATTATAATAAAGGAGGGGTCCGATGAACCATTGTTTTCTCAAGTGCCAAGCAAGGATTTGGAAAGTCGATATAAAAAAAACTACACAAGTATATAATATCGCCCAATAACCATCTATTATAAAAGTAGAAATTTTAATGGATTATATTTCTTTTCATTTTCTATAGGTCTAACAGCGTAAGCATTTAGTAAATCGTGTGATAATATAAACATTGAAACAGCTGACGATTTCTCTTTTACGTTGCTTCTGAGATGAAACCAAAATATGGAAAAGCGGGGACTTAATGTAGCTTGAATTTCTCATAGTAATTCCTATGGTGTAACTGGGGAAACTTATGTACAGTTGAGATTTATGAAGTCGTGAATTACTATTTGCCTAGTCGTGTCCAATTGAATATTAGTAATATATAGTCAGTAGTAATAATATATTAGTATATATTATATATATATATATATATATATATATATATATATATATATATATATATATATATATATATAGTCCAAGAGCCAGTCCTAAAAATGTGACTCATTTTGTACTACTTCAACCAAATTATTCTGAAAATATACCTTAAATTATAAAGGAAAAGCATAGTCTGCCTATGCAAAGTGGAGCCATTCATATGATGCGCATGCTCAAAATATTAAAAATCGCAAAATTTCAGTTTTCTTGTAATAAGTGGTTCCCTGTAGGTTGTGTTCAAAACATGAAGAGAACCTTTTTAAAGCTAACAAAATTTCCTATAAAACGAGTGTTTTTCCGTCAAATCAGATAAATACAACTAAAGTTATGACATATGTTAAATGACCAAAAAATTCACAAAAAAGCCATTATTTTTCCAAAGAAATTCGCTGATTGCATAAATTTACCATTGTTTTAGTGTTTTTAAAAGAGCCATAACTTTGGTTGCAGTAATACGATTTTGATGATTAAACACTCGTTTTATAGAACATTTTATCGCCTTTAAAAAATGTTCTCTTCATGTTTTTCACCCGACCCATAGGGAACCACTTATTTCAAGAAAACTGAAAGTTGTGTGAATTCATAAAATATTGAACATGCGCAATCCAGAGTGAAGGGCTCCACTCTGGATAGGCAGACTATGTTTTTTCTACATAACTAAAGGTATATTTTCATAAAAATTTGGTTTGAAGTAGTACAAAATGAGTCACATTTTTTCAGGTCCGGTTCCGATAAAGACCTTTCCAATAAAGAAAAAAGTTCTGACGTCTAGGTCCGCAAGCCCGGCGGATTCTTTGGAATGATTGCTTTCTTGCTCATCAAACACCAGTTATTGGTTAGGTTTTTGGTTAATGCTTTATAGTCGGATCTATAAGTTGAGGTTAGTGCTTGGTGCACTTCCCCACAGTAATATAGTATTAAGCAATTAATTAGCAATTCAGTCAAGGTGTGGTGCATAATTTTTAATACTCCTTTGCTACTAAAAACTCTAATAATAATAAAAGGATGCATAGTTTTTCTTATTCTTTTAATTATAACTTTTATGTGCTCATTCCAGCTTAAATTTTCTAAAAATCTACACTCACTCCAAAATACTTGATTTGGTTGAACTCGTTGTATTTCATACGAACTGCAGTTTAAGTTAAATGTGTTAGAATCAGTGAAGGTGCAAAGTGGAGCATAAAATTTTAATTTTAAATGTAGGGGCGGTAATCCAGGGTTGTCTAAGGAAGAAGAAATATATTTTGATTTGTCAAGATTTATAGTTAAACTGTTTTCATCGAACCATGTTTTAACCTGTGCCGTACGACTTGCTGCGTTAATAAATACTTGTGTCTAAACAAAACCTTGAAATTTCACATAGAATATGACTTGCATACGGTTCTTATTTAGATTAAATAAACAATTTATGTAGATTCAAAATAATAACCAGGGTGAAATAACTATTCCTTCTGCAATTCCGCTATAACAAAGAGTTACAGTCTCTCTATTATTTAAAGAGATAATAAGCAGTATTTAATCCTTTTAAGTTAGGATTTTTGGTCCCCTAAAAGGATAACTTTTAAACATTTGATAGCAAATACCAATCATCCATACTGATTTTTACGCATCCAACAATTTCTTATGAAAACAGTATGAAATGTTTTTTGACTTCTTTGAAAATAGCCATTAATTTCATGCTTTTATCTTGATCATTAATTATTTCTTTAGCTAATTTCTAGTTTTTATTAAATTTAATTATGTTATTAATGAGAATTAATAACAAATTTAACTAGACTGTCATTAGGTCAACATGGTTTGTAAACAGCAATGCTCCGTAGCAGAAACTTATTGGATATTTAATTTTTTACATTTATACTAAAACAAATCGTCACTGGCTTAAGACCAATAAAAAGACTAACAGTAACCAAAGAAAAACATTATTTTAGTTACATTTAAAACAAGTATTCACTTGTTTACCACTACTATGCAAATATTAAAACAAGCCCAGTGACAACCTAGCGGAATCTTTTTTATTCTAAAAATTGTATTGTTTTATATAAAACAGATATATAATTTTTTTTAAAACTAAATCTCCAATTCAAGCTTACTTCCTTTTTGGAGAAGTATAAAAGGAGCAGGTTTATTAATTACCACATATATTTATAATAAAAATTATTAATCAATAAAAATGAAACAGAAGCATAGATAAAAAAATTTTAAAATGTATTTTTATACAATTTAAACTAAATCTAACTAAAAGTTTTTTAACTAAATCTCCAGATTCAAGCTGTACTTCCTTTTTGGAGAAGTATAAAAGGAGCAGATTTTAATAACTACCACATATATTCTAAATAAAAATTATTAGTTCAAACAAAAATGAAAGAGAAGTAAGATAAAAAAATTTAAAATGAGTTTTTATACTATTTATTCTAATGTAATATATTATAATAATAAAAAATTAATTTTATTTATGAAATAAAAGAATATTATTATTATTATTTACTGGCAAGCGCTGAGTAGATTTTTTTAACCAATATTCATTCAATACATTAAAGAACGAAATAAAGAACATAGAAACAGGTTTAAACTTTATTTTAAATAATAAATATCTATACATAAAACCTCAAATACATTTTTAATGAGTCTTCTTTAAGTAAGAAATATTATAAACCTTTAATATTCAATTTTTGATATTACAATCAATATAAAAGGTTTAATAAATAAACAATGAAGTCGTTTGAAAGTACGTCTGCAAATAATAAAAAATTAACTTTTATAATGTTTAGGTTTGTTAAAAGTACTGGACAGTTCCGGTAATACCGACAGTACCTATTTTTCATAATAATTGTAAAACCGCCTCAAAATAAAAAAAAATAATTAGCACAAATAAATCATAGTGTTTTAAATTTAAAATACATTTTATTGCTAAATACGAATAAATTAGTAAAGTTATATACTAGTATAGTTATTAGATAAATTAGTATAAATATATATATATATATATATATATATATATATATATATATATATATATATATATATATATATATATATATATATATATATATCATATAAAAGATATAATAAATAAAAGAAGAATATAAATAAAATAAAAAATAATGAATAATAAATTAAATTAGATAATAATAGTAAACAAAGCAACTATTTATTTATAAATTTTTAATACTGTTGCAACGAAAATAAAAAATGCAAATAAATATTAAAAACCCAAACTTTCCAAATAAACTATTTAAATTTAATATTAAAAAATCATTCAAAACATTTTTCGGTTTTCATTATATTTTTGCTTTAAAAGTTTTTAGAGAAACAAAAAAAATCAAAATAAGTAAATATTTATAGGAGTATCCCTCTAAAGTTAACACTTAATTTATTCAAAAAAAGTTATGCTTTAGCACAACACAACTTTTATAAAAAAAAAGTCGAAAAAGCAGAAAAGTCGACAGGGCTACTTCTTTTACAAACCTCCTTTAATTATTCATATAGTGACAAATTATTC
Source organism: Microvelia longipes (assembly GCA_018340805.1). NCBI lineage: Eukaryota > Metazoa > Arthropoda > Insecta > Hemiptera > Veliidae > Microvelia > Microvelia longipes. The sequence continues at coordinate 15,264,859 of JACMZG010001893.1, forward strand.
ACTAGTTGTAGTTTTTTCGTCAAAGTTTTTTTTTCTTTTGACTATTCAGCTTTATAAAGAGAAAAAATATGTAGAAAAAGAGTATGATTTTTTTTATGAGTTAAAATATGCAGTTATTAAAGTTTGGTCAGATCACAGGGCAGAAGGAGGTGGGAGTAAAGTTGTATATTCCAGAAAGTAAACATTCAATTGAAACAAGTTAAGTTCCTGATGAAGTTAAATACATTTTTTGGTGTGTCAGCGAAAAAAGAAGTTTAAGTAACTAAAGTTAACGGCTCTTAGAAAATTGAGCAAAAACTCCTAAAAAAGCAGAATCTATAACGAATGGCATTTCAGAATTTTATGGCAGAATATTTGTGGTTACTGGCGCAAAGTCTAGACGTGTGACACATATCTGTTTAAGAGGTCCCTGATTACGAAAAAGTTGGTCTAGTAAGACTCGAAATATACAAAAGCACATAGAAACAGAAACACGGGACGATGCCTAACAAACAGCTACCGAAGAGCACTTCGCAAAATCGGGAAGGGGATGGCTATGGTGCCTATGACTAGTTAAAGGTACGTTTAAAGGTGTAGACAATCAAAAATTACATTCTGACCCACGGACTTTCAACCGTGCCTTGACTTAACGAAGGGTTAAAAAGGATCCTTTAACGCTCCCCTCGCCAGAGTCTACAGTCACGAAGTTGGATGATCTGAGATGGCAGGTATGTGAAGATCATAGGAGATATGATACCACTATAGTCGAATGAAACAGATGTAGGATAAAAACAGTAGAAAATATAGAACTAATCGGATGGTGACAAGATTAAAACGTTGACACATTCAAAAGATTAAAGGCGACAATAACAAATATAAAAGATATTTGAAGAGCGAAAAGGTAAAGCACACATAACACATAAACTCATAATACTCGAAAAAACAGTAAGGACTCACGGAGTCAGGTCACATAATATATAAGAAATCTAAAATCTCACTGCGATCATATAAAAATCTATTAATAAAGACAAAAATATACAAAAAGACTAAAGCACATACAAACACGGGACGATGCACGATGAACAGCTACCCCCTGCTTGAAATCGGAAAGGGAATGGCTATAGTGACTAGTTAAAGGTAGGTGTCGAGCTGTAGACTATCAAAAGTTATACTCTGACCGACAGACTTACGACCGTGCCTTGATTTAACGTAGAGTTAAGTATACTTTAGCGTAGACACTATTGCTCCTATTGCCAGTGTCAACAGATACGAAGTTGGAAGATCAGAGATGGCAGGTATGTGACAATCATTGAAGATATGATACCGCTATAGTCGAATATATATATATATATATATATATATATATATATATTATATATAATATATATATATATATATATATATATATTATATATATATAATATATTTGTGTGTGTGTGTGTGTATGGTGTATGAAAGAAATGTCTCTAGTTAATAAACATACAATCTTCTAAGTGAGACTTAGTTGTTTCAATCATTTTTTCTTATTTTTCCGTGAGAGTTCTTACTCGAGCTCTACATTATAACCATAATTAAATGGAGAAAGTATGTTTTAAAGGGTATTGTAATACGTTAAGCTTTTTGATTACCAATTAATAAGAGTTATTAGTTCTAGAGCACAAAAGGTTTGGGATAGCCTAATAGATGGACCCTAAAGGGACTGACCCTAGGCTTAATTATTAGGTCGGTGAGATAATTAAATCAGTATATTTACGAGAAGTGATTTGGGGGGACTTAGTTTATTGACCTCTTTCTCTTAGTATATCCGATTTATATCGACCTCTTCCTCTGATTTATTCAATATCCTAGTTATATTAGGCTCGTATCACTTTAAATTTCCTAATAACTCTTAGAGCTAGTAAATGATACATATCACTAAGTATGACACCGTTATAAAAGCAATATTTTTTAGCAATATATTTACTATTAAAAGCGTTTATCCAAAAGTATGTAGAATCTATTTGAAAGGGCCAAATTTAGGCTTTTAAACGCCACCAAAATAAAAATCATATCCAATGCAGAATTTTATATATAGCCATTTTTTAGTCAAAGAAATGTTGGAAAATCACATTTTTTGACAAATTCGCCACCCTATTCCGGCAATATGGCTGGACCAAATAAGCCAAAAATCTCAGTCACCAATCAGTCAGCCAAATTATTTTAAAATCGGTGACATCGAGTCCAATGTACTTTGTGTTGATTTGACATGGAAATGACCTCTAAGAAAACCTAGTCAATAAGAGAGAGATTTAGGAATACGAAAAGCGAAGTGTCGGTAAATCCTTAAGTTAAATCTAATGGTAAATTAAATCAATAATAATTATTTATTAAACTTTTAAAAGCCATAGTAAAATTTTATTGCTTTGGAGAAAAAAATCTATAGACCGTTTTTATTGGTTTTAGGAAATAAATATTGATTCCCTATCGCTCGACAATAAGCAAAGTTTTGCAGCAATTAAATCCACTTTACTTCCTTATCTTATATATTATACTATCTTATAATACATCATATACTATTTTATTTTACAGATACGCCTGTAAAGAGTGATCTTAATGCAGTTGCTGCAATTAATGTTAATTCGTTTATTGACAAACAAAGCGAAGACAAAAAATCTTAAAAATCGTTTTACAGCCTGGTACACAATATGTTGGGACGTCAACAAATCAAAAATATTGAGAGACTTTCATTGACGACAATAAACGCTTACAGAGGACGCAATGTTTCATTTTACGTTCGCCGGCAGAGCCTCAATATTTTATCGCCGAAGCGTTAAATCCATCTTTCATTAGTCATTTCACAGCATTAAAGTGCCTATTTTACAGCCCTTCAAAACTGTTTTTCGTGAGTAGGAATGTATTAGCAATACTTAAGTTTTATGATACTTTGATTATATTCTCAGACGCTTATGAGATTCATCAGAGAATGAGTCTTAACAGGCTCATCAGATAAAGACGGTTATGAGGTTTATCAGAGAATGAGAAAATTTAAATAATTACGTCATGCATTGTTAAGTGTATCCTTATATTATTTGATGTATTTTATTAAAGTATATATGACCTCAAGCTATTGTATATTTTTGTATACTTATTGGCAAATAAAAATAGTTTTATTATTTATAATTTATTAGTCTTAAGAGGCTCATCAAATAAAGATGGTTATGAGGTTCATCAGAGAATGAGTCTTAAGAGGCTCATCAGATAAAGACGCTTATAAGGTTTATCAGAGAATGAGTCTTGAGAGGCTCCTCAGATAAAGACGCTTATGAGATTCATCAGAGAATGAGTCTTAAGAGGCTCATCAGAAAAAAACGCTTATGAGGTTCATCAGAGAATGAGTCTTAAGAGGCTCATCAGATAAAGACGCTTATGAGGTTTATGAGAGAATGAGTCTTAAGAGGCTCATCAGATAAAGACGCTTATGAGGTTCAGCAAAGAATGAGTCTTAAGAGGCTTATCAGAGAATAAGTCTTAAGAGACTCATCGGAGAAAGAGTCTTAAGAGGTTCATCAGAGAATGAGTCTTAAGAGGCTCATCAGGTAAAGACGCTTATGAGGTTCATCAGAGTATGATGCTCATATGATTGTTCAAACGTTATTTCAATTTTTTTTTATGAGATGACGCTTAAGATTTCCATCGGATACTGAAGCTGAGGTTCATCAGCCAATAATTGGTAAAAGTAGAAGTAAAATACGTAAAAGTAAATTCGTTCATCTGATAACGACCCATATGATTTTCATCGGATACTATCGCTTATGAGATTCATCAGGTAATTACGTTTATGAGGTTCATTAGGTAATTACGGTTATGAGGTTAATCTGATAATGGCACTTTTAATTTTGATCGAATACTGACGCAATGAGGTTTATCAGGTAAATACGCCTATAAGGTTCATCCGATAATGAAGCTTATGATTTTGATCGAATACTGACGCAATGAGGTCTAACAGGTAATTACGCCAATGAGAGTTTTATCTGATAATGACGCTTACAAGATTTTTCGTACGCTATTTCGTAAATTATCACCAGCCAACAATCCTTCTGTTGTTTTTAACAAGTTTCGTAATTTTTTTATAAATAAAGATACTTATGAGGTTGTTGGTACGTTATTTTGTGAATTTTCATTAAATAATGATGCTTAAGAGGAGCATACGTCATTTTATAAATTTTTACCAGAACAATTTTTCAATCACATTATTCTTACGCTTAAGTAAAGTTTTTAATGTCAGTAATTTAAATTTTTGTCAAAGACCCCATTAAATCAGTTGACCTCTGTGTTTCTGAAAGCGAAACATGTTTGTAAAGCATATTAGTGAAAATTTTATGATCTACATCATTATTTTTTACGGTTAGAAAAGGGACCAAATGGTTTGGGTTCTAACATTTTATGGTCCCATAACATTACGACTTAGCAGTAACATTGTCTTATTTTTAGATACAATAAATGTTTTATTGATTCTTATATCTCGCTTTATGCCACAGTAGAATAACCAAAACTTTCTTACATTATACTTTGTCTTTTTTTAAGAAGGCACTTTATATATACATACAGATACAAACACACTCACACACACACACACACATACACACACACACTCATATATATATATATATATATATTATATATATTATATATATATATATATATATATATATATATATCGTTTTGGGGGGTATCTCAGAACTTTTCGCATCGATAAATAATTTTTATAAATTACTGGGTTTGCCTCAGCAGTTTAAGGCAATAGTTCTGTCGGCTTTCGCCTCAGGACCAACTTATTGCCGAAAAAATAATTACATTCTTTACTTCTATGGTGCATAAATAACTACTTTTTTGCAAAAAAATAATATTATATGCTTTTTTGATTCTTGAGAAATATGAAAGGAAAGGACAGATCTTTATTGAGTACTTTTGTTAAATAAAAATATAGCTATTTTAGTCTTTTTTGGTGTAAAATCGTATTTTACATCTCCAAGTATTATTTTAAATTTTTTCGTATTTTTTGTTTATAAATATTTTTATAAAGTCATAATGAATTAGTGAGGTGAATTCGTATTTTATTTTGTTGCAAACTCGTATTTTATTTTTTTAGTATTTAGTATTCCTTTTAAACTATTAAGTATTTTTTATTTATATTTTTTTATAAGAGTCATATTAAAATAGTGAGCTAAAAAACTCTTATGTGATACAATTTTTTAGTCGGGGGAAAAATGGTTTGTATTGTAGTGAGGGAAAAAGAAGAAGAATGTATTCGAGTCACGTTCTAGGGATAAATTATTGGCGCATAGTGCCGGCTTTATTAGGAAATGATCAAAGACTGATTAGCTGAAGATACTATCCGTTACCGTGACCTCATGTAATATGTATGAGCTATGGGCTTGCTAAATAAAATACCAACCCCGAACCCTCTTATCCAGAAATATACTATCTAGGAACCGAAACCCCAACCCCTAAACAACTGATTTCTTGCCTTTCTAGTACCCAGTAATAAACTATGAACCACATTTTGACCCAAAAACATTTCTATCATCTTGAAATTTATTGTTAGTCACAACCCACATTTCTTTGTTGCTTTATCTAGAACTGAAGTTAAGAGTTTAAACTTTAACATGGTCAGTGAAAACGGACACTGAACAACTAGTTTTTTCATACTCAAATTGCTTATATATTCTGTAAATAAAAATATTACAAGAAATAACAAGCATAGTAGGTTTAATCTCATTAATTTAAACTTTATACACATATAAATAAACACACACAACCATAAACAAATCATATATTATATATATATATATATATATATATATATATATATATATATATATATATATATATATATAATTTGTTTATGGTTGTGTGTGTTTAAGTATGAATCTACAAATTCCTAGACGTTTTCTTTTGTATGACGATATCCTTTTAAATGCTTTCTTGGATCGGAATGAAACTTGGAACAAAAATTAATCTTATTAAGTACAGAACCCTATCTTTAAAAAATTCTTATGACGTCAATAAACCATACTAATGGTTTATATATATATATAATATATATATATATATATATATATATATATATATAATATATATATATATATATATATATATATATAATATAATATATATATATATATATATATATATATATATATATATATATATATATATATATATATATATATATATATATTATATATATATATATATATATATATATATATATATATATAATTATTTAAGGCAAACAAAAAACAACTGGCGCGGAGATCCGAGAGTGGCCAGGCGTCTTTTTCTTTAAATGGATGCTCTCTTGCTTATAAATCAAATTCTGAATAACTTGAGCAGTGGCGTCGCCAGATGTTACTTAATTTTTCGGCCTTGTTAAAGAAAATACGCAACAAAGTAGCATAAACAAATCTCGAAATGGGTGCTAATAATGCTGTGCTGTACCAACTTTGGAAATATGGATATAGTTTAATACAATTTAAGTGATAAATATGCGCATTTTCTTTGAAAACTGCGGTAAGATTTAATAACATCTTGCGACGCTACTGATCAGGTTATAAAGTATGAACCGTAAACTTAAGCAAGAGATGGATTGATGAGCAAGAATGCACATCTATGCGCAAGAAGTTTATCGTTTGGCACATCTTAAATTATGTTAAAAAACATGGTTTTTGATTGATATGTATGGCAATTCGCTAATATTGTGGAAATATGCCACAAAAACTACTAATTTGACAAAGTGATACGACATAAAATTGTAGCCACGAATAAAGCCGTTTTGTTTTATTTAACAAAAACAACTCTTTTCTACTCATTCTAACACCTTAAACTTCATTCAACCCTAAGAAGTTATTTACAAATCTTAAAATAAAATAAAAAGGTTAAATACTTCGTTCAAACTTTAATAATACTTATTTGGAGGTTACCCAAACTTATTAGAGGCTGTAAAATTTTCATTTCATAAAAGAATTGTTTAACCAACTTTTATTTTTAGGGTTTAAACGTCAGTCTAAGATGAGTTTTTACAATAATCTTGGGCTTAGCTTGACTCGGGCTTAACATGGCGGCCGACTTCATCAATTACTTCTTACCTAATATCGTCTTTTTCTTAACCTTTATTTCACATTGTTCATAAAAAACTTTTTTGTATATTTAGATTTATTACTTTTAATATAAAATTAACCTGGTAGGAAAAATTTTCAATATTTTAAGAAATTAGTAATGTAAAAGTTTAATATTCAGTTTTAAAGGTTTATAGGACAGAGTTTATAGCCCCTAGGGTTAAGTTTATATAGTGGAGATTACTGACACGTCACTGTTTTAATACGAATAAGACGTCTTTCTAAACCTATTTAAAAAATTTCGAAAGATAGTATTTAAGAGTATAATAGTGGTATTTAACGTCCCTGTTTTAATAAAACCAAGACATGATCCTAACCTATATAAAACATATCAAAACATAGTATTTAGGAGTAACAGTAGTATTTAACGTCACTGTATTTAGTAGTATTTAACATGACAGATTTAATAAATCAAGACATGATCCTAACCTATTTAAAACATATCAAAACATTGTATTTAGGAGTAATAGTAGTATTTAACGTCACTGTATTTAGTAGTATTTAACATGACAGATTTAATAAATCAAGACATGATCCTAACCTATTTAAAACATATCAAAACATTGTATTTAGGAGTAATAGTAGTATTTAACGTCACTGTATTTAGTAGTATTTAACACGACAGATTTAATAAAACCAAGACATGATCCTAACCTATTTAAAACATATCAAAACATTGTATTTAGGAGTAATAGTAGTATTTAACGTCACTGTATTTAGTAGTATTTAACGTGACAGATTTAATAAAACCAAGACATGATCCTAACCTATTTAAAACATATCAAAACATTGTATTTAGGAGTAATAGTAGTATTTAACGTCACTGTATTTAGTAGTATTTAACGTGACAGTTTTAATAAAACCAAGACATGATCCTAACCTATTTAAAACATATCAAAACATAGTATTTAGTAGTAATAGTAGACCACGAATACTACTAAATGCCGTGACAATAGTAGTATTTATTGTCACGGCATTTAGTAGTATTTAGCGTCACTGTATTTAGTAGTATTTAACGTTACTGTATTTAGTAGTATTTAACGTTACTGTATTTAACGTTTTATTAAACTGCAACGTCACAGTTTTAGTAATTTCCTTAAAATCTCAAAAACATCTCAAAACTATATATAAGTGTAGTAGTGATATTTAACGCCTCTATTGTAATAAAATTAAAGCATGTTCCTTAACCTATTTAAAACATTGTAAATATAGTATTTTTAAAGTAATAGTATTATTTAGCGACATTGTTTTAGTAAAACTATGCAAAGCGGCCTCCAGCGTCGATGCCTCTGAATTTTCGAAGACCCCGAAAATTACTTGTTTATATAATGCGGCATAGTTGTTTCTCGCTTCTTATTTTTCGTTTCAATAAGGCAGGCAAGCATATTTTGCTATGATCCAACAACGGTTATTATTGGATCATAAAAGTTAAGCTACATCGAGTGAGGTTAGTGCTTGGATGGAAGACCGCTGGGATTACAACGAATGTATTATCTTAGGACGAGCAAAGCAAGCCAAAAAACGGGTTGCAGTATAAATGTGTATTTTTATATTTTGTGAGGACGAAGCGAGCGAAGCGAGTCCTCACAATAGTGGGGATGAGCGTAGCGAATCCGATATGATAAGGAATAGTTTCGAGCCACCCTTTACCCGATTTTTCAAATGCATTCTACTTATAATAAATAAACGAATTCGTAAAATACGTGATTATAACTCTTAGATTATAAATATTTATGTTTGTGTGAAATCATACATGATTATTTATGTGAACATGTCTTTATACAAAATCTAAAATTGCGGAATCTTTGGTTTAAGTAAGTGTGTATGTGTTAGTGTGTTTTTATGAGTGTAAGTATGTATATTCCCATGTGATACGAATAAATAAGCATGTTTGTTTTTAGTATATTTTCACTTACATGTTACCATGTACTTACTGACATGTGTGCGATAACATTGCAAACCCACCATAACATTTATATACTCGCAAATAGGAATAAATGTAAACGTATATTTCATTTCATATATTGTATTATTAATACTTCTGAAGTAGATGGAGAAAAAGAGATAAAAAGAATCTGTAAACATAATTACGTTGTTGAGTGTGTTTTGGTTTTAGCAAAGGCCTCAAATCCGCGCAGGGGCCTCAAACCCGCGTCTCCTAATAACTCTTTATGCTTGATAGCAGTGAATTATTAAACGTCTCCTTTTTTAAAAGAAAAAAATATTATCCGTAGCATTCCCGCATTTTATATTTTTTGGGAATTTCTACTTTTAAAAAGATTATCCTTAAAATGAAATGCACTGGCTTTGCTTTTTAACCAGCTTTTCCTAATTTATATTGTAGGTATTTAGGAAAATACGAAACCAGGATTTTATCTAAATTATCCGTTGAGATCTTACATTTAAGACCTTCTCTGCTGTTTTTACAAAGTTGTCTGTCTGCGCGTGTGTTTGTGTGCCTGTTATCGTGGTATGCAACAACAGACTTAAAACTTTAATATTTAGGCCTAATTGTGCTATCCATGAAAACGTTTACATAAGTCATTAAGTATCAACTAATGACGAATGTCAATAAAAAATCATAAAACACGGATCAATCATCGGATCGATTTGAAATTGGTCACACATTTATTCCAACATAAAATCCTTCTATTTGTAACGGTCAATATTTATGGATAATAGATTAAGTTTAATTATTTTAATTAATAGACAGAGATTGCTAGTTATGTTCTTTCTTTATCTATATTTTCGGCAATGTTTCCCTTTATCAGCACTTCGTGTACTGGAGGGGGTTACCTGGAGTATCGGTGTAGGGTACCGATCGACGGGGCGAACCGACGGCGGTCGTGGACAGAGTTTCGCCCAAGTAAGTGTTGCCTTAGGGTCAGGTTTCTATTGGGGCTCTCAGAGCTCATAGTTTTACGTAGTATGTACCATATAGAATAACCTCAATAGATAATCCATTTTGTTCAACCTAAGTTATGTCTTTTATTACCCAATACTTATACCTTAAAAACCCCTACAAGCTCGACGTCACTTGGTAGACTCTCTTCTGGAGTCTAAAACCCCGCTCTTGCTGCTTTGTTATTAGTGCCGCTTCCGAGCTTGATACATATTTGTCGGCATTACTTTAGGTTTCATCGAATAAAATCTGTTTTTAAAAATTGTTTAAAATCAGAATGACAACAACTTAAGTTGAATATCATTTGATACTACCGAGTTTTGCAAAACATGAATAGTTGACACAATATAATTGTGCGAGAGACACCTAGAAAATGTAACAAGCAAAATGCAATGCTACATCTGGGAACTTCACTCTTGATAGAGGTTTCATTGAGGTTACACAGAGCCTCTGAGAGCCCCAAAAAGATGTTTCAGGCCTCTCAATGTATTTAGATAGCCTATGCTCCCTCTAGTATATATCTCTATGTTTTGTATCTGATAGTTTTTCCTTACGCTTAAATATATTTTTGATGAATCAGGATTATGTTTGACGTAATGCATTACAATAATAAGTGATTTTTATTCTTGATTTTGTTTACCTCTGATTTATTTAATGAAAATTTCGCTTCTTTTACGGGGGTTTGTAGAAGTTAAAAAGAAATCTGTATTTTTGCAGTTGGTTGTAAACGTGAAAATTTGTTTACTCTCTTGTTTTCTTATATGGTCTAGAAATCCAAACGAAGCCTCTCAGCGGATGAGAATTGTCTTGTGCATTATTAACAGCCCCAAATAGACCTATTCCTTTCTTTACCGCCCCAAAAAAAAACCTACTGTATTTTTCGCTCCTATTTTTTTCCTTAATCCAATTTTTTTTTGTTATAAAGTGGTTCTTTTATTTCTTTAACCATCTTTTTTTAAATTTAAACTGTAGTACTAACTAGTCAACCAAAAATATAAATATAGAGAAAAATACCGTTGACGTATACAGTTCTAGGTTACACAGTTAAGAGTTAGCACAGTAAAATTAATTCGTATTGACAGCAAACAGACAGTAGTAAAAGTAAAAAGTAATATTTAACTAAGTAGTATGAGTTAAACAAACAGCATAACTCAGTAGTTGAGTTAAACAGACAGCATAACTTAGTTGAGTTAAACAGACAGTCAGTAGTGAGTTAAACAGACAGCATAACTCAGTAGTTGAGTTAAACAGACAGCATAACTCAGTAGTTGAGTTAAACAGACAGCATAACTCAGTAGTTGATTAAACAGACAGCATAACTCAGTAGTTGGATTAAGCAGACAGCATAACTCTGAGTTAAACGACAGCATATCTCAGTAGTTAGTTAAACAGACAGCAACTCAGTAGTTGAGTTAAACAGACAGTTTAACTCATTTAGTCGATCTTATGAAGTAAATATAATGACAGTATTTAGTTTTATTTTCATTCCGATTATTCAAACAATTTAATTTTTTTAAATTTATTCGATTGTATAATGCAACTAAAATCTAACTTGATTCGTTAAGTCAATCTTAATTAAGTAACTTAAATCCAGTTTAACTGATATAGTCGATTAAGTGACTAAAATCGAGTTCCTCATTGAGCAGATCTTCTAAAGCAACTAAAATCCAGCTTAGTTCGTTTAGTCGATCTTATAAAGTAACTAAAATCCAGCTTAGTTCGTTAAGTCGATCTTATAAAGTAACTAAAATCCAGCTTAGTTCGTTTAGTCGATCTTATAAAGTAACTAAATTCGAGTTTCTCATTTAGCAAAGTAACTATTTTCATAAACTATTTTATGAAGTAACTAAACTCCAGTTTAATTCGTTTAGTTGATCACATAAAGTGAGTACAAGTTTCATTTGTAAACCAGTGTTGCTTGAATCTTTCATTTTAAGTATAAATTTCATTAACAAACTAGGAATTGTGGCGCTTCTTATTTAAGTATAAGTTTTACTTGCAACCTAATATTTCTAACTTTTGTTATTAAATGATACAGTTTACTTACAAGCTAGTTTCTTTAAGCTTGTTAATAAAATATAGGTTTCATTCATAGATAAATATTTCTTTGTAAATTTGTATACCTTGATCAAATAAGAATACTTTTAATAAAAACCACCTCACACCTGTGTGAAAATAATTGTTCACAAAAAAATGGTTGCGGCGACGAATGCTAACAATTTTGTTTTCTCGGTACTAAAATGTATTGTAAATCTATAAAAAGTTATTTCGTATTTTTTAAGCTTTTTTAAACCCCCAAAACATAAAGTTAATAATAAAATATTAATAGGAATAATATAGAGCAATCAAAGGTTTTGAATTATTAAAACGGTTAAATATTGCACGGGGTTTCAATCGATAGTCAATGTGCCCTAAATGTTATTAATATTCAACCACTAAGTTCAAGCTTTATTTAATTGCTTCCCCATATAAAATAATGGAAAAGCACTGCAATAAGAAACATGTGACACCCACCTACTTTATCCAATGTCCACGTTTCAGCTTCTACATATCCAAAAATAAAAATACTAAGTTGGAGTCTGTGTAGATGTGAGAGAATTTTTATTGTTAAAATGGTACAGGACAAAAAGCTCAAGGGAACAGAATGTAAGTTAGTTAGTACAAAATTCAATTCCTATAAGAGAACAAGCTTGTTCCAATGTTCCTATGTGTCGGATGTTGCCAATGTTCCCTTTATGTTGGGTGTTTCCAACGTTTCCTATGTGATGGGTGTTGCCAATGTTCCCTTTGTGTTGAGTGTTTCTAACGTTTCCTATATGTCCGGTGTTGCCAAAGTTATCTATGTTTCGGTTGTTGACAACGTTTCCTATGTTGGGCGTTGCCAAACGTTGACTAGGTGATAGGTGTTCCCAACCTTTCCTATGTGTCGGGTGTTTCCAACGTTTCCTATGTGTCAGGTGTTTCCAACGTTTCCTATGTGTCAGGTGTTCCCAACGCTTTCGATGTGTCGGGTGTTGCCAACGTTTCCTATGCGTCAGATGTTCCCAACGTTTTCGATATGTAGGGTGTTGCCAACGTTTCCTATGTGTTGGGTGTTGCCAAGGTTCCCTATGTTTTGGGTGAAACATAGGGAATTCATGAAGTTTTCTATGAAAAAAAATCACTAATGGGATAGGCGTCACAGCGGGAGTCGAACCTCGGACCATGACACAAGTCCGCTTTAAAGATCCCTAACCACAAAAAAATACGTTTATGTATATAGGTATTTTTAGCCTATTTCTTGTAAACATGCTATCTTTTAAACGAAAAAAATAATTGTAATTTATTGTTTTAATGTAATTCCATTAATTTTTTTTTAAATAGATTTAGATATTATTTATATTTTTTATGCTGTTATATTAAAATGCATGTATGTTTTTTAAATAATAAATAAACTCAATTTAAAAAAAAAATTATAAAATAGTACCAGGTACAAAAATCAACCTTTAAGACATAACCCCAGTTAAAAAACCAGGTTGTCAAGACGTCATTAAAATAAATAACAATAAATAACATCGCGAAACATATTTTTTCGTGGTTGCGGGGCTCTGAAACAGATTTTGGACACACTACTAGGTGCCACCACCACACAAGCCATCTTTTTAACGCTATTAAATAAAAATTAAGCTAACTCTAATTAATAAATTAAAAATAATTTAATTGTTTAATTTAATTTAATTAAATAAAATTGTTTTTAAAGCTTAATAGGTTGTCATAATTTTAATACCTTGTTATGGAGTATTAAATATTTTATGTTGTTTTATTTTATGGGTAATAAATTATGTTATACTATCAGTTTGTGATAATATATAACTTTAATAGTCAGTTCTAAGTTGTAAATATCATGATGTTTTTTGGTTTTAATAATTAGTTTGTCACTAAATGAATTATTAATTATTAGCCTATTATCAAAAAGTATTTGTACTTCTTGCTATTATATATTATTTACTTATATATGCATGTTAGTTCTTAAATTGTTAGGTTATTTGAAGTATTACAAGTTTAATTAATATTATATAATAAAAATTAAAAACATAATATAAAATTTAAAAGCAGGAATTCATTTTAATTAAATCATTGATAGATTTTAGATCGTGTTTATTCATACTACACTTCCTCGTTTCTCGTTTACCTTAAAATTAAGAACAAATGTATATCAAAACTATTTATTTTGCAAATAAATAAGCAAAATTTAATATATTATCCATATTAATGATATTATGAAATGAAATTACAATTTTCAGTAAAAGATATTAAAAAGAGCTTTTTGATCTTAACAAAATGCTCAGCTTTGCTAAATAAATAAAATGCATGATCTAGAATATAAAAAGCAAACTTGAAAAATTGTAATATGTAACTTGTTATTTAATTATTTCAATTACATTATTAAGTAAAAATTTTATAAATATTATTTATAATTTTATTATTTATATAAACAGATATTATTATCATTAAAAAAAAAACTAAAGCCATAATCATTATTAGATATGACTTACTATAGAGACGTGATAAAAATTAAACAATTAAACTTTGCTGACAAAAAAACCCAACTCACCTGAAACAAAAAAAATATTTATTAAAAGAAGTAGTCGTTGCAAAATGGAAATGGGCAATATATATATATATATATTATATATAATATATATATATATATATATATATATATATATATATATATATAATAATATTATTATTTTATGTATATTCCATATATACTTACATTGATTGATTGCAACTGAACATATTATTAGTATTAAACCTGACGGTTAATTAAATAAACAACTTAAGACTAAATTTATTTGTGAACCATTTGACTCACCGTCAATCAAAAACTGGTGACCATTCTGCTGCTGTGATAAATATAAATTACAAGAATCTTTGTTGTGAAATGAATATAATATTATATATATATATATATATATTATATATATATATATATATATATATATTATATGATATTATATTAATTATACATATATATTATTATATATTTATTTTAATATTATTTATATTAATATATTTAATATATATTATATATATATATATTATTATATATTATATATATTATTATATATATTCATGGTTTCTATGCTTTTAACCATTACAGAAGATTAATAATTGAAACACAATAAACCTTTAATCGCAATAAAATAAATTATAACCAATCGCAACAAAAAGATTGCCGACGATAAAAGAAAAGCAATTAGATATACAGACACAAAAACAGAAAATACATCCTTATAGACACACACAGACAAGCACTAACATAACATAACCTGGCCTGATAACATATAACCTACAATGTGAAATAACATTGTTACATGTTTTATACATGAGCAACGTTTCTCGACATGAAATCACTTCATATTTGTTTTTGTGTTTTTTTTCTTATAAAAATGTTTTTATACATATTTATAGTATAAAATTGTTCTAAAAATTGTTTCTTGGAAATAGTTGTTTAAAATGTGGGATTATAAGTAATTAAATTCGAGTGAAAGTAAAAGAAATAAATAGTTGAAAACTTAAAAGCACAAAATAGTAATAATCTTTAAGAGTATTGTAAATTGAAATATGTATTAATATACTATCTATTTATTGTAAATATTGACCTATGTATTTTTAGCTAATAAATTTATATTATTAATACTAGTTAATATTCAACTTCTTAAGAGAGAAACTCTTTTTAGAAGAATTCCATAATTACTATTAGAAAAAGAACGAATTTAATTCTACAATGTTAGAATTAAACATTATTATGTTAAAACAGTGTAGAATTAAAGTAGTTCTTTTCCTAATAGTAGTTAATATTAGTTAAAGATTTGCCAATAAAAAGGCTAATGTTTTTATTATCATTGTAAACTATGTAGCAAAATATCCAACCTTATATATATGTTATAAGGTAGAATTTATAAATTCTACCTTATAACATTCTGGAGCGGAGGTCCGAAAGTTGGGTGGGTTTTCTATTTGGAATGCCTGCTTTTTTACTTACTAATCCAGCTATTCATCAGGTATTCGTTTTATGCTTCATAGTCAAAGTTGCATCAGAAGTGTGAATTTTTAGCGAATTCGACGTCTCCATATCATATTTGTAAAAACATGAAACATATTTATATGTTTCGTTTTTTGAAGGCACTAAATCTAATAAAACTAATCCGAAATCGATACGACTCAAGTTGACTAAAATGACTATAAGACGAAAAAAAATGAAATTCGATAAAATGGAAAAAATATAATGGCGTCGCTTCTATTTATCTAGATTAACAATCTAGTAAAACCAGTTTATGCAACCAAAAAACCCTAGATAACCAGAAAACACTTAGTCCACAAATTTATTTTTTATTTTGACGTTATGTGACCAAATAATTGTGGCACGGAGGTTCGCAAGCCGGGCGAATTTTGTTTGATATACATGTTTTTTGTTGCTTTTCAATCCAATATTCATAAATTTTTTGGTATTTGTTTAATAACCTGAGCAGTAAGTTGACAACTTATTATTTAATTTTTTACATTTTTCAAAGAAAATGCGATAAAACTTAGCGTAAATTGAACTTCAAGTAAGTAAAAATAATACCGTATAGTTTATTTATAATCTATAGAATAAATATGAACATTTTCTTTGAAAAATTCGAAAAAATTAAATAATAAGTTGTGACGCTACTGCTCGGGTTATTAAACAAAAAGCGAAAATTGGATTGATAAGCAAGAAAGCATGCGCATTTCAAAGGAAATTCGCCCGGCTTACTGACCCCCGCGCTAGAATTATTTATGCAATAAATTGTTCAGCAGAACATTTTAGGCAGTCATACAAAAGCTTGGTTTATTCAAATCATTCAAATGTTATCGAGAAAAATTTACAAAAAAAGTGTTACTTTTTCAAATATGAAGCACAAACCGAAACCCCAATCAAGTGCTCGGTTGATGAGTAAGAAATTAAGCATTTTGAAAAAATTGTCTAACTTCCACATTTAAGACCACACTAGAATTATTTTAAAGTTATAAAATATTAAGGAAAAATATAACGATAAAAAATTATCTTCAAAACCAAGAACCGAACCCGGGGCTTCGGATTTGAAGACTTTGAGAGCATAAACATTAAAAGCAACACTATTAGAGATTTTTGGTTGGAAACTTTATTCGAGACTTTTGTTGGTAATTCAATTTTCCAGTTATTTACCAAGATTTGTTTAAATTTTTGGTCTCTTAATGAGGTTGGATCCACTCCAGACGGGTTTTATTTTATTAATTACCCCAACAAACACAGAAAACGACACCCTACTCTAAATCCGTAGGGGTACCAACCGTGTTTTAGATTTACGATTATTTACCAAGTTTTTTTTACTCTGGACCGCTTTCATTCGAATAAGCAATCTTAAAATAAAATAAAACAATAAAATAAAACTCCAAGACTTTCTTCCGACGAAAAATCTAAAACTACAAGTAGTTAAAACTATAAGGTACCAGATTCAATGTCCTAATATTACAAGTGAATATTAAAGGTAACAGTACACAGTTCTTTGATAAATTTACTACTTGATATAACCGAGGAAAAAAGTTATAGAAGTAGTCATTATAAATTAACAAAAAAAATCAAATAAAATAAAACCCCGAAGTAAGTTTTCTCTGTTATGATAGTTTATATCTAAGTTAAGATCTCTTAATACCTTTTACTGATTATAGTTCTCTCAGCAAGTTATAATTCTTTATGATACAGTATAAAACCAAGAAACGGAGGGGGGGGGTTCGGTCCGCAAAGAGGCCATAAAATGTAAGAAGGGGGAACAAGTGTTACTGTTATCGTCAGCCAGCAAGCTATCCATTTCTCATGACTTTTTCCCCAGTACTACAGCGCATGCTTAGAATGATATTTTTCTTTAAGATTGAACCAGCGATATAGAAACGAGCTAAGGAGTATATTCTATCCATGTTCGTATTTCCCCCTTACCGGACAAGTATCAAAAACTTAAACCAAAAGTACGGAATAAACAAATGCAATCATAAAGATAGATAATAGAGATAAATTATAATAATCTTAATCTTTATTTTCATCAAATATATACAAATTAATTACAATTTTCTTTTCCTCATTGAC
Organism: Microvelia longipes; assembly: GCA_018340805.1. Classification (NCBI taxonomy): domain Eukaryota; kingdom Metazoa; phylum Arthropoda; class Insecta; order Hemiptera; family Veliidae; genus Microvelia; species Microvelia longipes. Next base: position 15,283,028 of record JACMZG010001893.1, read on the forward strand.
CATAGGTCTATAGAAAAAGTATTGTGTTTGCTAAAAAAAATCCGAAACCGGGATATCAACCGGAATTATTCGTTTCAGGTGAAGTAAAGGCGGCCTCCTAAGTGGTTTTCACAAAGATGTCTGTCGTATGTGTGTGTGTTTATCATCGTAGCTTCCAGCTTATTTATGCTAGAGAGTTGAAACTTGCTACAAAAACCAATCTATAGGCTTAGTTGTGCTATCCGGAAAATTTTGAATAACCCGCAAAACTTCAAAAAATCATTTTACGCGTAAACATATTGCGATCGGTTGAAATTTAGCTCGCATGTAGCCATGTATAGAAGACTAACATACGTGCCAAGTTTCAGCGAGCCAGTATACGCTCGTGCGCAAGTTTCATTTCATATCAGCTTAATTTAAATTTTAATGAAATGACCTTACTGTGTCATTCCGTGTTTTTAAAAAAAAAAGGAAATAATCCAATCAACGCAGTACATATATCTGATTTAAAACAATAAAAGCCATAACACCATTACGTAATAACTAAAATACTCAAGTTTGTTTCAATACAGCAATAATCCATGGATTTTGTGGATATATAGAGTTGACAGCATCGAGTCATGGTCAGTGGCCTGGATGGGAATCGCCGGGAATGAAAAAAAAGCTTTAGTCAAAGACGAAAAAAAGAAAAAGCGAGCGATTCCAAAAGTTGTTGCAGTATTTACATATTGGACAAATGGAATATTCCCTGATGACCGTGTAGCGAGTCCGAAGCAAGGTGGATGACGCGAGAGCGAAATGCCGATGTATGAAAGAACAAGGTTCCGACTATCCGAAACCCGATTTTGTCTATATATCTTACGTTAGTAGGCAAGGTAAAGTAAAAAATATAAAAGATTTAATTTATTTTTAAATTTTAAAAAGATTTGTTTAACACGGCTTTAGATGGCACAGCTAACCTTGCGGGCCTCTAAAGAACGAAATTGTATGAAAGTGTTCACGTACAATAATGCCATTGTAACATGCATTGTTTGAATTTCAACTGTTGATTTTAAATTCTTAAATATGCTACGAGGCTTAAGTCCGAAGGGATAAGCTGCGGGAACAGCCACAGGAAAAGGTAAAAAACGCTAAACTCAAAATATAAAAATAGAGCAAAAGTTGAGAAGTTGCTTGTCAATGAAATTTTACAAAATTATATTTACCAGCAAATAAATAAACCATTTATTTGCACAATAAATTTACACTTACTATACATATTTGCTAAAACTTATATTTGGTAGCAGTAAAAATTCGCCACTAAGTCTTGGTGCCCTCTGCTTAGGGATAATTTTAAATACTCCTGACTTATTTATCTTAACTAAATATTGTATTCTACTAAATAAGTACTATTATTTAATAACATGACTGTTAATTAACTGTTAACTTAAATATTAATTTACAACTATTAGTATTAGTAATTTACTACTACACTAACACTAATACATGACCCTTTTTCTTAGTTTCTATTTTTCTTAATTAACTTCTTCTATTTTATTAGTTTCCATTAACAAATACAAACAAATAATAATAAATGAGCTAATATGTAGCAAGTACGAACAGACCAAAATAACACAAAAATCAGTTCTCTACATGCTTTGTAGAGTTTCTAAGTGCTGAACATTGTTTAATCATTATTTAAAACACTTAACAAATGAAAATATCGGATATATTTTCTTTTATTACAAAAGAAACTACTTCGCAACTTTTGACACCACATTCAATTCGCTCTGCTCATACTCACTGTTTCGGACTTGCTTCGCTCGACATCGGAATATAAAAATCAGCAAAATGTTACTGCACCACGTCTTTTGCTTATCCTCCGATAAATATATTATTCCCAGTCATCGCCCATCTAGGAACTGACGTTGCTTTATGCTGCTTAACGTTTATAAACCAACAGAAATCGTAGATACATTTGCCGAATTAAAGTAAAACTTACTTAGTACACTTATTTACTACATAAAGAGATATACTTGTAACAAATTTCAAATTAATAGGATTATTTTTCAATTGTTTTTATTTTAAAAAAGTATATAAATTATTCGATAAACACTGAACTAATGCTGATTGTGAGATAGAACTTGGCACATTTTTGGTCTTATAAATTACTGCATATTGGCTTAATTTCATGTTGATGACAGTCGCACACACGCACATAAACTCCCAAACAGAGTGACGACTTAAACCACTTAGGAGGTCTTAAAAGCACCTTAGACGGATAATTCAGGTAAAATCCCGGTTTCAGAATTATAGTGGAAACACAATACTTTTCCTTTATACGGTATACATAAGGAAAAGTAAAAGCTTTATATTTCCCAGACTTTTTGCAACGATTAGTGGCTTAACAAATTTTGAAACAAAGATGGAAAAACCAGAGTAGATGGGACGATCCTTTATGCACAAAGTGAATTCTTAAGCACCTGGTTATATTTTTTTTTATTTTAAGAAATACTATGTGTATAGCTTTAGAACACGCTTTAGAAAAATAATCCAGGTCATGGAAATATGAGAATTTTTAAAATCTTTAAGCTTTAATTTAAAATTGTTCCAAAACAAGTTTGCCTCATCTGTGACGTTTATTGATCCATGTTGGAGAAACGGAAAGACCTTTATCTACACTTTTAAGTGAACACATTACATGTACAAATGCCTTTTTATGATCATGAGTATTTAAGAGGTACTGATTATCTTATTTAGTTTGAGCAAAGTAAGATAATACTGTTTCTAGATATTGTGACAGATTTTTTCAGAAAGCTATATTATATAAAAGATATAGTTTATATTCGTACCGGGAGGAAAATTTCAGATCCACCAACATTAACTCATTGAAAATATGATAAAAACATGGTCTACCTCCTGCAAATTGACTCTTAATAGTGCAAATTCACATTTATTAGGTGGTAACTGTTACCCAAATAATGTTTTAAGGAAAATAATAAAGAGAGTACAGAGAAACATTGAAAATATTTTAAAAACTACATTAGGTTTTACAAAATTGTATACTTATATTATCATATTCCAGTCAATTTTTCATCAATCTAATGATTGAAATATATCTCAGATTTCGTAATAATGAAATATTTTTAACAAAGAACTATGGTCAGGGTTTCTTTTGAAGAAATGCGCGAAGAGTATTACCACCCCCCCCCCCTCGGAGCAAATAGGATACGCCCGGCAGAAAAATTTAAATGAAGCCCTTCTCTGAGGTGAAAAATTTGCTATTAGTAGTAAAAATGGGTCCCTTACATAAACAATTGTCAAGATCAAGATTGTAATTTACCATTATTATTTTGATAACATAACCCAATTTTTTTAATTTTGTAGCTACTTTTGGTATTTTTAAAGAGTTATAGTAAAGTTAAGAAATAACTCTGGTCCCCAGTTGAGTAAAATTATACCGTATTTTGGAAACAGAATTGAGTCCTAAGAAAATTTAGATAAATATCACTGTATTTTGGTAATTTTTTCATCACACTTTTGTACATATCATAGATGTTCGTTAAAATATTTTTTTCTTAAAAAATAGTTTTGTTCAAAGATAGTTTTGAATAAAAATTTATGGCATATGTCACACAAAAAAATACGAATAAAATAATATAATAGCTTATTAAAAAATAACCGGAATACAGTTATATTTTTTTAAGGTTCTAAACGGTTTCCAAAATAGGCAATATTACGGTATTCCATAACTTAATTTTTCGAATTTACCATAAGTAGTAATAAAACTACCATAATTGGGTAATAGTGGCACAAATTAATTATTTTATATTTAAATTGGCTAGAGTCATTTGCCCATCTCCTACCCCTATCCCCTCTCATGAACCCAACCTCGTAAGCTTATTTTTTCTTTGAAAATTCACTAACGGGCAAAATTGTGAAGGATAAGCTTAGTGTCTTTGAGACAGCATTAGTCAGGTGATGAAGCAATTCACACACTATCTCCCTGACTTCTTTCACTACTTTTAAAGTATCTAAAATGGTATGAGGTAATAGTTATCTGCAATACTCTATTTCTGTTTGTTATTAGCATAGAAATACATTACTAGAGGGGCCCTTTTGGTTGAATTTTGAAACATCAAAAAAGTAACCTGAATACCTTCGACTATGAATAAAATAAACAAATAAAACAAATAAACATCACCTAATTACATTAATATATACAATAGAACGTTTAACATACAAAACAAAACACAAACAATGATTGAAATGTACAAGATAGTTGTTTTCATAACCTTAATTAACTCTTAAAGAAGGCTTCAATGAGGTTACACAAAGCTCTTGAGAGATCTAGAAAGATATTTTAAACTTTTCAAGATATTGAGAAAAGCAATGCCCTCTCTAGTAATATATCTCTATGATTATTTGCCATTCTTTTGATCTTCCCATCCGTCTACAACATGTTAGTGCGATCTCTATGTGTACTCATATCTCTATGTCCTATAAGAACTGTTTTAACTCCCTTTATGGTATGAGAATCTACCATCTCTACGTTCCAATCAAGTAATCTCTATATTTCAGATTTATTGCTTTTAACTCTAGAACGGCTTCTTAAGAAGTGAGCTAAGATTAAAGATTTATTGTAGGAAAAGGACTTTTTATTTTTGATCTTAATCAGAGCATTAAGGAACTCGGGTAGTATATAGTAAAGGATTTAACTTAGCGACTAAGTAACTTAACTAGAACATTGTTCTTTACAAGAAGGTAGTCGTTTTATTAAATAAACAGCATGTGACGTCATAAGTTATATAAAGATAATCAAACTGAATTTATCTCTAACGTAGAAAAAGAATAAAATAGAATGTAAACAACGTATAAAATAGTTTGATAAAGTCGAATGGAAATAAACTTTAACTAAATTGAGTAAACGACGTGGAAACAAAAGAAATAGGTTGATCAATGAAATGGGAAATAGTTGTTTAAATTGAACAAGTAAGAAAGAAGTATTAGTATATATTTTACAAGGGAGTTAGTTAATTAATTTTATGTCGTGGTCTCTTATACATGGGGTGAAACTTTTTGATTTGTCGACATTTAATGTTTGAAAATCAAGCATACAAATGCTTACATGGTGAAATATTTAAATTCTTCTACATTAAGTTTTTCAAAATCAAGCATACAAATGCTTATCTGGTGAAATATTTAACTTCATATACATTAAATATTTCAAAAATCAAGCATACAAATGCTTATCTGGTGAAATATTTAACTTCATATACATTAAATATTTCAAAAATAAAGCATACAAATGCTTTCCTGAGGAAATATTTAAATTCTGCTGCAATAAATTTTTCAAAATCAAGCGTATAAATGCTAATCTGGTGAAATATTTAAATTTTTCTACATTAAATTTAGTAAACATTACATTCTACATAGAAATATTTAAATTAGTGAACATTAAATGTTTAAAAATTAAGCACACAAATGCTTAACTAGTGAAACATTTAAATTCTTTAATTGCTTGAACATTAAGCATACAAATTTTAGCGAATTTTCAAATAAAAAATTAGCCTATGAGTTTTGGGTCATGGAGAGGGGTAGGGATGGGGGAGGATTTTTTGAAGGGGTTTTTTGGAACTGCAACACTTTCTCGGATCGAAATAAAACTTGGATTGATAAGCAAAAAGCGGGCATTTCCCAGACAATTTTCCTGGCTTGCGGACCACACACTACTTTTTTTTAAGAAGAAGTTATAGAGAATATTATCTTATGGTAAAAGAAACATAAAAATTAGTTAATATTACATTTTTTAAAATAGAAAAAACAAATTTAAATTATAACTATAACAAGACAAGTTTAGTTATAGAACTAGTTAAACTTAGTTCTACAACTAACTTATAACTAATTTTATAACAAAACTTAAAACTAACTACCTGACACTTGTTTTTTTCTGTATTTAAAAAATAAAATTACTTATCATTTGTGAAACATTTGGATTCTTCAAAATTAAATGGTGACGAATCTAATTTAAAACTAACTCTACGATTATTTATTAGTTTAGTTATAGAATTAGCTATAAGTCAGTTTTAGGAGTAGTTATAGAATTAGTATTAAGTGTGTTACGGAGTTTGTTTTAAGTTTGCTTATAGAATTTGTTATAGAAGAAAAACTGAATAACTTTTGATTTATACGCAATATAAGTCAACAGTTTGTATTTCTGACATATATGAGATTGTTACTCATTCAAAATAAATGTTAAAATAATAAAGATAACTTAATTTAATACACAGCGATAATTCAAGACATACATTTTGCTAAAAATAACAATATAAATTTAAAATATAGAATAAATTAATAGAATATGGTTTGTGTTTTTACAACGAAAGAGAGAAATTATAGGATTATAAGTTCACACACGTTGTAATAGGGGTAAAATTTTGTCGTTTTGTATCGATTGCCGACTAATTATTCTACTAGGTAGGTAGATAATTTGGCTAAATAGATAACGAAAATGATAATTTTGCTTTCAAATACTAAATGTATGCTAAACTGTATTATTGACGTTATTAATGTTCAGTATTGAATAGAAACGAGCTTGATTAAATTTGCAACTACCTATTGCTTATACCTCCTTGGACACTTTTTGTTTTAGATTTTTATTAAAATTATTATTTTTAAGAATAATTCTAATAAAGATTTAGGTCTTCCGGTGGTGACCATGACAATGTAGATGAAGAACCCGACGTTTCGTTTCCAGTGTGGGAGGCATCTTCAGGGATGTAGGATATCATGGATGAAAACATAATAATCAACAAACCTCAACTGAACTAGCATTTTGTCTGTATTTTCCAAAGGAAATGCGCAGTTGTTCTGCAACTGCGTGATTACTTCACTTTGTACTTCTAAAATAAGAAGTACGCACTATTATTTGCATTAGTTTAAAGCTTGGTTACTTATCTTTAAGCTTAGTCAGTTATTTAAAGGTTTTAGCGCATTTCCTTTGGAAAATACAGACAAAATGAGTTACGAGCAGTGCTTGACAATTGAGTAACTGCTTAGGTTCTAAAGCATGAACCGGGACCACGCTATAGATATGGTTCTTGCATAAGCAAAAATGGATTGTTTAGCACGGAAACACGCATTCTACATGAAATTCGCCGACAGCGGACCACCGCGGCGGAATAATTATTTAGTAGTTGTAAACTTATATAATGTAAAAAGCACGGAAACACGCATCCAAAGGAAATTCGCCCGACATGCGGACCACCGCGCCAGAATTATTTTCTAGTTGTAAACTTATATATTAGGTAAAAAAAACTATAAAAAATTATTGTCCCTACTAGGATTTGAACCCAGATACTCTGGGTTTGAGTGCTTGCATCCAAAGGAAATTCGCCCGACATGCGGATCACCGCGCCAGAATTATTTTCTAGTTGTAAACTTATATTAAGTAAAAAAAAAAACGATAAAAATCTTTCGACCCTTCCAGGATGTGAACCCAAGTACCCTGAGTTTGAGTGGTAGTATTGACTCCGGACCACTGGCATTCAACTCAGAGGCCCGAAAAACATTGAAAACGACACCCTACTCGAAATTTAATTTTCAAGGACCGTAATTTTGGTTTTTTATAATTTTTGTGGTTTTTTCGACTTTTTGGTAATTTTAAGTGGTCGTATCGACTTCGGACCGGTTTCATTCGACTCAGCGTCCCAATTACATAGAAAACGACACCCTACTCGAAATTATTTTTTATTGACCAAAATTTTGGTTTTCGGTAATTTACAATGGTTTTTTTTGATTTTTAGGTCACTTAGAGTGGTCGTATCGACTTCGGACCGGTTTCATTCGATTCAGCGTCTCAAAACACATAAATATTGACCTTTTTCGCGGCAAAAAATATTAACCCTGAATTTTGCCGATTTTTTGAAAAATTCGCTGACTCAGCAAACCGGGTTAATGACGTCACAAAAACCTGGTTTTCAATAGGGTTCGTGTCCTCCCCAAGGTTGATTTTTGTACCAAGTTTGGTTAAAAAATATTAATCCGTTCGAAAGATAGAGTGTTTACAAGAAAGGTCTAGAATACTATATATATATATATATATATATATATATATATATATATATATATATATATATATATAATATATATACATATATATATATATATATATATATATATATATATATATATATATATATATATATATATATATATATATATATATATATATATATATAAAGTCTCGCGAAACGTATTTTTTCGTCATTAGGGACCTCTGAAACGGATTTGTGTCGTGGTCCGAGGTTCGAATTCCGCCATGACGCCTATCCCATTAGCCGAATTTCCAAAGGAAATTCGCTAAAAGGAATGTAGTCATATGAGATTTAAAAATTTTGTTTTAAACGAGTAAAAGTTATAAAACTTATGAAAAAAGGGAAAAAAGTATACGTTTCCTGTGAGGATTGAACTTGTAACCTTTAATTTAAGTGACGAAGACGCTACCAACTGAGCTAAAGGGGAAATGCAGAGCAGGAGTGAAGTAGTTTCCATCGCAACTAAAGCTATATTACTTGCGCTGGGAGTTAATTTACTTTTCTCCCAGTAGATTCAAACAGGAGTTATCTGTTACTCTTTTCCTCTTTATAAGAGAGAGAAAAGTAAACTTTTTTTTCTGGAGGTAAATAATATTCATTACAGATCTTTTCTTTCCACCTATAAACAGTACTCAAGTAACATCAAGAAATTTAAACTTCGTAATATTTAACATTTTGTGTTGAAATAAAAAAAAGCTAGGCCGAAAGCCTTAAACTGCGTATATATTTTCAGTAAAAACAAAGGAACTTCAAGGCTTACTGGCTTTTTTTAATGTCCGTACAACAAAGTAGGGTCACAGAGAAAATTAGATTGTTTTAGTAAAGCTAGAAGGCAAGGTCATATGGGTGGGTTTAAGGAAAAGCCTAAAGAAAATTTGTAGGACAAGTCTGGTGTAGAAAGCAAATAAAACAGTCTTGCCACTAATTGTTATTTATTAGATTAGGTTTCAATTTTAAACAACCATCGATGCTTCTATAATACACGTCTTAATACTTATTTTAAAATTATTATTAATTAATGGTAATTAGGGAAGCTATATGACTATTGGAAATTCCGATAAATATCTTATCGGAAGTATCGATACATGATGACAGATATAAGTATCTTATAACAAGTATGGCTATATGCTGACAGATATAAATATCTTATAGAAAGCATTGCTACATGATGACAGACATAAATATCTTATATAGGAAGTATCGCTACATGATGACAAACATAAATATCTTATAACAAGTATCGCTATATGCTGACAGATATAAATATCTCATAACAAGCATTGCTACATGATGACAGACATAAATATCTTATATAGGAAGTATCGCTACATGATGACAGACATAAATATCTTATAACAAGTATCGCTATATGCTGACAGATATAAATATCTCATAACAAGCATTGCTACATGATGACAGACAAAATATCTTATATAGGAAGTATCGCTCATGATGACAGATATAAATATCTTATAACAAGCATTGCTACATGATGACAGATATAAATATCTCATAGCGAGCATTGCTACATAGTGACAGATATAAATATCTTATAACAAGCATTGCTACAAGATGACAGATATAAATATCTCATAGCGAGCATTGCTACATAGTGACAGATATAAATATCTTATAACAAGCATTGCTACAAGATGACAGATATAAATATCTTATCGTAATTATCGATACTTCTGCTGCATATAAATATCATGTATCAAGTATCGATGCTTGCCGCTAAATATAAATATCTTATAGCAATTATCAATACTTACATATGGATATAATTATCTTTTAGCTAGTATCGATACTTGTTGCTGGATATAAATTTCTTATAAAAAGTAACGATACTTCTGCTGGATATAAATATCTTATAGCAACCATCGATACTTCTGCCAAATATAAATATCATATATCAAGTATCGATACTTGTCGCTGATTATAAATATCTTATAGCAATTATCAATGCTTACACATGAATATAACTATCTTATAGCTAATATCGATACTTGTTGCTGGATGTAATATGTTATAGCAAGTATCGATACTTTCTATTTGATATTATCAAGTTTTACATGTATAGATGGTAAATGGTGTTTCAAGTTAAGTTATTCTTAAATCATATTATATTATTGGTGATTACCGTAACACATAATATAATGAGTGAAATACGAGAGAAACTAGGATGGTCCAAAAATTACGTAAAACGAATATAGCAAATAAAATCTGTGTTTTCGAGTGGGCAAACCTAATTTTTGATGCTATTAGTAAAAATCAGAAATTCTATAATAATTTTTCGATAACACATCTTATAGTACAATTAATTTTTCCATATTTGTGAAAAATAGTAAACAGATTAAATGTTAACTATATTAAAGTTATGTTTTTGCTTTATAAGAATCACCTTTAGTTCATTTAAGAGGAAAGATGAGATGAAGGGATGTAATAAAGCGGTCTGTTTTCTAGTATTAAACCACCCTCTGGTTGTTTCATATGGAAAGGGA
>JACMZG010001893.1:15296089-15376089 GCA_018340805.1 Microvelia longipes
TCTGGAGACATGACTTATCTAGATTTGAAACTTCGTTCACACAGCCGGCTCTAATCTATAAACAGGAAGGAAGTATGAACGCAGACATTGTACCTACAGCCCCCTGCACTCGTGATGCAATTCGAGCCGCAGCTAACCAAGACATAGGTCAATCGGCTTCAACATTCATGCAACAACCATCCCTTGCGTATTAACTGCTGCTAAGCCTGAATTTAAAGGAAACCATGTAATCTTCGGCTGGTTTGGACGGTCTTAAAGTGACCAGACTCAAAGACCCCTTAGTTCAGATGCAAAAGTGAAAATGACCCCACTTCCAGTTGGCTTTGAACCAAAGACCAATGACTAGATTAAGAGACACTGCTTCGAACCACAGGATCACTCTGCTAGTTCTAAATAGTAAACCATACTATAATATTTCATAATGGTAAGATAAACCTATTAGAATAAATATACAAAACCTAACAGTAGTTATTTGAAGAGTAACCAAAGTTGATAATACTTTTAAACTAATTAAATTCAGATAAAATTGTATTTAATTATAATTCAAACAAATAACATTTATCTAATGATTTTCAATCATATTTTTCAATACGAAAGTAATGAATAGGAATGGACGTATAAAGAGATAAAAATTCCTAATACAAGACTATGAGGGCAAACCGGAAGGTGGATAGGGGCAAACCTACAGGGTTAGGGGGCAAAAGGGGAATCGGATTTCTGGGAATCATTCATTGTTCCTGAGGACAATATTCTACCGTACGTTTCTGCTTACCGGACGTTTTAAACCCACTCGTTATCATGTAAAAAATATTTCTCTGAACCTATTCATAAACCTATTGTAGTGTTCTTTCTATACTTAACTTTTTTCAATTATATTATCTTTGATCATATTTTAAACATAAAATTATTTACTAACAACTCTATAATTATATTTATTATAAATAAAATAAGACATATATATTTATTAATTAGTTCCAAAAGGAGTTATAAAAGGAATGTTTTTATCGTTTATCAAACAAAGGATTGAATTTCATATGGAAAAAGCAAATAGCGATAATTATTGACCCAGGTATCTGTAAATTAATATTTTCATCAGCGAATGTAATATCTCGTCCAGTATTGATTCTATTAATTTGTAAAAGAGCACTTGGAATGGAAAAGTGATGTGTACCTTCATTCATTCCATTCTTTATAATAAGGTATACAGGAATAACGTAAATATATGCTGTCAATACTTGAAATAGCAAGTGATGTGTACCGTCTTCGACTCCATTCTTTATATAAAGGTATGCAGGAATAGCGAAAGTCTATGCTGTTTATGCTCAGAATGGCAAGTGATGAGGTACTGTCGTTGACTCCAATTCTTCATATTAAGGTATGGAAGGATAACGAAAGTCTATGCTGTTTATACTTAGAATGGCAAGTGATGAGTACTGTCGTTGACTCCATTCTTCATATTAAGGTATGGAAGGAACGAAAGTCTATGCTGTTTATACTTAGAATGGCAAGTGATGAGTACTGTCGTTGACTCCATTCTTCATATTAAGGTATGGAAGGATAACGAAAGTCTATGCTGTTTATACTTAGAATGGCAAGTGATGAGTACTGTCGTTGACTCCATTCTTCATATTAAGGTATGGAAGGAACGAAAGTCTATGCTGTTTATACTTAGAATGGCAAGTGATGAGTACTGTCGTTGACTCCATTCTTCATATTAAGGTATGGAAGGATAACAGAAAGTCTTATGCTGTTTATACTTAGAATGGCAGTGATGAGTACTGTCGTTGCTTCCATTCTTCATATTAAGGTATGGAAGAACGAAAGTCTATGGCTGTTTATACTTAGAATGGCAGTGATGAGTACTGTCGTTGACTCCATTCTTTATATTAAGGTATGGAAGGATAACGAAAGTCTATTCTGTTTATACTTAGAATGGCAAGTGATGAGTACTGTCGTTGACTCCATTCTTTATATTAAAGAATGCAGGAATAACGTAAGCCTATTATGAATTCCCGAAATTGCTAAGTCTTTTTTTCTCCATTAGCAGAGAAAATGGAAACTTCATTTCGTATCTACACTCGATACATATTTATGCTAAATTGCCACTAAAACAGAGAAATGAAAGAGAATAATGTTTCTAATACTTATTAGAAACATTCATACTCTTTTAGTTAGAATAAGAAGTAAACTAGACCAATGTTTTTAATGCCTCTTTAGTGCCCTATAATTAATTATACAGAAAGACAACTTTATAAAAACCAATCAGGAGGTCTTAAAACCTCTAAAACGGATAATTCAGGTGAAATCCCGGTTTCGGACTTTTAGTGCCAACACAATACATTTTTTATATAGCTACGGTATAAATATGGAGAAGTAATATACTAAATATAGTAATTCTTTAACCTCCAGAACACCATTCTACTAATGTTAGACTATTCAACTCACTTATTTTATCATTTCGGATACATTTTAATTATCCGGTGTGCCACGTTGGGCTATAGGATACATCATCCTTTTTATTACCAACAATATGAGGTAGTCTCATTTCTTTTTGTTTTCCAAAAAATCAATAAGAAATCGCTTGAGGAATTTTTAGCATAAACCCTTATACTTGAATGTAAGCAGACAAATTTAAAAATATCGCGTACAAGGTACCTCAGATTCAGTTTATATATATTTATATATAACTTAGTAAAAACTACTAATTACCGAGTCCGGTAGCTCAGTGGTAGAGCGCTCGCCTTTCGACCTGGAGGTCGAGGGTTCAATCCAGCCGGGGGAGGACCTCAATATGAAGTTATCCCTTGTACCGTACACTCGGGAGGTCTCGAATTCAAGGCCGGCCAACCCAGCCAAGGTTTTACGTGATTTCCTTGGCTACTAATACGCAAATGCGGGGTTGGATCTAGTTTCATCTGAGACAAGTCTGGATCCACGTTTCCGTAGTCTCCAGCTCACGAAAAGTTATTGTTCCGCGGGCTGGGGGAGATGAAGGTCGGAAAGATATACTGAGCTTTTGTACGTCCGAAAACTTAGTCAGTGAAAGTGATGGCGGCGACACGAGTAACGTAAGTGACTAGGAACAAAGTGCTCGGTTATTGAAGACAGATTGAAGGCACTGCGGAGCTTTGACTTTCAGGTCAGGGCTATAGAATGAGTTTGTACACGCTGACATCTGGGGTCTAGAGTTCTTTGTCAAGTGGCGCTGGACTGGCCAGAGCGATGAGCCTAGCTAGAGTCTGGTGATGCTAGTGGAACTGATGAGATTGGTGAGACTGGAAGGACGAGGTCAAGTGAGACTAATGTGATCAGAGGAGCTAGTAAGACTAGATGAAACAAGCACACAGTGAACTAGTAGTCGGCGCTACCCATAGCGGTGAGCCTAGCCAGAGTCTAGCTGGTTTAGATGAACTAGGCACACTGTAAACTAGTCGCAGATACTAGCCAGAGCAGTGAGTTTGGATAGAGTCTGGTTGGGCCGGATGAACTAGACACACTGTGAACCGGTTACATGTGCTACCATGTACGATTGGATGATGTACAAACTCAGGGGTTAATGTTGAGTAGGATTTGAGTGAGGGGAAAACGCTAACCCTACGGGTTAAAGCGTAAAAAAAGTACTAATTAGGTCCTAAAAACACCTGACACGGATAAGTCAGTAATATGTGATAGAGTTGCTAATAATTTAAGCACTTAATTCTGTAATTAAAAAGTCAATATAATTACCAGAACTATAATAGTTACTATAGGAAGGATGTATATTCTAAATGTAAAGTTGGCTCAATAATTACTCAAATTATGGAATTTTATTTTATTTTGATGTTCAATTTCCTTATCGTAAATTATACTTTTTAAGAGGAATTAGAACGTGAATAAGTTTGCTTAAGCTCTTATTATCTTAATTATTGAGAATCATATTTCTGTAATTAAAAAGTCAATAGCTGTAAACATAGAGGGAAGCTCTAAAGTTTACCTAAATAATTTAGAGAGCGTAGAAATTGTTCTCACATGGGAATATTTCAATGCTTCTTTGCGTCACAGTCTATATTGATTAGATTTAATTATTACTAGCAATTACACAAGAGAGCTTATTTTATACTGATATACTTTGGCTTCCGCGAAAGATATTGTTTCTTGAGTACGTTTGAAAAATATTGCGCTAATAAGGACGTTGGAATAAAAGAAAATTGCACTGATGTGTATCAGGATCAAAGGAAATTGCGGTGATGAGGTCGTCGGCATTTTTTTTTTAAATTACCTATAGGTTTATGTTATACTAATTAATATTTTATTTAGTTTTAATTAATTATGTTAATTATAAGACGAATTATACTGGTGCTGAACTAGCTAGGTTATAGTACAATGGATTAAATAAAACGTAATTCCATTTATGATTCCTAATGATGCAGATATGAGGAAAAGTAATGATACAATTGATAAACATAATTTCATTTATGTTTCCTAATGATGAAGATTTAAGGAAAAGTGATAATACAATAATACAATTGATAAAAGTAATTCCATTTATGTTTCCTTATGATGCAAATTTGAGAAAAAGTAATGATACAATGGATAAACGTGATTCCATTTGTTTCCTAATGATGCAGATTTGAGAAAAAGTAATGATACAATTGATAAACGTAATTTCATTTGTTTCCTAATGATGCAGATTTGAGAAAAAGTAATGATACAATGATACAATTGAAAAACATAATTCCATTTATGTTTCCTAATGATGCAGATTTGAGAAAAAGTAATGATACAATTGATAAACGTAATTCACTTATGTTTCTTAAAGATGCAGATTTAAGGAAAAGTAATGATACAATTAATAAACGTAATTCCATTTATGTTTCCTAATGATGCAGATTTGAGGAAAAGTAACGATACAATGATACAATTGATAAACGTAATTCCATTTATGTTTCCTAATGATGCAGATTTGATGAAAAAGTAACGATACAATGATATAATTGATAAATAAACGAAATTCCATTAATTTTTTTTTTGCGAAGTTGAAGTTTTACCTAAGGTTCTGGGAAGTAAAATTTTCACGTCCACCATGTGTAATACTAAATTCATTACTGCTGGTTAATTCTCCATCAATTGATTAATTCTTATCAAAAATAGTCATTACTCAAGCGAAAGAAGTACTTTACAACACCGCCCTTTGGTTTAGCAAAAGAATGTAAAGATTAATAAGATAATGTCTATAAAGCGAAGCCCTAAAAATGTAAAAACCTTAACAATTTCTTTACCTCTATGATTTTATTAATACTTTGCAACAATAGCAAGTTTTTATGGCGAGGTAAGAAATAACAAAACGCAATTATCAATAATGGCTTTTTAAAGTCTCTTTTACGGGAGTACTTCCCGTTGGAAAAAAGTAATCAATGCAGTCATAATTATGCAATAAAAATAAATACCAAGCAATACCAAGAGCCGTAAATATAACTTTATTCTCAATAAAAGAATAAAGCAGGGTTTTTAGATGTTATTGGCTTTTCTTTAGCTAGATACTTCCCAGCTTCGGACATCTTCTGACGTCATTAAATAGTGTATTCTATTTTAACCTAAATGAGCCACAACTTATTTTGTTTTTCAAAAAGAGAGGGAGGCTCACTGATCATGAGTATATATATATATATATATATTATATATATATATATATATATATATATATATATATATATATATATATATATATATAATATATATATATACATATATCCCTCTTTATAGATAACTTATCACCACTCTCGACGCTAGGATTTGCATCTTGTGAAGAGGATGACAGGATTATCTGTTCTCGCACTAAGATTACAATCTTATAAAGAGGATGACAGGATTATCTGTTCTCGCACTAAGATTACAATCTTATAAAGAGGATGACAGGATTGTCTCTTCACGCGCTAAGATTACAATCTTGTGAAGAGGATGACAGGATTATCTGTTCTCGCGCTTAGATTAGATTCTTGTATAGAGGATGATGAGATTATCTGTTCTCGCACTAAGATTACAATCTTATAAAGAGGATGACAGGATTATCTGTTCTCGCGCTAAAATTAGATTCTTGTATAGAGGATGACAGGATTATCTGTTCTCGCGCTAAGATTACAATCTTGTAAAAAGGATGACAGGATTATCTGTTCTCGCGCTAAGATTACAATCTTGTAAAAAGGATGACAGGATTATCTGTTCTCGCACTAAGATTACAATCTTAAAGAGGATGACAGGATTATCTGTTCTCGCACTAAGATTACAATCTTATAAAGAGGATGACAGGATTGTCTCTTCACGCGCTAAGATTACAATCTTGTGAAGAGGATGACAGGATTATCTGTTCTCGCGCTTAGATTAGATTCTTGTATATAGGATGATGAGATTATCTGTTCTCGCACTAAGATTACAATCTTATAAAGAGGATGACAGGATTATCTGTTCTCGCGCTAAGATTACAATCTTGTAAAAAGGATGACAGGATTATCTGTTCTCGCGCTAAGATTACAATCTTGTAAAAAGGATGACAGGATTATCTGTTCTCGCGCTAAGATTACAATCTTGTAAAAAGGATGACAGGATTATCTGTTCTCGCGCTAATTACAATCTTGTAAAAGGATGACAGGATTATCTGTTCTCGCGCTAAGATTAGAATTCACTTATAATTTCAATGCATGCTAACACTAATCCATGCGACTTCCTTTAGTTCTGTGATATAAACACAGGTTTGTTTTAATAGGTGACATAATTAAAGCCCTACACTAAAGATAAATTACTTATTCTAAACAATGGATGATGATTCATTAGTCTGTGGTAAAAAGATAGTTTAGTGTTTGCGTCAATTAGATGTGTATTTAGAAAAACATTAAAAATGAAAAAGTTTAAGTAAAAGTCACAATATTACAAAATTATAACTCAATTTGATAGTCTTTATTCTGTGGTCTAACTATCAACCAAATTTAAAATTAAACTTACCAGAAAAAAGTTGAATGTTTTACGTTTGATGTGTATTTAGAAAAATATTAACAATTAAAAGTTTATGATAAGAGTTACAATATTGCAAAAATCTTCGTCACAAAAATTACAGTATTAAATACCGTAAAGTTATTAAAAAGTTTTACTATTTTTGCCTTTACAACGAGAAAAAACCTTTATTAACACCGTTTTAAAAAGCGAGACGAATGACCTGTTTTATGAGAAATGAAACCTTTTATAGGAAGGTCTATACTTTTTGTAGTTCTGTGTATACTACTTGCCAAATGCTTCCAGTATGAGAAATTACGGCGGAAAACTTTTAATTCGGTGTAAAAATACTTAATTGAAGAAATCGCTCCCGTTGTTTTTAACTTTTAGATTTTCAAATCAAAATTATATCCCATTATCTTAATTACTTATAACAATGTAAATGTAGTTGTAATTACCAATAAAATTAAAAAAAAAAAAAAAATTCAAATCCAAAATCAATATAACTTCGGTCAATACTTAGGCCCGTATTCAAAGACATTTTCCTTACCTAAACAGTTTCCTTAAGGGCTTCTTAAGGAACCCTTAAGGCTTCCTTAAGAAGACCTAACATTTTTCTTACCTAAACTGTAAACCTAACATTTTCCTATAAGGGCTCCTTGAGGAAAATGTTAGGTTTAGGTAAGAAAAATGTTAAGAAAATGTCTTTGAATACGGGCCTCAGTTTGACTTCTAAATGTCTTGAGATCTATTGTTTAAGAAAAATGGATGACGCCTTTGACCTACAATAATGAGCAAACTTTCAAAAGTTCACAAAACATCGAAAAGTCGTTAGATCGAGTTAAATTTAATGGACATAAAGATTACGAATGATTTTTGTTCTTAAGCCAAATAAGACATATTTACTCCTAGCAAATTCTCTTTTACTTTTCCTTATTTATGCCGTAGGTATATATGGGAAAAGTATTGTGTTTGCAATAATATCCGAAACCGGGATGAAAACAGAATTATCTGTTTCAGGCGTTTTTAAGGCCTCCTGAGTGGTTTTTGCGAAGTTGTCTGTCTGTATGTACGTGTGTGTGTGAGTGTGGGTGTCAATTATCGCCGTAGCGTCCAGTGTATTTATACTAAAGAGTTGAAATTTTGTACAAAAATCTGTCTACTGCTGTAGTAGTGCTATTCGGAAAATATTTTTATGACGTCATTAACCCGCAATAATGACTCAGCAAAAATTTCGAAAAATCATTAATCGCGGAAAAATAATGCGATCGGATTGAAATTTGGCTCGCATGTGACTATGTATAAGACTAACATATGTGCCAAGTTTCATTTTATTATCAGCATTAGTTTAATTTATATGTAATGACTTGTGTACGTTCTTAAAAAATTGGAAAATGGTCCAACTGAGTTGAAATTTACAAATGTATACCATTACCTAGCAAATAAGTACACTAAGTTTTGTTTCAATACGACAAGTATATCCATGATTTTTGTTGGATCATAAAAATTAAGGAGCATTGAGCGTGATCAATGCTGTATGCTCGTGTGACCGCTGAGAATGAAACGGATGCATTTACTATCTGAAGAAGAGCAAAGCGAGTCAAAAGGCATATTGCAGAAAAAATTTGGTGAACTGTATTTCAGAGGACGTGCGAAGCGAGTCCGAAGCAGGGAGGATGTAAGAAAGAGAAAAGGAGAATCCAATGTAAAGAGGAAAAGTTCCGAGGTACCCCATAGCCGATATTTATGCCAATATTTAAGTTTCAATTAAAATGAAAGCTTGAGTTAAAATGTCTAATTTTTACACTTTGGGTACTTATTAACGTCATGCTAGACAATATTCGCAGGAAAAGATGTCTTAATAGAATCTCTATAGAACCTAAAAAGCTCAATTTAAGTACACGTTCCCATTTACTTTTTTCTGTTGTTTCGCTAAATTCGGCATGGCATAAAACACCCAAGTAAATTTCACTTTTAAAAATATTAGGGGGTAGACTTTTGGTCCACCGTTTGTAATTTTATGTAAACAGATCACGTTTTTTATAACTAATACATTTGGAAATTCGGTCATGTCATGGCAGTATACCACTTACAAAACTACTAATACCATGAAATGCAACTAGACATCAACCATGTGGTCGCGAAATCATCTCAAAAACCAAGCTGCCCCAAGCCTTTCTGCGCTGCTCGGCTGCTACACAGCACCGAGCAGCACAGCAGGCCACTTGGGCTGCTGCTTAGCGCCCAAAAGTCTCTTGTTCATCGAAAAATATGTCATCAGCGAAGGCAGCAAAAAGTCTTAAGCTAAGTTTGTTATGTGAAGTCAATCTCTTAAGAATTATATAATGTCATACAAAATATCTTATGCCATACTTTGTAAACTGTCTTTAAGTTTAAAACAAGCCTAGGATAATCGTTGTTTATTTGCTGCCTAATTTAGCCAAATTTTAATACCTCACATCAAATATATACCGTAAACTAATTAATAAATTGTTAATTTAAAAATCTCTTTTTGATATTTTTTAAAATTTTACCAAATTTTAAAGATGATAATTTCGTAAAGATGCTTTTTAGAGTATTTTTAGAGTTTTATTATTTATCTTCGCTTCATACTTTTATTAGCGCCATAAGCATAAATCATAATGATAAAAACTTTTTTCAATTTTACCTATGAATCATTTTTGTTTTTTTTGTTTTAAACTTTTCGCATCTTTATCATTATTTTGAAGTAAGTAAGATGTAGGGTGAAATGCACCCCTCCCTGGGCGGGTGTTGCCCTCGGGCTTCTGCTATTATGATCAAATTTTAAAGACGTTGTAACTTCTATTATTAAGATATTTACATTTCTTCGCCTTAAAATGACGAAGGCACTTGAATTCCCTTTTTCTAAAGTTTAACACAAAACTCGATTTTCATTAAAAAGCACTCATTAAATGAGCAAATTATTATTGGGATGTCATTTCACTAATTTAAAAAAAAAAAACAAAGACATATAAAAGTTAAATTTATATGAGAAATAGGATCTAACCACTAACTAGAATCTAACAACGTTGACTTGACCTATGGATTCAAGTAAAATAAGAACTCTGCCAGCACTGTGGAAGAAAATTTATGCAAAATTATTTTGTATTTGTTTCAGGTGAGTTTAAGACACCCTGAGTGGTTTTAGCAAAGTTGTTATTCTAAATTTGTGTGTGAGTGTGAATTATTGTCGTAGTTAGTTAAAAAATCGTTCAGAAAAAAATAACCCGTAAAATAAATAATCGTTAAAAAAATAATTAAGTTAAATTTAGTAAATGCGTATCTCATTATTTAATAAATAAGTACACCAAGTGTCATTTCAATGCGGCTAGCATGTAAACGGTTTTTGTTGGATTACTAATGCAACAAAAACCATAATTAAATGGTTTTTGTGTGGTTAAATGATTTTTTAATTGTTTTTTTTTTTTGTTTTGATTATATAGTTTTTTAATATTTGAGGAGGAGCCAGGAGATTCCGAGGACGAACTGTAATATCAAGTGGTTTTCATATTCTGTTTAAGCAAGTCTGAAGTAGTGGAGATGAGCATAGCACGTCTGAAGTAGTGAAGATGAGCGTAGCAAGTCTGAAGTAGTAAAGATGAACGTCAAGTAACAGATGAACGTAGCAAGTCTGAAGTAGTAAGATGAACGTAGCAAGTCTGAAGTAGTGAAGATGAACGTAGTCTGAAGTAGTGAAGATGACGTGGCAAGTCTGAGTAGTGAAGAGAACGTAGTGTAGTGTGTAGCAAGTCTGAATGAGATGTGTGTGTGTTTCTTTAATCGTCATAACTCCAAGCGTATATATCTAGAAAGACGAAACTTGGTACAACAATCAATTTACAGGTGTAGTAGTGCTATTTATTGTACCGTAATCAGAACATGGATGGGTGACCACCGGCAATAATACGAATGTATTTACAATGACAAGCAAAGCGAGTTCGAAGACGTGTTGGAGAATAAATGATGTGATTATTATATTCTGAAGACGAACAAAGTGATTTTGAAGTTGGAAGGACGAGCGTAGCAAATCTGATGTGATGAAGAAAAGGTCCGAGGTGTCTCCTTACCCGATTTTTCAGAACATTATCATCGTCTAGAATGTTTCAGATGCGTCAAAAGTAAATCTTTATTAGATGAGGTAGATCTTTATGACACTCAAAACCGTCGCATATTATCTGTTTATTAATTTAAAATCTAATTGTTCCATGTGATTAATATTTGGTAAAAACCAAAAAGGAGTTTGCATACATAGGCTAATATGCGATCATCATCATACAAAACTATAACTTTTATCTCCTTGAGTTTCACACTTGTCCATTCAAGTCTCTTCCATTCAAGCTTATCTTCTTCAAGTTCCTCAATGCAACACTTCATTCTATGCTAATTCTTTTATTGTCTCTTCCATTCGTCTCTTTAACGAATTACAACAATCTGTTAGTGATTTTAAAAATATTAATAGTTTTAAGAATGTAATTAAAACAAAATTATACAGTTATACTCAAATTGTTAGTAGCTATACTCGTTATTTGAGTTTTCCTAATGTTAACTATATTTTTTACTTATATTTGTTATTTTATCTTAAGTCTATTTTACTTATTACAATTATGCATAAGTTTTTACATTCTTTTTTAAAATAATATTGTAAAATTTAAAAATTTAATTGTAGTAAATAGTGATTTTTTGTGAATCTATTGTAGTGGCGCTCTTTGATATTATCAACTTTCTATGCTAAGTCTAAAATAAGAAAACTCATCCTTGCTTTGTTTTTTCTTTTTTAAATCAACTTTTTGTATTATTCTTTTTTAATTCTCTTTTAAAATTAATTTCTTTGAATTTATTACCTTGTTACAAATTTCTTTTTTTTTTTTCATTTTAATCTGTTGGCAACAGAAATAATTAATGTATTAATGTAATTATTGTAAATTTATGTCTGGTTAAG
Source organism: Microvelia longipes (assembly GCA_018340805.1). Classification (NCBI taxonomy): domain Eukaryota; kingdom Metazoa; phylum Arthropoda; class Insecta; order Hemiptera; family Veliidae; genus Microvelia; species Microvelia longipes. Next base: position 15,308,013 of record JACMZG010001893.1, read on the forward strand.
TGGAAGAGAGGACCTTAAGGTCCTAACTTTGCCAGATTAAATAAAGCAATTTATCTATCTATCTATCTATCTCTAATCCGTACAAGTTGTGTATAGTACCCGTATGTACTATCTTCTGCCAAATAGCTAAAACATCGCCTCAATTAAAATGCTAATTATTCAGCATTTAAAATGCTAAGTCACAAGTTCAGAAAATGTTTTTAATCTTCCAGATGAATATCTGGAAGATGAAACCTGATTAATCAGGTATCTCGTAATCAGGTATTTACTTGATTACGGTACAGGTGAATACCTGATCCACTCCCAAGTTCGACTTCTTACCACATTCTCCATGAGCAAAATATCCAAAGAAAAATTCGCTAATAACCATTGTTTAAAACGCGAATTTCAACTTTTTAAAAACTTCATGTTTTAGTAGCTCAATTAGTTCCTGTTTAATTCTTCTTAAACTTTTTAAACATAATGATAATTACATTGTTTAAATAACAGCACATTTAATTTAACTTTTTAAAATGTCAGTCTTTAAGAAAGTTTAATTACTCATTCTTTGCTAGATTATTTTATTTTTTACATTTTAGATTTATAGCCGTTTCTTTAAAAGATTGTTTAAATGTTGTCTCAAATATTCATTTATATAATGAAATAATATGTACTATGATATGGTCTACAATCCAAATTTTCTGGGGTTGATTTACGTCATATTCAGATAGCTGGATCAATTCACGATTAAAACTACTGCTATAATTTAATAATAATATAAATTATTATAAAAAAAAAATAAATTAAACATTTGAAAAATAAATTTATGATAAAAGTTATTATTTCTGTGTTTACTCAATATACGGTTTGTATTGAAGAAGTTGTACTTATAGGACATTAAGATTTAGGTCTTCCGGTGGTGACTGCTTCAGTTCAGTTTTGTAGAGTGTTGTGTTTCTATCCATGATATCCTACATCCCTGAAGATGCTTCCCACAGTGGAAGCGAAACGTCGGATTCTACATCTACATTGACGCGGTCACCACCGGAAGACCTAGATCTTCATGACACCGTGGAAGCCTACGCAGTTTATTATAGGACATTAGTTAAATAGGATATCCTTCCTATTGTAACTATTATTACTTAATACCTATATAACTATTATTACTTAATACCGTAGGTATAAATGATATGTTCTGAGTTACACTAAAAATCAAAAGTTTCGCCTAGATTTCCAATGTCAGGTGTTTTTAAGACCTCCAAAGTAGTTTTTACCAAACTACGTGTGTGTGTGTATGTATGTCTTTCATCATCGTAGCTCCCAGTGTGTTTATGATAGAGTTGGATCATGGTACAAAAATTATTCTTAATGTCTAGATGTGCATCCCGGAAAATATTTTTATGACGTCATTAATCAGAAATAATGTGTAACAATTCATAAAATGTGCATGTAGTATGTAAAAAACAAAAAATGAGCATACTTTTATCTAATTATCAGCATTAGTTCACTTTTTAACGAAAGACTAGTATAGGTTCTTTAAAAATTGATAAAAATCAATAAATATCTTAATTGAGTAAAACTTAGGTACAAATGTATCTCTTTACGTAATTAATAAGCATACTTTTTTTAATTTATTTTTATTGATAATTACAACTACGATTAATTCGTTATAAGTAATTAAAAGATATGATAAGCTCTGACATGTAATATCACGGTACAAGAAGTCTGCCCAGTGGCAGATCTTGCTGGGATGTTTATACAAAGTATAACTACATTTTTTTTAAGTTTCACTAAAGTTATAAGTCTCGATCTGCGTTGCCGAGTATCCTACCCTCAATGAGGACCAATCTTTATCCACGCTTATGTATTTTTCTATCAAAATACAAAAGTGTGGACATCTTTGCCTTCTCGTCAGGGAAACGTCATACAGAGCTAGGTTGAAAGAGTATTTTTTTTCTTTTGGTTTAACTTAAATTAATTCTAAGTAGGTAATAAGTATACTAATATTTGAGTCCAAAATGGTGAGGATGAGCGTAGCGAATTCAATAAGGAGAGAAAAAGTTCTAAAGTATTGTACAGGATTTTTTTCTGTGAAAGCCTAAATATAATATTGGGATGACTTAGGTTCATTTTAAATAGAGCACTCTTTTAATTGTAACAATAATACTTTTAATTGCAAAATGATGTTTTAATTATAAAAGTCCAATTTAAATTATTTAAAAAGTATTATTAATATAATAATTTATGCCTAGCGCATAAATATTAGCACTCGTCTTGTAAGCCTGTTTGGCCTTCTCGGCTAGCCATAAATTTAAACAGCTCTAAACCGACTTTTTAACACTAATGATATTTTTTTGTAGTTTGCGTTTAAATATGATTACTGCAATAGATTACCCTTAATTTTTTTAGACAAAATATATTTTATTTTTACCGCAGGATAAAGGTTTATATGATATTTATTTAATAACAATTAAAAACGCGGTCTATGCTTTTAATATGTTTTTAAATCAATACTCTAAAAATACATTCTTTCATTTCATTTTAATTATTCACCTTCAAATGAAAAGAGAAATAAAATATTTTTGTCTGTGATGGATTATTACAATAGAACTTATTAAAAAGTAATAATCTTGATTATTTTGACACGATCAAAATTAAAGAGTAGGTGCGAGGAAGAGGAATAAAAAAGAGAGAGACTTAGAAAGGAAGACAGCAAAGTTAGAAACACGTAAACAATAGGGATTAAGTATGATTTGCGTGCAACTAAAGTAAACCCCTTGAGTTCAATATTATATATTTCCAAAACTTGATAAATATAGCAGATACTATACACATTCTTTTTTCGTTTTTCTAATATTTTCTTAATACTTTATCAACAAGTTACAATATAGTCTTCTTTACACGGCATTTCTCAGTTAGATAGAGGGACATAGAAATAAACGATTAAATTTATTAAATACACAATAAAACTAAAACGTAAATATTCTGAACCTGGAAAATATTTATTTTAGCGAATTTCCTTTGGGAAATTAAGAAAATTCGTCATGGCGAGAGTCAAACCTCGGACCAAATCCATTTTAGAGGTCCCTAAAGACGAAAAATTAAATTTTGTGAAACTTTATATATATATATATATATTATATATATATATATATATATATAATATATATATATATATATGCCTTTATGAGTTATATATATATATATATATATTATATATATATAATATATATATATATATATATTATATATATATATATATATATAATATATATATATATTATGTGTGTATGTATGCATTTGTAGACACTTTCTTGTAAACACGCTATCTTTCGAACGGATAAATATTTTTTTATCGAACTCAGTACAAAAATTAACCTTAGGGAGGATACGAACCCTATTGAAAACCAGATTTTTGTAACGTTAATAACCCGGCTTGTTTAGACAGCAAAAGTTTCAAAAATCGGCAAAATTCAGGGTTAACAAAAAAGTTCATTATCATATTGTTGTACGGGTGGTTATATTAAGGTTCTCCACCGGCTAGATTTGAACCCACGACCTCCAATTCGAAAGGCAAGCGCTCCACCACAGAGCTACCGAACTGTGTTGTATACTGTTGTATGTGTTGTATTACTGTTACAGTTTTCATAGGATTTTACAATTATAACTTTAAACCATAACATTAAATGCTTTATTCTTGGTTTCATTTTAATCCCACAAAGTACAAGGCATTATGTGGTCAATTTATTTTTACTGTTTATTCCCCTAGAAATGTCATATAGAGGGAATGGAAAACTACCATTACGAACTATGAAAGTGAAGAATATAATAAAAATAAACTCATCTAATGCAAAACTGTTGTCAGCCAGTCATAAAAATCTAATACACGAAAATAATGGTAGAGGAAGATATAAAAGTAGTAATGTTGAGCACTACCGCCTCGCTACAAATATAGACTAAAGGAAAATATTACGACTCTACTGTAAAGAGAGAGAATAGAAAATATAGGAATGTCTTTGATAAGAGAAAATAAAATTTAAGGAACTAAATAGGTAAATATGTTCTTTTAACGCAAAACAAGGTTACAATCATGGAATAAAATAAAAGATTTTCCTCATTTATGCAGTAGGTATATAGATAAATTATTGTGCTAGCAAAATAATCCGAAACCGGGATGTCACCCTATTACATAATTACCCCATTAATTACCCCCCTATTACATTACCTCTACCCCATAATGGAATTGCTTCAAAGAAAATTCCCTAATAATAAAGGACTTTTATGTAAATAATTTGTTGACACAATATAATTGTGCGAGAGACACCTAGGAAATGTAACAAGTAATACGCAATGCTATATTTAGGAAATGTTCCGGCATTTGATATTCGTCATCATTGATGGCTCGAAATAATGTCATGTTCCACTATGTTTTGTTACGTCTATCACATCAGGGAGCTGACAGAGCCTGAACTCACTCTGACCTTCAATAATTCCGAAGAATAAAATGTGAAATATTTACCAAAGAGCGGTGCTCTTTTACCGCCATCATGCTAGGCAAGCAAAACATATATCATTTGATACTGCTGAGTTATGCAAAACACAATTAGTTGACACAATATAATTGTGCAAGAGTTCAGGCTCTTTCAGCTCCGCGACGTGATAGACGTAACAAAACAGAGTGGGACATGACATTATGTCGAGCCATCAATGATGACGAATATCAAATGCTGGAACATTTGCTAAATGTAGCATTGCGAATGGCTTGATAAATTTCCTAGGTGTCTCTCGCACAATTATATTGTGTCAAATGATATAATTAATCTGTTTTTATACATCATTTTCACACAAAAACTAAACTTTTTAACTATTACATTAATGTTTAACTATTGTACTATTTAATAGTAAAAGAGTTAAAAGTAATAATTATTAACATCAAAAAGTAAAATATATGACGATACAAAACTGACACGTGACTATCGTAACTCTAACTAACATTAACGCTTTATAGGAGGGTCATTAAACGTTTTAATCGTCATTAAATTGGACCATTAAACGGCTAGGTGTTTACTAAACTTGTCTAGGGAGGTAGAGTTTTTACGATGAGTAATAACTCAGTAATAAACTAAAGTCGTGGTAGTAACTAAATCATTTTATACGGTAAACTCATGCAACCTACGATTGTATTTTTAATTTGGTCTTTAGCACTAGATTTTTTTATCATCTACATTTAACCAAAGCGTTGAAGTCAAAAGAAAATTAAATTATTAAAGAGCAAGAATTTGTTAAAATTATTAAATTCTTAAAAATGTACAACATTCATTAAATTAAATTATTATAAAGTAAGATTTTAATTTTAAAAAAATTCAATTTATTATTTTTTTTAAATTTATCATACAGCAAAATATTTAAATTTTAAAAAAATATTCAATTAATTTATTTTCATTTGATCATAAGTATTAATTCCACAATTTATAATTGCAAATTTTTAAAAATCATAAAATTTATTAAATAAATTTTTACTTTTCCTCATTTATGCCGTAGGTTTATAGGTAATGTATTGTGTTTGCAAAAAAATCCTAAAGTGGCTTTCGCAAAGTTGTCTGTCTGTTATCATCGTAGCGCCCAGTGTATTTATGCTGGAGCGTTGAAATTTAGTACAAAAATTAGTCAAACTGTAGGTGTGCTACTCGGAAAATAACTTTTTTATGACTTCATTAACCTGCAATAATGTATTTGCAAAAATTTCGAAAAATCAAAAAACACGAAAAAATGATGCGATCCGATTGGCACTAATTTACCTATGTATAATACTATCATAAGAGCAAAGTTTCATTTCATTATCAGCATTAGTTCAATTTTTATCAAATGATTTGTATACGTTTTTTTTAAAAAATCATAAAATAATTCAATTAAGTTGAAATTTGGTACAAGTGTATCCCTTGACGTAAGAAATAAATGTACCAAGTTTCTTTATAATACAACAAGTCTATCTATTATTTTTATTGAATCATAAAAGATAAGCAACATCGAGCATGGTCAGTATCTGGATTAATGACCACTAGGATAAAACGAATGTATTTACTATCTGAAAATGAGCGAATCGAGTACGAAGACGTGTTATAGTATAAATTCAACGACTTGTATTTCTGAGGACGAGCGAATTCAATGTATTGAGGTTTTCCTCAATACATTGAACTTTTGTTCCGAGGTACCCCGTACCCGATTTTTTTAAATTTATAATAGAGTAAGATTTTAAATTAAAAAAATGAAATTAATTTTTTTGATTACATCATAACAAAGTATTATTTTCGCATTTTATAATTGCATAACGTTATCAACGTAAGAAATTAATGTTTTTATCCTTTTTTAACAAGAGGTCCTTGGAGTGGTATTGTTTTATATAAGCTAAAATGAAACTAAGTGACGTCACAAAAATCTTAAATAAACTACAAATAGTAAAACGTCTTTATTGATGAGTCAAGGCGCTATGAGAACAATAAATGAAGAAAACCAACTTCAGAATGGTCTTGTGAGATATAAATGATTATACTCGTAAAAATAACAAACTTTTTAACTCTCTCTAATATTATGTCTTAATAAAATTATAAAAATTATATTTTATTTTGTAAAAGTAAAAGTTGCATGCATTAAAAATAATGTTCACCTGAAACAAAATGATAAAGTGCTAAGAAGACTTTTATGGCACAAAAACTTTGTTTATTTAGAGATGTAACGAAAAACTTTATTTTCAAGTTATATTATTGCAGTAAAAAATATAATTACATCCTGTCCAATAGTTCTTTTCGTATCTAATAACAACATAAAAACATAGAAGAAACTAAATAGATGCGTGCGCCACACATACACAACACAAATATACATAAATATATATATATATATATAATATATATAAATATATATTATATATATATATATATATATATATATATATATAGCCAAAATTAGGGCATTTAACTCTTGGTAACATCTTTCTAATGTCAATTCTTCAGTGTCAATTTTGAGTTAAAATGTCTAATTTTTACACTTTGGGCACTTATTGTCGTTAAAATAGCGGTCTTAGGCAAAAGCACAGAGCAATAATATGTCTTGTATTCATCCCTAGAACCCAAAAATAAAAATTTATCTTCCAATTTACTTTTTTCTATATTCTGTCGCAAATTTGGTGTTGCGAGAAACATCCGAAGTTAACTACTCCACCAAAAAGAACTTTACACAAAAAAATACCCCAAGTTTTATTAATTCATGTCTAACGGTTCGAAATTTAAGAGGGGAAGGCTTTTTGTCTAAACTGTATATGGCGTGGGCACGTCTATTCCTTTTCTTTAGGATTTTTAAATTTATAATTTTAAAAATGACAGGTCATTGCTCATCTTTAAGAAATAAATAAACCATAATAGAATTTCCATTGTTCAATTTAAATGTATAACCCTTGTATTTGAAGGTCATTCCACTGCCATTTTAATGACTATGGTCAATGACTAGTTGCGCCGTTAAATTAAATTTTAATTATTCTAAAGGGGGTGTTTTAATGAAATGAGATTACAAGCGTTTTTAAAGGACATAGTAGAATAAATAGTCCGTAAAGCAATGAGGAAGTTCTGGAACAGTATTAAGTTTAGATTAAAATTTTATATCTCGGCATAACTTTACTATACTTACTATGAAAGTAAATAAAGTCCTTTGTCTCTGTTTTCATGCAGATGAACTAGGATAGAAACTAAATTAAGAATAAACTTGTAATGACTGTTCTTTTAGATTAATTAACGCTGAATCGATTTTTTTTACTTAATATAAACGGGCACAATTTCCTATTAAAGTTTTCCTCGAGTTACTGTTTGTTCCTGTGATGGTTACTATGGCCCTCGTAGAACCTATATATAACGTTAATATTTTGTTTTTATTGGAAATAGGGAGTGCAGCCGAGGGGTCACATTGCCATACAGTTATTTACGAGAACAGACGGTTAGGGGGCCTTAGTAAATGTTTACTTCTCTGCCCCCCACCCCCCTTTAAACCAATAATTTTACCGAAGGTCTTGTATACACACCCTATGAATGAGGTTTCCGAGTCAAAAACTTTACGAACGCTACCTTCAAACTTTTCAAAGCTTGGGAAATAGATAAACTCGCTAGAAAAACGGCACGCCCGAGAATAACTAAGTGAAAAACTTCCGACAAATATTATATGCATAAATAATTCATGCATTGTTTGGTTTTTGTTAACTAAGCTTTTATAAACTTGAAATATATGTTTTTAATATCCTGGTCTCTTCTTTTATTTAGCATAATACAACGATTATAAAACGAATCGTTCAGCCTTCTATTATGTGGATATATTTAAACGAGTAAAACAGTAAATTTAATACTAGATTCTGATACTGTTGAATAAATATTTGTTTAAAAATAAATAAAATTAAAGTATTGGGTTTGCTTCGTTAACCTGGATGTTTTAAAGTGTATAAAAAATTTTTCGCGGTGTAAAAACTACGCAAAACTATAAGCATGCCAGGCGAATTTAATTTGGAATGCGTGTTTCCGTGCTTAACAATCCATTTTTGCTTAAGGTTCCGGTTTATGCTCTTTAACTAAAAGAGTTTCTCAATTACCATGTACTACTCCTAACTCATATGTTGTGTATTCTTTCAAGGAAACACAAATATTTATCTAATTATTATTATACAAAACAATGCCTCGAAAATGAACAGTGCATACCACTATTTAGTTAGTTATTAGTTAATTATCTAGTTAATACTTTATTTTTAACTACTGCTGGATTAACTAATTGCACTAGTTAAGTTAATTTTTAACTAAAATTAACTGCGCTGTAAAAGGTTACAGCGCAGAAAAAAGTAAAATTGAAGTAAAGTTTTGCGAAACCTATTTTTTCGACTAATTTCTAAATGTATTATTTAGTATTTTTATTGTATTTAGTTTTTGTATTTAGTGTATAATTATTATTTAGTATTTCTTTACATATAGTTATATATGCCAAACGAAGAATGTGTAAACAATGCGACCGTAATTTTAAACAATGTATTTATATACTATATAATAATATAATAATGCCCGTTTAGAGCCTTGCAGCTCATCAGGGATAAACCCTGCGGGAACAACCTCGGGTGGTAGTAGCAACCGTTACGCTCAAAGTGTATTCTAAAGTTGCCGATAATTTATCTAATAATTTTATATAAGCTGAGAGCGTAACCTGGGATGCGAACACCAGACCTCTGTGGTGTCAAAGATCAGTGTAAAGACTAACGCTCTAACGACCTCGGCCACGGAGGCGGTGTATTTATATACTAAACAATAGTTTATACTTATATGAAATATTGTTACATGAATTATTGCTGAGACATTATTGTGGGCAAATGACAACATACAAATTTCATAAACAATAAGTTTAGGAACTTTAATAAGGTCGATTTTTATACCAAGTCTCATTCTATTCCGAAAAAGCATTTAATAATCGTCTTTCATAGAAACGTCCAAAAATCTTACTCACACACACACACGTATATATATATATATATATATATATATATATATATATATATATATATATATATATATTCATGGATTGTACATAATAAAATAAAATTATGCAATAATAACAGTAGTCTTTACCTGCGAATGCGTAAATAAGCCATAGACAGCATAAATAAATCATACCTGAAACAAAAAAATATATAAAATATAAGATATGATTTTGAAATAATTTATAAATTATTTTATTTTATTCACAGAGATTGGAGCACTTTAAATTATTATTTAACTCTTTTGAATTTAAATTTAACTATTATTATAAAAATAAATAATCATTTTTAATTCTTTATATTTTATATTTCAAATAGATTTAATACTTGATATTATGTGGTATGCTGTAGATTTCCGTTTTTATTAACAACTAAAAATATTGATTTAATCCTACAGATGAAACATTTGGAAGGAAGAACTCCCTTATTCAAAGTTATTATTAAGTAAATACTAAGATAAAAGGGTTATAGAACAAGTTGGACTTAAGCTGACATTGACATTGGCTTAGCAACATTGCATAAACGTGTTAAGAAACCCATCAATAACAATAAGTTCTAATAGTAGCATAAAGTCAGCAAAAAGGGCTTAACTGACTCCGACACTGCCTTATCCTATTTGCAGCAAAGAGCCTGAAATAAGCTTAAAGGTGAGAACACAACACGTCCCCTCTTAATACATATATCTTTTTATTTCTTTGCTTTTTTCATGGGGAGGCAAAAATATTGTTTGTTAGGGATTGGTGCATTGCGGACAATATAAGGCTAAGGAATAATGTTAGAGAACCACGTATAACACCGTACAATGTTTTTTTACCTTACATATAACACGGTTAGCAGAATATCTAAAAAACATCGACACCACCTTCAAAAAGAACAAAAAAAAATATCATGGGGCTTCACAATTCTCAAAATATGTTTTCTAAAATATTCAAGATTTTTTTTTCTCGTGGAAATAGCTTAAGTTTATTTGCTAGCTTATAAGATCTTTCTCTGGTGTCAGAAATATAAGTGAAAATAAAAATTTAAAGCTCTTCCGTTTAAAAGGGAAAAAATATTTATTAAATTGTAAGCAAAGGAAAAAATCGGGTGCAAGGTACCTCGAACTTTTATCACAACTTCTCACTCTCTTTGATAGTCCCCTGGATATCTCTAAGCTTGCACAAAGATTGCATTTGCTTTGCTTTACTTAATAAAATAATAAGTAACACCATAGTCAAGTGAAGCCATTACCAAAACCATCTAAGTATAGACCTTTCTCGATCCTGCTTAACTCTATTAATCCGACAAAAAGTAGTTAAGCGGTTAGACCAAATATGAAACTTCATGAATTTGTCATATTAAGAGGTATATGTGGTTAATTAATAAACAATTTAATAAAACAAATCAATTTAATAAACAAATTTAATCAAAAACGCTAATCAATTTAATCATTCAATTTTAAACAAGTCCTTCCATAGAATAAAATCTATAGCTTATAACATAATGAAACGTTATGTTGATGTTGAATGGATGTTTAAACATTTAGCCTTGCACATGTATTCGAAATTCCATCTCGATTCAATTTTTTTTATTTCAGTGATTTCATGTAAGTTTAGGTGGATTTGATTTTAATGATTTCAAGTAAGTTTAGTTTATTTAATTTGATTTAATCATTCATGAAAGCTTAGTTTGATTTAATTTAATTTCAATGATTCATGTAAGTTTAGTTTGATTTGATTTAAATGATTTCCTGTAAGTTTAGGTAGATTTATTTGATTTTAATGATTTCAAGAAGTTTAGTTTGATTTAATTTGATTTAATCATTTCATGAAAGCTTAGTTTATTTGATTTAATTTCAATGATTTCATGTAAGTTTAGTTTGATTTGATTTAAATGATTTCCTGTAAGTTTAGGTAGATTTGATTTGATTTAATGATTTCAAGTAAGTTTAGTTTGATTTAATTAGATTTTAATCATTTCATGAAAGCTTAGTTTGATTTGATTTAATTTCAATGATTTCATGTAAGTTTAGTTTGATTTGATTTAAATGATTTCCTGTAAGTTTAGGTAGATTTGATTTGATTTTAATGATTTCAAGTAAGTTTAGTTTGATTTAATTAGATTTTAATCATTTCATGAAAGCTTAGTTTGATTTGATTTAATTTCAATGATTTCATGTAAGTTTAGTTTGATTTGATTTAAAATGATTTCCTGTAAGTTTAGGTAGATTTGATTTGATTTTTAATGATTTCAAGTAAGTTTAGTTTGATTTAATTAGATTTTAATCATTTCATGAAAGCTTAGTTTGATTTGATTTAATTTCAATGATTTCATGTAAGTTTATTGATTTGATTTAAATGATTTCCTGTAAGTTTAGGTAGATTTGATTGATTTTAATGATTTCAAGTAAGTTTAGTTTGATTTAAATTTAATCATTTCATGAAAGCTTAGTTTGATTTGATTTAATTTCAATGAATTTCATGTAAGTTTAGTTTGATTTGATTAAATGATTCCTGTAAGTTTAGGTAGATTGATTTGATTTTAATGATTTCAAGTAAGTTTAGTTTGATTTAATTAGATTTTAATCATTTCATGAAAGCTTAGTTTGATTTGATTTAATTTCAATGATTTCATGTAAGTTTAGTTTATTTGATTTAAATGATTTCCTGTAAGTTTAGGTAGATTTGATTTGATTTTAATGATTTCAAGTAAGTTTAGTTTGATTTAATTTGATTTTAATCATTTCATGAAAGCTTAGTTTGATTTGATTTAATTTCAATGATTTCATGTAAGTTTAGTTTGATTTGATTTAAATGATTTCCTGTAAGTTTAGGTAGATTTGATTTGATTTTAATGATTTCAAGTAAGTTTAGTTTGATTTAATTTGATTTTAATCATTTCATGAAAGCTTAGTTTGATTGATTTAATTTCAATGATTTCATGTAAGTTTAGTTTTGATTTGATTTAAGTGATTTCCTGTAAGTTTAGGTAGATTTGATTTGATTTTAATGATTTCAAGTAAGTTTAGTTTGATTTAATTAGATTTTAATCATTTCATGAAAGCTTAGTTTGATTTGATTTAATTTCAATGATTTCATGTAAGTTTAGTTTGATTTGATTTAAATGATTTCCTGTAAGTTTAGGTAGATTTGATTTGATTTTAATGATTTCAAGTAAGTTTAGTTTGATTTAATTAGATTTTAATCATTTCATGAAAGCTAGTTTGATTTGATTTAATTCAATGTTTAGTTTGATTTGATTTAATGATTTCCTGTAAGTCTAGGTAGATTTGATTTGATTTTAATGATTTCAAGTAAGTTTAGTTTGATTTAATTAGATTTTAATCATTTCATGAAAGCTTAGTTTGATTTGATTTAATTTCAATGATTTCATGAAAGTTTAGTTTGATTTGATTTTAATGATTTCAAGTAAGCTTAGTTTGATTTTTATGATTTCATGTAAGTCTTGGTTTGATTTGATTTGATTTGATTTTAATATAATGATTTTATTACTTAATATTAGGACATTGACGTCATAAAATATCTTGAACGAAACAACTAAACCTCAAACTAAAAATTAAAAGATTGATTTGTGAACCTTATTTTACTTCTTTCCATAACACAATATGGGAGCTAATATTATCATACGTACACAGGGACAAAAACAAAATTATATCTCATTACTATTATTCATTTGAAAATTTGTGAACAGTTTAGGTTTCGGAATAGTTCAGGTAAAGTATCTGTTCCGGAGATTTTGTGCATTAGTTTACTTTTCAAACGTAGATACAGCCATAGGTGAAAAGACACACACAGCTTTATAAAAACCACACAACACAACATGAAAACACTTGCATGTGAAAATTCGATAATTCTTTTCTAATTTTAATTTTTAACTTTGTTAAACAAATACTTAAATGGCGTATTTATAGTAAGAGCTATATTAATGAAACAAGAAAATATAATTTTAAAACGGATTTTAACTCGGTCGGTCAAATTTTCTTTTTTTAATGTATTTATTAAATTTCTTATAATTCGGGAAAAATAGGTTATCGTAGTAAAAAAATTAACACTTTTATAAAACTCTTTTAAGAAAAATATAATACTCTATAACTTTTAAATTTTCCACAGGATTAGGTATGCGTGACACACACACACACAGATAGATTAATGAAAACCACTCAAAACGTAATGAAAATGCCTCAAACGGATAATTATAATAAAATCTCAGTTTTAGATTTTTAGGGAGGACACAATATTTCCCTTACACCTACAGTACTAGGGGAGGAAAAGTAAAAAAAATCATCTCAAATTTTGATATTTTCTCTTAAAATCAAAATTTAAATTTCAAGACTTTTCAATCCCCTGTGGAAATCATGGGGAATGTAAATATCCAGATATAACATGGTACCTCGTTTGTGTAGAGTAGAATAGATTCCAAAGCTAGAAAACAAAGTTGTTCTCTTCTACTTTTAAACTGAGCATGGACAGTTTGAAAGGAAAGGAAATCAACTCAACATTTCACAACTATTTGCTTCCAATATACAGTTCAAGCTTTAGAACGGAATTATTTTACCAATTTAAATAAATATACATATTATAAATATCTGCCTCCGTAGCCGCGGTCGTTTAGTACTGGACTATGGCACCGGAGGTACGGGGTTCACAGCCTGCTATGCTCTCAGTTTATTATGAATAGAATTTGTTGTAAAAAAATTTCGCCAACTTTAGCTTCACTTTAAGCATAGTAGATGTGACCCACCCGAGGTACTTCCCGCAGGGCGAATACCCTGAAGGGCCAAAAGGCCCTAAAACGGGCATTATTATTATAAATATGTTACTAATATTGATAATCAAAGTATTATAGCACTCTAATAGTGTTTTACTACAATAAGAAAGAAATTCTGGCGCGGTGGTCAGCAAGCCGGCCGACTTACCTGCGTCCTTTTTTGATTCAATTTTAATCTTTGAAAAGGTTTCACGCATTTACATGGAAAAATCCAGAGAAACTTGAATTACAAGAAGTAATGCTACTGCTCAAGTTATAAAGAATAAACCGGAAACAAAACTTTATTTCCGGTAGGAAATAAAATAATTTTTTTTTTGTTTTAAGCATACTATATGGCAAATAAGTAAAACAAAAAAGTGGTACAGGGTACCTCGGGATTTTCTCTCAATACATCGGATTCGCTTCGCTCGCCCTCAAATTGTAAATACATCCGTTTTATTTTCAATGGTCACCCATCTAGTTTCAGATTAGGGAATTTTAGCCCCGGGGCCCCTTTAAAATCCGAAAAATTGCCCCAAATTCTGTTTTCGCCCAATAACGGTGTTCCAATTGATTTTATCCAAAAAGTTAAAGGGTTGTTTTTTAAAGTTTATTAAATTTGTGACAAATGTTGAAAGATTACCGAAAAAACATCTAAAATCTAAAAGCATACATTTTTGTCCAAAAACGCACAAAACCCTTAAAATTTCATGTTTTTACATATGAACATGTTTAAGAATTAGGCAGACTTAAAAATCATGCATATTATATTGAACTACAGGTAATACAGAGTTGTTCTAGAGAAAGAAGTCAGCATAGCTCTAATATGTGATGACTTAATGAACGACATATAATGCTGAAAAAAGTGTATTTTCTAAAATTCAAGTTTTTACCTATCTTTTAGCATTATATGTCGGTCATTAAGTCATCACATATTAGAGCTGTGCTGACTTCTTTCTCCAGAACAACTCTATATTACCTGCAGTTTAACAGAATATGCATGATTTTTAAGTTTGCCTATTCTTAAACATGTTAATATGGAAAACATGACATTTTAAAGGTTTTTATGCGTTTTTGGACAAAAATGTCCGCTTTTTAGATGTTTTTCGGTAATCTTTCAACATTTGTATCTCCGGTTTTACTAGACCGATTTTGATGGTTAAAAAATGGATTTATCACAAATTTAATAAACTTTAAAAAACAACCCTTTATCTTTTTTGATAAAACCAATAAGAATACCGTTATTAGGTGAAAACTGAATTTGGGGCCATTTTTCGGACTTTAAAGTGACCCCGGGGCTATAATTCCCTTATCTGAAACGGCAGACCACCTGATTCATTATCAGGGAGCCAGAATAAGTCGATCTAGTGGGTTAAACCTTTGGGGCTAGACGGTCACGTTATTTGCGTCTGGCTCTTGGACTTGGACTGCAAACACTAATCGTTTCCTGTAAACCTACGGCATAAAAGAAGAAAAAATGAAAATATCTATACACAAAAACCAATATTTTCCATTCCCCTATAAGAACCATTGTAACCTAGATATTTAAACATCTGATCCCCACTGTCCCTCACATAAGAATTCCCTACTCTTTACCTACTTGTATCGCACAAAGTAAAAATTCTTTTTACACTTCTATTGCAAACTGTCTTGCATTCACAATTTTTTATTTTATTTTCAATTACCACTTATCACGTTTACACCTTGAATGTCTTTTGGAATAGTTTATGTATATTTTTTAAGCTCATACAATATTAAATATAGATGTGTTTTACTTTTGTGTCCCTAAATTTATTTAAAGTAAGAAACATGATGAATAAAAATTTTGTTTTAGATCATAAACATTAATAGTAATGTATTTAATAGTTTAATGCTTAATACTATAATGTTTAATACTAGTATGATTAATAGTATTAATATTTAATAGTATTAATGTTTAATACGCAAACTTAACCGTTTTCTAAAACTTATTGGCAGCTGATCATCGAGTGTTGTTCAATTTTTAACTTTCTACGTATAATTGTCTTTTGTATTTTTAGATATGTATATATATATATATATATATATATTATATATATATATATATATATATATATATAATATATATAATATTATATATATATTATATATATGTATATATATGTGATTTTCGGCCCTGATGAAGAATTTGTAGTTAAATTCGAAACGTAGGCGAGAAATAAATATAGTTTTCATGTAAAGCTGTGTTTTTATTCATAACCTTATCCCGAGATTGGTGGAGACGCGTATATATATATATATATATATATATTATATATATATATATATATATATATATATATATATATATGTATATGCGTCTTGTTTCAACCTACCCCACCTAATCCGTATATATCATCTGATCTTTTGAGGCGGAAATCGTCAACACTTGACTATACTCATTTTGAATGCAAAATATTCAACACAACACTTCATTTGAAAAACGTAAAGCCTACAGTCCTACATATTGATTTTATTGCGTGAAAAGATAAAAGAGACATTTCGAAATGAAATTATTATTATGATAAAGCTTTATCAGATTTCTCTCTGTTATTGTTAATTGATTAACAAAGGGACATGAGAAATACAATACATGCATATATAAACACATACAATAATGCATACATACGATATTCAGCCATCAAACCAATTAATTTAGCTGCATCTCATACAAATCCCCCCCCCCCTCCACTGGTTCCACAAATATTAAATGCAATCCAAACGTTTTAAAAATATAATTTTTAAGGTTCGTTAAAAAGACAATACATTAATAAATATATTTAGGCCTAATACGAAAAATACTGGGGACATAGAAATTTATTTTAAATGTCATTTCATATTTAAATTTTATACGATTTTTTAAAACACAATACAATATTGTATATATTGCTTTTGTCAAAAAAATAGGTATATGATATTATTTACAATTAGTCAAAAATTAAGCACATATGTATTTTATCATATATAAAAAAATATGGACCTTCCGCCCATAGCCGTAGCTCCACAAGACGGTTCTTAAAGGCCTTTCTGTCACAGCTTCACGGCCGCATTGTTCTTCATTCGCATTACTTGTTGTATTCTTATTTTTTGTTGATTCATGGACATGCTGCCATGTATTTAGCGAATAGTAATCGTTTTTCTCATAGGCCAGTGGGCCTGTAAGGCTCGCTATGGCTTCACTTTGAAGTAAAAGAAAACCTTTTTATAACTCATTGGTGATCAGATTACAATACATTATCACGTTATAACTTGAAATAAATTAGCTGAAACCGGTCCCTATCGTTTTAGAATGCCAACGACTTGATAAACACCACTTCAAGGTCCTTCCGCTTTACGCCCCGATAAACTCGTAGTGTTTCTATGAGAGTCCTCTTTGTCCAGTCTGTCTAGGACAGTAGGCTATCAGGAACGAAAAAAGATTATATATGTATATATATGTATATATTATATATATATATATATATATATATATATATATATATATATATATATATATATATATATATAAAGAAAAGAGAGAGAGAAAGGTAGAGGTTTCCCTTTTAGTATGTATACATTAATGTATATATCATACTGTTAGGCGCCAAACACTCACCTCACCAGAGAGTAAAGATTTTAGTAGGCCAACTCAGATATGTGTTTATATTTATATATATATATATATATATATATATATATATATATATATATTATATATATATATATATATATATATATATTAATGGTTGGAATATTCTAGATGCATTAACAATATATCCTTCAAAATAAGTGGAAAACATGGTCTTAGACTTTTCAAAATAGTATCAGTCCAGTAAAGTGACACAACTGATTGGAATAGATTCCCCACTTTTGTCATTTGATCAACTTCATAAGCAGCATTTTCTGCTAAGAATCTGTTAAAATAAAAGGACACATTTTCTTTTACGAAGAACATAAGTCCTAAGATTCCGCTAAATACATAAATGCACGGAAACAAAGTTCACAACTTGTAAATTAATAGCATTTTGTCAGGGAGATACACGGCAAAGAATCAATTTGTAAAAGTTAGTAAGCTAAACATCATACTCAATGTTACTATTGATATCACATTGATTGATTATTCCAACTTTTATCCATTTTTATTCAAACAAACTTCCGAAATGAAATGTCAATCAAAATGAAAAGTTAATAATTGGAATACCTCTGACAACATAAAAATTATCAATAATGCTTATTTGTATGATTAAAGGTTTATGTTTATACAGAAAGTAATAATAGAAGAAATATTTTTTTGTTGTGTATAATAATGAAATTCTGGCACGAAGTCCACATGCCGGACGAATTTCCTTAATTGCTTTTGTGCTTAGTTATCTTTATCTTGCTTATATTTTCAGTTTATTTTTTATAACTGGATTAGTAGCAATACTTGTTACTCAATCTTTTTACCTCTCTTCATTTATACAGTAGGTATGTCGAAAAAGTATTGTGTTTGCAAAATCCGAAACCGGGATGTCACCTGAATTATCCGTTTCAGGTGTTTTTAAGGCTAACCTGTGTGGTGACTTAAGGTAACTTTGTGAAAATCACTTAGGAGGCCTTAGCCTCCCTAAGTGGTTTTTACAAGTTGCCTGTTTGTATGGTGTGTATGTGAATGTGTGTTATCATCATAGCTCCCAGTGTATTTATGTTAGAGAGTTGAAACTTTATACAAAACCAGTCTACTCCTGTAGCTGTGCTATTTGGAAAATATATTTGTATGGCATCATTAACCCGCAATAATGACACAGCGAAAATTTCGAAAAAATCATAAAACCCGAAAATATTTCTTCCTAAACGTTTCTATGGGACACGATAATTTTCGAACACTTTTTCGGATTGAAATAAATCTTGGTACAAAAATTAACTTTGTGTAGTTTATGAAATATGTAAGACGTCATTATCTCACAATAATGACCTACAAAACATTTCAAAAAATCACAAATCTTTAAAAAAATTCTTGCGCGGTGGTCCGCATGTCGGGCGAATTTCCGTGCTTTTTATATAAGTTTACAACTACTAAATAAATAATTCCGGCGCGGTGGTCCGCTGTCGGGCGAATTTCATTTAGAATACGTGTTTCCGTGCTAAACAACCATTTTCTTGCTTATGCAAGAACCATGCCCATTGCGTGGTTCCGGTTCATGCTTTAGAACCTAAGCAGTTACTCAATTGTCAAGCACTGCTCGTAACTCATTTTGTCTGTATTTTCCAAAGGAAATGCGCATAACTATCCAGTTGGTTGCACAAAACTATGCCTCTAAAATTAGAAGTACGCTCTATTATTTGCACTAGTTTAAAGCTTAGTTACTTATCTTTAAGCTTAGTCAGTTATCTTTAAAGGTTTTAGCGCATTTCCTTTGGAAAATACAGACAAAATGAGTTACGAGCAGTGCTTGACAATTGAGTAACTGCTTAGGTTCTAAAGCATGAACCGGAACCACGCAATGGGCATGGTTCTTGCATAAGCAAGAAAATGGTTGTTTAGCACGGAAACACGTATTCTAAATGAAATTCGCCCGACAGCGGACCACCGCGCCGGAATTATTTATTTAGTAGTTGTAAACTTATATAAAAAGCACGGAAACACGCATCAAAGGAAATTCGCCCGACATGCGGACCACCGCGCAAGAATTATTTCCTAGTTGTAAACTTATATTAGGTAAAAAAAACGATAAAAAATGATCGACCCTTCCAGGATGTGAACCCAGGTACCCTGAGTTTGAGTGGTCGTATTGACTCCGGACCACTGGCATTCATCTCAGAGGCCCAAAAAACATTGAAAACGACACCCTACTCGAAATTTAATTTTCAACGACCGTAATTTTGGTTTTCTATAATTTTTGTGGTTTTTTCGACTTTTTGGTAACTTAAAGTGGTCGGACTGGTTTCATTCGATTCCGCGCCCAATATTACTGGGCTGAATCGACAGCTGAATCAGTAGTGATTCAGCTGTCGTAGCGGTACGATCGTAGAGTAGATGTAGTATAGTGTAGAGTAGTTAAATAGTGTAGTGTTAGTATTAAAATAATTGACTCAATTTGCTGACTTTGCATTTATAGAGTTTAATTGCAATATTTAAAAGACAATAATTTATTTTTAAAAAATGACGACTCCGAGCGGTATTGACCTACTTAATTGTGTAGTTTGTGAGAAAGGCCTCTCTGGCCAAAATAAAGACATTATCTGTAAAAAGTGTGGCTTGGGGTATCACTCTACTTGCACAGGACTGAGCAGAGCCGTAGCCAGCGCTCTGATTGAGGTAAGACGCCCGGGCTTTCCTGGTCTTGCACCAAGTGCCTAGAGGGGTTAGACCTTTCTGTCATTGACAATTACGAGATGCTGATCTCGTCTGTCGTAACGAGGATGCTCGCCCTGGAAGGCGAGGTTAGAAGCCTAAAAAAGGCTATCAACAGTAAAGTAGTGAAACCAATTGAATCCAATCCCGCTTCTGACGAAGCTTTAGGTGAAAAACATGTAGTAGATGATTCAAAAAATATTGATGAGGGACAGAAGTCACCCGACTCTGTCGAAGTTGACAACCCTGGCCCAGTGCCAGACGACGAAAATGACGAAAAAGATTCTAACTTGAGCTACTCTAGTGCTGTAAAGAGTACAAAGGGTAAAGGAAATCCCCAAAAAGATAATAAGGCTGAGGAAAGACCTATAAAAACGGACAGAAAAGTACCACACAACCGACTAAAAGACACAAGAGGACTACCACGATCTATGGAACTGGAGAATCAAAAATTGATTCGCTGTCGGGTGCTCCGAGGACGTGTTGGCTGTATGTGGGCCGAACTAACAAAGATACTACAAAGGAGATGGTATTGAGTTACCTAGAAAAGCAAAATCCTTCACACAAGTTTGACTGTGAAAAACTTGAAAGTAAGAGTGTTTTACCGAGTTTTAAAATTGAAGCTCCATATGAGCTAAAGGCCTCTCTTCTAGAACCTTCTTTCTGGCCGAAAAACATCAGGGTAAGACCTTTTTTATTCAAGAGACGCTCTGCGGACTTCAAAACAAAATAAATACTCAAGAAAACAATTCAACACTATATAAGCAGACAACAATAGGTAATATTAATAATGTTCTTGACAATTCTAATGTTAGAAGAAATGAGGCTAACGAGAGCAAATTCTTTTTTGCCAATATTTTATCGGTGAGAGAAAAATTTGTTGAACTAGAATCTCTAGTGCATAATAATAAAGAAATAAAAGTAATTGGTTTAGCAGAAACCTGGCTCAAGTCCAGTCAAGTAGAGTTTTTATATTTCCTCAAATTTTTGTAGAGAGGATAATACCAGAGGAGGAGGAGTTCTAATATATACTCACAAGGACTTGGGTCAGCCAACTGTCATTAGCCAAATAAACCAACTATCTATTCCTTTCGTATGTGAATTAGCAGCTGTGAAGGTCGGTGACTGCGTTTATATCACTGTATATCGAACGCCTGAACGAGACTTTCCAACCTTTCTCGAAATTCTCTACGAAGCAGTAAACATAGCATATAAGAAAGGAAATAACATCATAGTCGCTGGAGATTTCAATATTGACTTGTTAAACCAAACGAATAAAGATACACTAGCTTTGCTCGATTTAATGAAATCATTTGGTCTTCAAACAAACTTTAAAGACGTCACAAGGCCTAGGAGTAACAAATGTCTCGATAACATCTTTTCTTCTTGGGAAGGAAACTGTGAAATTCATCCTTACAGCTTCTCTGATCATCAAAGTTTATGGATCAGCACTCAAAATAAAACCAAGAAGAAAACAAAAAAAGGTTATCCGCACTAGACCCATTGACGGGACGAAATTAAAGTTGTTTGAGGACAAATTGAAATCACTAAATCTGCAACCATCATCTTTCGTAGAATGTGAGAAAAGTTGGTCTGAGTTCATTAATATTATAGAATTATGTTTTCCTATAGTGGAAACAACTGCCAAACCCAGAAAGAAAAACTTTACTTTTTTAATGAGGAATTAAAGCAAATGAGAGAAAAACTCAATACATATAACTCATTCAGTAAAGATTTCAATCTGGTTGGCTGGAAAATAAAAGAACACAACTTAGAAACGCTTATAGAAAGGCTCTAAAACATGTAAAAAGAAAAATATATAGAATATGTAAATAATAAATGTAATAATCCTTCAGCAATTTGGAAAATGGTTAAACAAGAAGGTGGTTTGGAGGCAAAACAAGTAGAAATAGATTTAAAGCCAGATGAGATTAACAAACATTTTGCTACTATTGCAGATAAGCTTCATGCTAACCTGGCCAAGCCATCAAACTCTACTCCTAGACAGCATCTACAACCACCTCCTTGTCAAACCAAATCCTTCTATCTTAATTACACAGACAGTGAGGAAGTTAAAAAGATTACATCCTTGTTAAAGAATTCAAATAGTTTTGACATTTATTACTTTAGTAATAATTTATTAAAAAATTATCTCTTATATAAGTCCATATTTAAGTCATCTAATTAATAACTGTATCTTCCTAGGTTATTTTCCTTCTTGTCTTAAAGTCAGTAGAGTCATACCAATATATAAAAAAGGTACTGTGAGTGATCTTAACAATTTTCGGCCCATATCTATCGTTCCAATCTTTTCAAAAAATTCGAAAGAATCATAAAAAATAGACTTTTAAAATTTTTAAACAAAAATAACTTTTTTCATGACCAACAGTTTGGATTCAGAGCGAATCGCTCTACTTATAAGGCACTTCAAACAATAGCAGAAGACATTTATGACGCTTTCGAAAACAAAGAAAGAATTGCTTGCTCTATCGTGTGACATTTCAAAAGCCTTTGACTGCATTCATTTTCAGACGTTTGAAAACTTAAGCTGCTGAGTTGTGGGATAAGGGTCTCCCTGGAGCTCATTATGTCATATCTCACTAAAAGGATTCAACAGGTACACGTTAACGGAAAACTATCTGACGCGAGAGAATTACAGTATGGAGTTCCTAAAGGATCTGTTCTAGGCCCCATTCTTTTTTCTTATCTACTGTAATGATCTTCCTGACTTCAGCCATAGGTGCATTAGATTTGCAGACGATACAACGTATTTAATCAAGAACGCCAATAGACAGACTCTATTGAATCAGAAAGATGTAGTTATAAGTAGAGCTAAAGACTGGTTTTCAACCAATTCACTGACACTTAATGATGAGAAGAGTCAAGTGTTGATATTTTCGCTGAAATCGCCAGATAGAGAGAATTCGCTGAAGCTCCTTGGAGTTACTCTGGATTCTCTACTCACCTGGGAGAAGCATACTTCTCAACTGGCAAAGAAGCTATCATCAGTTCTCTTCCTACTCAGGAAATTATCAGAAGTATTGGATGTAAAAACCATGATATCAGTGTACTACGCCTACTTCTTTTCAAGAATGTCTTATTGTGCTGCCTTGTGGGGAACCAGTACCAGTGCTCTAAATATTTTTCTACTCCAAAAAAAGGCCCTGCGTATAATTTTTAACTTACAATATTCTGAATCGTGTAAGCCCTATTTTAAGAAATTCTCTCTTATGACTCTACCATCTTTTGTTATTTATAACTTGCTTTTATTTATTCACTCGGAAAGTAACCACCATAGAAATATTGATAATCATACTATATACTAGATATAACCATATGCTATAGTACCTCACTGTAGACTTCATAAAACTTTTAATACGCCTAAAATAGTTGCCATTAAAATGTATAATTGCCTGAAGCCTAAAACTCAAAACTTAGAGTTAACAGCATTCGCTAAGCAAATAAAAACATATTTGATTACGGAAGCTTTTACTCTATAAACGATTTTATAAATAATTGTTCTTTGTAATTAAGTTAAGATTTTGACTCAGAGACACAATTGTAATTTTACTTTTGTATTTTATGTATTTGTATTAACTCTTAGAAAATAAATAAATAAATAAATTACATAGAAAACGACACCCTACTCGAAATTTATTTTTTATCGACCTAAATTTTGGTTTTCGGGAATTTAGAATGGTTTTTTCGATTTTTAGGTCACTTACAGTGGTCGTATCGACTTCGGACCGGTTTCATTCGATTCAGCGTCTCAAAAAACATAAATATTGACCTTTTTTGCGGCAAAAAATATTAACCCTGAATTTTGCGGATTTTTTGAAAATTTCGCTGACTCAGCAAAACCGGGTTAATGACGTCACAAAAACCTGGTTTTCAATAGGGTTCGTGTCCTCCCGAAGGTTGATTTTTGTACCAAGTTTGGTTAAAAAATATTAATCCGTTCGAAAGATAGAGTGTTTACAAGAAAGTGTCTAGAAATACATATATATATATATATATATATATATATATATATATACATATATATATATATATATATATATATATATATATATATATATATATATATATATATATATATATATATATATATATATATATATATATATATATATATATATAATATATATATATATATAATATATATATATATATATATATATATATATATATATATATATATATATATATATATATATAGTTTCAAAAAAAGTATTTTTTCGTCATAAGGGACCTCTGAAACGGATTTGTGTCGTGGTCCGAGGTTCGAATTCCGCCATGACGCCTATCCCATTAGGCGAATTTTCAAAGGAAATTCGCTAAAAATTAGGTTGAGCTGAAATTGTTTACACAACTACTATGTATGATTAACAAAAATAATTTAGAGTATTTGTTTCGGGTTTGTTGATTGATAAATATAACATAATATAAAACAAATCACGTTTTTTGATTAATTCATGGGAAAATTCACTTTATTGTGGCAGTATGCCACTTATATAAACAAGCAATATGACGAACTGTTAAAAGAAAACAACCATGTGGCCGCGTAGCGGCCGAGGCGTAGAGGGGCCAAGAGACAAAAGGCCTCTTGTTTTAGTATCAACATTTCTAATGGAGTTTACAGTGTCCAATCTATCATTGTGATGGTTGTTGTAACTATTTTTATAAGACATTAATGATAGTGGGCGATGTACGTAGACCATTTCAATATGCTCAGGTTCAAGTTCCCTAACAGAAGCACCCAACGATTGATAGGTACATAATCCAATCAATGAACTCATTGATATCAGTTGATTATAAAATTTCTTACAAGTTTTCAAATTGATTTGTATATTTCGTTGCAATAGGTTGCTATTGTATTAGCATTGATGCTTTCAGATCAAGCCTCACATTTAGCCCTACAACCGCAATTAAAAAAAAGAATTGTTACTCATTTTTGAAAGTTGATATTGTGCGATATAGCGCACAAAATTCATTTAACGTTAAAATAAATGTTATCAATAATTATGTAATAGTGCGGATAATCGACTTTACAATTTCGGACATTCAAAACTAAGTGAAGAAGATTAGTCTAGATTTCCCGTAAAAGTTTAAATAAAATCGTAATATAACCGTGAATTCAAATCAGAGTTTCATTCCCCGGATGTTTTTTTGAAGGGACTATTTTATTTTTATCCCCGTTTGACTGGATCACTCTAATAGAGACAAAGTGAAGAAAAAACCTTCCCAATCCTAGGCACCCCCTTCCAATTGATTTATGGACCAATGAAAACCCTACAGCCAAAAAGAGCTTGCGAGAGAGCTAGTATAGATAAAGAGAGTTAGGTGTTTGAGCTAAAAATCCTCTTTGCCTCTCTCGCTGTTGAAGGATTGCATACCTTTATACACTTTATACATTTCTTCAAACACACACACGTATTATATTACACAACGGAAGCTTTAGTGTTTAGGTCACACACTCCAATTCAAAAACCTATCTGTATCTTAGTATTTTACATGTTTTGTACACGCTGAATAATTTTTAAAATAACTTCTTAGTTTAAATGGATCATAAAAGTAAAATGATACGTCATCAAGATAAATTATAATCTACCTGGGTTATGTTAAATCATGGAAGTTAAGCAACATGGGTCAGTACTTAGATGGGTGATCGTCCAACTCTATATATTAGTTACGTGAGGTAATTGCGAACCTGAAGTTGATAATGGCAGTATTACCAAACAGTAGTATAACTGTTTCTTGTAGATAAATGCTACAATACCGATTATACATAGTACTGTAGCTCATCGTTATTGTCATATAAAATTCGTCCCAGAGGAGGAATACTTTGTAATAGTCTGTAAGTTGAAAAATCCTAAAAAAGAGTTTAAACAACATTCTTTTCGTCCACTTACTAAAAAGAAGTTCTTACTTAAGAAAGTTGTACTTTCTTAAAACAATTAGAAGTTAAGTACTTAGTAAATACAGAATAAATATCTAACTCTCCGAGATAGAAGTTTTCTATACCTAATGAGTCCATGTGCATGCTTTTGCATCTAATTTACAAAAGTGCCGTGCCTTTAGTAGTTTAGTTCTTAGCCCTCATCAAAGACTAAGAACCAAAGGACGACACGTGTAATAATATCTTTCCTTCACATAAAAATCGATAGAGCCCATAAAAAATCGAAACTAGATTGTCGAAGTCCGTGTGGCAGGTTCAAAGGCTAACCGTGCTAACACAACCAGAACTCTTAATCTAAATCTAAAATTTCTTGTTTTCCTAAACGTTCTTACATTGTTTATCATAAATTCGACATAAAATGATTAATATATAGCATCATAGTTAATGTATTAAAGCATAATATCATCACAGCTGTTTTAGAGCTGTGAGTTTATAGGTCATCGTAAATTTTAGTCCAACAGAATCTCAAGTCTAGATTAAACTGGAATAAACTTAGAAATTAATTTATTATTCATGGAGTCAAAAGAAGGGTGTAGAGTGACCCAAGAATCAAACATTAATCAACACTCTAATTGAAATTCGTCACCATGCAGCTCTATTGTAGCGGCACTATTAATATCGGAAATTAGGGCTCTCTTCAACTACACTAGGGTCATCTTAATTGACGTTCTTTTGACGTCTTTTTCACGTACAATATGATTTGTTGGTCGCTTATTAATCCTTAAAATTTGAAAGGATCAAAAGGACTCTTTTACCCAAACAATGTGAAATAAGAGGCACTAATTAATAGGATTTTCAGTAGAAATTTTGTATTAGTACACCCTCGCCCTACACTAATTTCTAAATTAATAAATAATTAGAAAATAAAAGGAACTTCCTAAGGAAAGGATTATTTAACTTTTTATAAATTCTTTCTGTTTAATTATAAATTCATTATTTTGGTATTTTATATAGAGGAAATATTCCTTTTGATAATAATAATTAGTTTTATACTATAGACATATTTTTATTCATTAGACAATAATTATGAGAGTTTATGCAGAGATATGCAACGCTTGCTGAGTTTTTTCTCAGCAAGGTCGTCCTATTTAAGAATGATACACAATCCACTGAATACCTACCACCAATACTAGAATTTTACGATGATAGTAGTGATATTTGTTGCCAGAAATGATAAAATAGCTGATACACAGTTAAGCATAGTAAATCAAATACCTAGCACCAATACCAGAATTATACGATAATAGTACTGATATTCGATGCCAGAACTAAGAGCATTACTATGATTAACACAGTTAAGCATAGAAAATTGAATACCTACCACCTCTGTGAAAATTGTCTACCTTATTGTTTCTGATGTTCGGGTAAATAGATATGATGGTTCTATAAGTTGTTTGTACACATTGGATTCTATAATTATATGAGTTAATAATTATATGAGTTATAGAAATAAGTATAGAGTAGCAATAATTGTATTTATGTATGAATAATTAACGACGTGAGCCACCCATTTTACACATTTAGAGCAAAAATGTTATAAATAAAAACATTCTGTGAGGAACCTTAGATATAGTGAGCCACCCATTTTACACATTTTAAGAAAAAAATATTATAAATAAAAACATTCTGTGAGAACCTTAGAGAGCCCCATTTACACATTTAAGAAACAAATATTATAAATAAAAACATTCTGTGAGGAACCTTAGATATAGTGAGCCATCAAATTTTCACCAAATCCAAATTATGTGTACACCAATATTTGTTACGTACATTCAGTGGCGCTCACAATAAATTTGCTGTTATTGTGGTATGTAATCAAATCATGGCTCAGGTGCCTTTCCGAAATGTGTGTCTATGTTCGCAACTATATAAATAAAGCTAAAATCGATCCCACCCTTCCCTCGTCTACCTATTTTATTTGACCTAACTCATAGCCGTAATTTTAATTGGATTTTCGTTAAAACTAAAACTAACGTTATTGGTCCATAAGTTTTCTATCGTTATTAAAACAATAAATAATCTTTTTAATTTTCTTCCTATAGATTAGAAGCAGAATACGCCTAGGTTTATAATAATTCTGGCACAGAGGTCCGTAAGCCGGGCGATTTTCCTTCGATTTGCGTCCTTTGCTCAACGATCTATTTTTTGTTTAACCGTCTCCAATCCTGCAATCTAAAATTTTTCGAACCATCACAAATGCTTCTTTCTCAAACCTATCTCTCCACAATGACCTTAATATCCCATTTGTTCGAGATCTTTCTATATCCCTTCCATAAATCCTTAATCGATCATCCACATCCTATTGTACAAACCCTATCCTTAAATATCCTTTCAGATCATCCCGTGAAACGCCAGAGAAGCCAGAAGCCTCGACACGAGTTGCCTTTAAAAATTCTACATCACTGTATCTTATCATATCTCTACTAAACTTCATTTACCTACTCATTTTTAATTTTATTCATTTCTCAATCTGTTCTTTTATATTCTAATGGCAATATTATTATAATCACTATTTATTGATCTTTTTCTAACTCCCACCTTAGTACAAACACTGGATTATTTCTCTCCCAACCTTACCAAAGCTGCTGTGTTAATTTTTAATACTTGTAAAAATCACAATTCCTCTTGTATTATTAAATAAATAAATTCTTTAAAAAATCCGGTTTAAATTCCATAATATTGATGGTATCATGACTCCTTAATATTCATTTTTTTTTCGAATTTTGAAAGAAAAGTATTAATTTCAAGGCTTATACAATATATCCCTACGCCATTAGCAAATTTTTACAAAGGGAATTCTCTAAAAAAATAAGCAAGTTTTAAAACCTTCCATTAAACAAGGGCTTGACTAATTAAATACATTATCTTTTAACTATATTTTCTCTTTGTATTAAAGTGACAGTCGTAAGCCATAATTTCATAAGCAGCAAGGCTGGGCGGTTGTTTAAGCGTGTTATGAATGAGACCATTACGCGGGAATGGCAAAGCATACATTAAGCCATGTAATAGTAATTCTATGTGCCTTTTCCCTTTTAATATGACACCGCGTTATGGAGCGAGATTGCAAGGTAATAGATGTACTTTACCTGTTAACTGCGCCAGTTAACTTTTTGAATCAAGATTTTACGTCACATTTTATTAACCATATTTCGCCTTCGGACCATTTACTAAAAGGGTTAACCATATTTAGCAAGTAAAATTAATTGTGAAGTCATTAAATGTGTGCAAATAATTGTAAAATTAAATAAACTCGCGTATGAAATACATTTTAAGGGGATAGTAAATAAAATAATGTAAATTTATATGAGAAACCCTTTACTTAAAGAAACACGTTTCACTTAAGCATTAAAAAGGCTATTCAAACAAAAAGTTTAGGTTTATAAAGTTTGGAATATAAAATAGACTTCTGTGCAATACAAAATAATACATTAAGACAAAAGAAAATGGATTTACGAATAAATACGAGTAGTGTAGAAGTAAGAGTTTGAAGAAATTTAAAAATTAAAACATGAAAAGGTAATAAGATGAAGTATTATAACATAAAATATTTTATTATAATACATGGAAAGTTGAGTTATTATGTGAAAATGATTCAAGCCTAGACCTGAGTAGCAATGGTAAAGGTACAAATGATGATGAACCTAGAATCCAATAAAAAAATAATTTAACGTTTTTATACTGAAGAATGGTATTTAGAGGTATTTTTGAGATGGGTGGTGTTATGAGTAAGTAGGGAAGTTCCTGGGAAAGGGTAGGTACCCTTAAAAAAAAATGTCATTAATTTTTTTATTGGATTCTAGGTTCATATTTTATTACTTAAAATCTGCATTATCACTAAAATTTGATATAGAAACTAATAACAGCTTTATTAAAACAGCAATCGGTCCACTCTCCTCGTCAAAAATGGATTGCAACGCCACTGTATGTTTCTGTTTTGTGACAAAGTTTTAAGGACAAACATATTATTAAAGTTGGTTTAAAAGAAGGATAAGAAAGATTAGGATGAGGAAAAGAACCCGAATTTCTGATGCGATAATGACAGGATGGGTCAAAAGATGGTAGCGCATTGAGCGACCTCGATGCGTAAATGCGTCGAGGTCATCATAAAAATATATCCTCAACAAAATATGCATTCTTATTTCATTCCATACAGTACAATACTTATTTTAACAGGAACTTCCTTTAATGAGACAGGACAGTCTCAAGAGGAGAAAACAATTATTAACTTTCTTAACATCAATAGAAAATCAGGCCGATTTATTCAGAGCTATAGTAAATGATAATAGAGATTATCAATAATACGTAATATGCAAAACATATTAAATATGTATAGCAAACAAAAAGTGACAGCGAAATGATTTCGTAGATATTCACACCTTTACTGATGATGTATAACAAGCCCTTATCGAGCCAGAACTTGTAGAAGGGGCAACAACCATCCCTGAGGGGGTGATGTTTAGCTATTCTTAAAGGAATCAGCTAAAATTATTTTGTTAGAGGGGACGACACTTTCACATGGGAGAGAGCACCCCCTGGCTCTTTCCTGGCTACGGGCCTTATGTTTATTAGAAAGTAGAAAAGGAATCCAAGAGCGACACAGTTCTATGATAAACGATACAGAAAAGAATAAATAGGAATGGATAGGAAGAGACAGTTAAACACCTCAGGCAACGATTCTAACTTAAAATAAACCAATCCCAGATTTTATTTACCTTTTAATTCACTTTGTTGTTTAAGTTTAATTTAAAGTTATAATAATGTTTAAAATTAGAGATTCCAAGTATCAATGAAAGCCCACTGGAAACTATTTAGATATTTCAAGTGAAGTTGGTTATTAATTGCTTGGATAATTGTTTACACTAAGTGAGACTTGAGATCGCTTCAAGCCAAGGTTCTTCAACAAGGTGAGGATAAAGGGGAATAAAAACCTTAAAAAGAGTTAGATGAAGAGCTGCAAACTGAGAGCTGTCAGGAAGCGACTGAGAGGGAATAGTGGTTCCCTTCTAAGCCCCTCGAGTCAATCAATCATTTTTTCCTCAGTTTCCCTCTCTCACTTCGTTTTTAGACTTCGGAATTCCTTCCTGCAGTTTAATAAGAACGACATTGAAATCTGCACTCCTACCAAAAACTTCCCTTTGGCAGTCGAAGCACTGTTTCTTTTCCACGTCTGCTCCCTTTGCTCTTATATAAGAGTTTCTGCACCCTTTACTCCAATATAATTTTAACCGTTTAAGACTTTAAAAACAAACACACCAGCAAAGATCGAAATCTTATAACTCCTTATTGGATTCAGTAGTTTGAAAAATCAAAAAGTTTAAAACATTAAAAACTAAAAAAAAAGTTCATAATGTTAATAAAATATTGAAAATAACTTTTTAATTAATTCCTAACTAAAATACTCTGATAATTACAATAAGACGTACAAAACGAAACTTATGGAAAGTTTACACAAGCCAGGCTTAAGCTCCCCTAAAAAACTTTTCTTATTAGACATTTCAAAACACGACTAAATTAAAAAAAAACATTAAGACGCGATACATATATCTTGTTTCGAACCAAATAAACAATCTATTTTATTTTAAGAAATAATCATGCATATCAGTATTAGGTATATACTCAAAGTGTAAATAAACCAATATACTTTTAAACATTATAAATACTAATTAATTTAACATATTTTGCAAGGAGATACAAAAAAATAAATGACTGAGGTTTTAAACAAAATATTTAGGTACTACCTTTGTCTACTCAACTGACTTACTAAAGTACTAATGTCAGCGACTAATTTACCCCTATCATCGATGACGTCACAAGGTAGTTTGTTTATGAAAATAATTAAATTCTACTGAAGAGAGCTTTTTCCCTAATATGTAAATTCAGGAAAGTCAAAATTTAGCAACTCAATTCTGAAGAGAGAGGAAGCTGTCAGCAAATAACTTTTTTTGACTCAATTTAGCTGAATTCCATAGCGAGCATTAAGCAAATTTTCAAATAAGAATCGCATTTTATTTGAACAATTAGACATAAGTATATGCGGGCAGAATCTACAACTATAACTTATTACTTTACTAGTCTTCTAGCAAGAGTCCCCTTTTAGCAAATAACCCCCCAGTAAGAGTAATCTTTTAGTAATTCAATTGCGTGTGAGGACACCTTTTTAATATTTTTTTAATGAATCAACGTGTCACCAAAAACTTTCTAATGAGAGTAGCTTTACAGCAAACAATTTTTATTGAAAGTAGCTTTACAGCAAATAATTTTTAGAGAGAGAAGCTTTTCAACAAATAATTTTTAGTGAGATAAGCTTATCAGCAAATAATTTTTAGTGAGAGTAGCTTTACAGCAAATATTTTTAGTGAGAGAAACTTTTCAACAAATATTTTTTAGTGAGATAACCTTATCACCAAATAATTTTTAGTGAGAGTAGCCTTTTTTGAATACACTCTTAATCAGGGGAATCTTTCGTTAAAACATCTTCTAGTAGGAGCAGCTATTAAAAAAATTTGTAGATGGAAGTAGCCCTCTAGCAAAATAATTTCAGGCAAGTAAGCTTTCAGTAGAGTAATAGAGTAGTCAGTATAGAGGTAATAACCTCTATGATAACAAGACTTTTAATGTTTCTGTGCGACACATCACTATTAAATAAAGAAAAATAAAAGGTTACAATGACTGATTGATTTATATGAAGAAGGACAAGTCGTGCATATTAGTCTAATATGGCATCATATAGGCAGTCCTGTCGAGACATATGTTTGACCATCTATAGAATTGACAGTAAATCTAAATTAGGCTTTTCCTGTCATCTAACTGGTCTCTATACGCACCTTGCATTCTTACATCTTAAAAATATACAAAGATATTGACATTCTCAGCGAAATTCCAAAGGAGAATGAGCTTATGAGGTTTCTGTCTAGTAGGAGGGAGACAGAGTGGATTTTTTAAAAGGGAGGACTCTCTGTTATATATATATATATATATATATATATATATATATATATATATATATAAAAATGAAGAGACAATTTTAACGATAAAGTGTTCTATAAAAAAAGTTTTTAATCATCAGAATCGAATTACAACAACCAAAGTTATGGCACTTTCACAAACACCAAAAAATGGATAATTTATGCAGTCAGTGGATTTCTATGAAAAAATATTGTCTTTTTGTGCATTTTTTGGCCTTTTAATGAAAGTCATAACTGTAGCTGTAGTTACCCGATTTTGACGAAAAAATACATGTTCATAGGAAATTTTATCAGCTTTATAAATGTTCTTTTTATGTTTTGCACACAACCTACAGGGAACCACTTATTGCGAGAATATTTTGAGAGAGCGCATTTATATGAACTCACTGAATAGGCAGACAAAGGTTTTCCTTCGTAATTTAAGGCATATTTTCGAACAAATTTAGTTTAAAGTAGTACTACTCGCTCGTCAATTTTTCTGGATTTTTCAAAAGGAAACACCCATGAACATTTTAAAGGTTAGCACGATCTGAGCTTCTATGTGTGCCCAAAAGGTTATAAGTGAGCACGGTTATGTTAAACCCAGGCACTAAACATGAACACATCTTTTGAAAACCAAGGAAAATTAATAAGCAACTAGAAGTGTCATCGCTGACTAAAATCTAAAACGAAAAATAGATTATTGAGTACGGAAGTTTGCATTCCTATGGAAATTCGCACGGCGTGTGGATCTCCGCGCCACAATATTTTGTTCTTTAGATTTCTTTTGAAGTTTTCATAATAAAATTTATCGAAGCAAAATAGCTTGGTTGTAGGATTGGATAAAATGCTTCTGGCTACAATAAATAAATTATAGCCTTTTAAGAGCTGTGAATGAAAGTAATTTTAAACCACTTAGGGGGGCACCTGACCAGGAACTAAAATTTTGTACTTAAGTGTCAAGTCAAATCTTATCGGAATTAAAAATTCTGGTTCGGTGGTCCGCATGTAGAGCTAATTTCCTTTGAAATGCGTGTTTCCGGAAAACCCCATTCCGGTTCCGGTTTATGATTAATAACTTAAGCAGTTACTCAATTATCAACACTACTTGAAACTATTTTTTCTGTATTTTTCAAAGGAAATGCCCATAATTATCCTGTTAATTATGCAAAACTATGCGTATAAAACTAACAAAAGCACCTTATTTAAATACTCGGTGTTTTTTTAAAGGTTTTAGCGCATTTCCTTTGAAAAATATAGATAAAATAACTTGGGAGTAGTGCTTGATAATTCAGTAGCTGCTGAAACTTTGTGTACTTATTTATTAAGTAAAGGTATAAATTTGTACTAAATTTTAAATCAATTGAATCATTTTCTGATTTTTACAATTTTTAAAAAACGTGCACATGTCATTCGATAAAAATTGAACTAATGCTGATAATGAGACGAAACGTAGTACATATATTAGTCTTATACATGGCTACATGAGTGCTAAATTTTATGATTTTATGATTTTTCGAAATGTTCGTCATAAAAACATATTTTCCGAATAGCACAACTGCAGCAGTAGACTGATTTTCGTACAAAGTTTCAACTCTTAAGCATAAGCACAATAAGTGCTACGATGATAACCCACACACACACACACATAAAGACAACTTTGAGAAAACCACTCAGAAGGCCTTAAAAACACTTGAATTCCGGTTTTGGAGTTTTTGCTAACACAATACTTATCGTATATACCTACGGTATAAATGAAGAAAAGTAAAAACATCATTGTAATGCAAAAATAGTGAGTAAAACAGAATTTTGCACGCGAGGGTGGATTTTCTGCCCGAGCGAAGCGAGCATTGTAACAGTACACGAGCAATGCTAAGACGTTATACTCGCATGTTGAGTACCGCTCTATATCTACGGTAGTTAGGGTTTCAAATAGATAAATAACAATACACATTAGTTGTTTTGACGGAGATTTAGTGGTATAGAACCACCATAATGTTAAATAAAAAAAAGCACTCTAGAATTAAAAAAAAAATATTGTCAACCACAATAGTATAAAAAAATATAACTGACCTGTTTCGACTTTACGTCATCATCAGAGCTGTTTACAGAGTCTGTAAACAGCTCTGATGATGACATTAAGTCGAAACCTGTCAGTTATATTTGTTCTTTTTTCTATTGTAGGGGACAATATATTAATTGTTTTTAATTCTAATGTGTTTTTTTTATTATACATCATGGTAAATAACAAGAACTAATTACAATATAAACTGCTGGTAACCCATCTGGCAACACTTACTGATAACAACTAACAAACTGACAAGGAGTCACAGAGAATATATCTTCATATTTTCGACACTATTGCAGAAAATAAAAAGAATTCCTTTTATTTCCGGCACTAGTACTTAAAGTAAGAAGAATTCTTCGGCAACAATGTAAAGACGTATTTTGAACCGAACATACGTGCATTACATGACAGAAATGTAATAAATTGTAGATAAACTATATTACATTATCACATGGAAATAACTTTAAAAAAATTAAAATTTTATAACAAATTAAATTTTTATTAGTTTCATTTATTAATTAGTATTTTTTAGTTATTGTTATTTTTATTTAGTATGTAAACCACCATTATCATCAATAATCACTTATTCTTTACTTATTCTTTACAATATTACTTATTCTTTACGATCTTTCTTCATTAATAGATATTTATGACACATATTTAAAATAATGTTTTGTTGTCAGGTTGGCAGCATTACTTAGTTGCACCAGTCAACTGGCTTTCGTGTTATCAGTGGAATTACATTTTGTTTACGGTCCTGTGCTCCTTCTATATATAGTATTATTCTAAGATTGGCACACTGGGAGCTACGATGATACATGACATATTTGGAGTTATACATGAAACAAACCACGATACAGGTTGCTCAAGATCAAAGCTGTAAATAATGTTATTTATGCCATAAGGCTGAGAAGTGTGTCCATTATCATCAATAATCACTTATTACTCATACTTAAATTGAACATTAAAAAAGACGCTGATTAATCATCAAAAATTGATTAAAATCATAACGTCTAGGCCTCACTTAAATCGTCTATGTGTCTGAGTCATGCATGACTCAAGGAACTACGTATTTTTTCTCACTGTTTAATTAGTCATTATTATTTTTCCAAGAAAAAAGTATTAAAAGGAGGATTGCAATTCCGCTGTCTTTATTTCAATGCTCGGATGAAGAAAACAAAACAAAACAAGAAACTATAGGGAGATAAAGAAAAACATGAAGAATAATTGAATTTTTTCTTCACAAAAAACACAACTCATTATTTTCTGTTTTTTTTTTCTTTTTTAAAAACATGTAAAAAAGTAAAAGGTTTTTCGGGAGTAGGATGAGCTCAAAAATAAAAATAGCGACAGACATAATACAAGGAGCATCTCAACATACCTCCCCCCCCGTAGCACCCCCTCAATTTCTTAAGCGATTTTTTTGCTCCAAATATTTATGAAAGAATAATTTTATGATGTGGAAAATAAAAATGTTAGGTACATTATATTATAACTTCTGTTTTTTATACTTTGCGTTTTTTGTGTCTTATTTTTTTACATTTTTTCTCAAACAACTGGTCGAAAATCTAATTTTATTAAAAAACATTATCAAGAGGTTTACTAAAACCCTATCCTCATTTTGAAAAGGTTTACTGATTCCTTATGCTTATTCTTTGAGGTATACTAAACCCTATGGTCATTTTCAAAGGTTTACTAATTACTTATGCCTATTCTTAGAGATTGACTAAAAAGAGATTAATATTACATAAATTCATATTTAGAAATACTGAACTTTTTAACAAAGAGTACTAAGTCTTAGCATGATTTAAGTAATAAATACAAAATTTCAAAATATCCTTGAATTGCGTTTTATGTGATGTACTCACATAAAACGCAATTCATTGGTCATAGGAGACCCAAAAGACCCATAGCAATCAACAGCTCTCTCGAGTGTAATTAAGAGAAATAGAATCCAATATCGAAAAAGATACACAATAAAAAAATCTTATTTGCCGTAAATTAGCAATGTAAAAGAAAAATCGGGTACAGTGTACCTCGGAACTTTTCCTTATCGTATTAGATTCGCTTACTTTGGCTTTACCACATTGTTATATTATTGTTTCAATTGTTTATTTATATTTGCATAGTTAGTTACTATGGTAACTATGTTTTGATTTTGTTTGTTAGAGAGAATAAATATTTATTCCTTGTTGTGTCATCAAACAAATTTGGTTCTTTTAATTTAAGATTAGTTTAATTATAAGTCTAAACATAAAACATGGTGTCAGGTGTACAAATTGTAAAGAAAAGTTAAAATGGTCCGAAAAACCAAAAAGGAGTTAGAAGAACTAAAACAAAAACTATCAGAATTAGAAGAAAGAAGTTCAAAACGAAATGAAAGTGGTAAGAATCATAAAGATAATTTTGAAAATAGTAGTTGTAGACAGAGACGGAATATTCCGCTTCCTAATGCATTGAAGTTGACGGGTGAATTAAATAGAGAACATGCAAAAAAGTATTATAACCAAAGAGCAGAGAAGAGAACGGATCTTAAAGAAGGGGATGAGGTCTATTTCAAAAGGACTAAAGATGATGATGTTTGGCAAAAAGGAACTATTGTGACCAAATACAGAGATAGGTCTTATGGAGTACAAGATAAAGATGGTGTCTCTTATCGGCGAAATGAAGTCCTAATAAAAAAAATAAATAAATAAATAAATATAAAAAAAAAAATGTTAACTAAAAAAATAATAATAATAAAATGAATAA
Organism: Microvelia longipes; assembly: GCA_018340805.1. Taxonomy (NCBI): domain Eukaryota; kingdom Metazoa; phylum Arthropoda; class Insecta; order Hemiptera; family Veliidae; genus Microvelia; species Microvelia longipes. Next base: position 15,346,344 of record JACMZG010001893.1, read on the forward strand.
TGAAAAAATTATAAAGTAAAAGAAAATAAATAAATGAGTAAAAAAATAGAATAAATAATAAAAAAAAAAAAACATGTATAAAAAAAGGGAGGATGTTATATTATTGTTTCAATTGTTTATTTATATTTGCATAGTTAGTTACTATGGTAACTATATTTTGATTTTGTTTGTTAGAGAGAATAAATATTTATTCCTTGTTGTGTCATCAAACAAATTTGGTTCTTTTAATTTAAGATTAGTTTAATTATAAGTCTAAACATAAAACACACATTGGACTCGCTTTGCTCATCCAAAGAATATGGAAATCACCAGGTTCAGGCTCTTTCGGCGCCCTGATGAGTTAGACGTAACGAAAAGAGTGGGACATGACATTATGTCGACCATCAATGATGACGAATGTCGAATGATGGAACAGTTCCCAGATGTAGCATTGCATTTGCTTGTTACATTTCCTAGGTGTCTTTCGCACAATTATATTGTGAAATCACCTAATTCGAAATATGTCTTCGATAATAAAAACATCTTTTATTACCAACGCTCACCAATCCAGGTACTGAGCTCGCTCGATGATGCTTAACATTAGTGATGGCACAATAGCCGTTAATTTTCTAGCCGTATTGAATTAAACTTAGTATACTTCTTCATCAAATAATGGGACACACTGGTACCAGATTATAAATTTGTTAAATTATTTTTAGATTTTTTTAATAATTTAAAAAACGTATACATATCATTATATAAAAATTTATTTATTTAAATTTATTTATATAAATTTATACAGTATTTATTTCTTTTTACACAAAAATGCCCTTTTAATGCCTTTAAACACCACTGGAACCACTTAAGGGGAGTGGCATTTACTATCCTCTGTATTTATGAAAGTTGGTGAAAACGTTTTATCACTTTTTATCTCTTGGCCTAGGAGTCGTGATTATATAAGTATAACTATTATAAAAAAACTATTGTTAATATAAGAGAGTCAGTTATTATACCGACTCTTCGTTTATATAAAATTATTGTTCAAATAAATTGTAGGCAACTTTAGATAACACTTCAAGCGTAACGGTTGCCATTACCACCTGAGGTGGTTCCCTCCACCGGGCTCATTATACTGATGAGCCGCAAGGTTCTAAACGAGCATTATTATTATTGATATAAGAATAATATAATATATAAAATACTACAATATTAATCATTAATATTACTGATATGTACAAATCTATATTACTATTAATTATACTCAAATGTATACTTATAAAATAGTCTCACTGTTAATAATTTTAATATATAAAAATGTAACTTAAACAAGAAAAAAACATATAGTGTTTAGAGATACTAAACATCCACACTCACATGCATATATCGATATATACACACACACACAAAGACCTTAATCAATTCTAATCCACGTGTTTTTGGTACACAGTTAATAAGTTTCTTCTTGGAAGCTATATAAAGATTTGTATTTGTATGCGTCACAGTAAACAATTTATTGTAATTAATTTTGTTTAAAGAAGCCTAAAGAGTTGATCAACTAATTTAGTATCAATGTTTCACATCTTTGCTACTTCAATTAATTAACACGAATTGACTTAATTAAGTTTATTGGAACATCAAAAGGCAAAAGAGATGAAATACATGTATGATAGCTAATGTTTCCTGCAATGTAAATATCTAAGATTCTAGCAAAAAAATAAGTATAGAATACCTCAGAACTTTTCCTCATCGCATTGGATTCGCTACGCTCATCCTCCCTACTTCGGTCTCGCTTCGCTCGACCTCAGAAAATACATATCGTTAAATTTAGAATGCAACACGTCTTCAGACTCGCTTCGCTCATCCTCAGACAGTAAATACATTTTTTTTCTCAGCGGTCACCCAACCAGGCACTGACTACGCTCGATGCGGCTTAAATTGTATTATCCAACAAAAAAATGGCTATATTTGTCATATTGAAACGAAACTTAGTGTATTTATTTATTGAGTAAAGTTATACTCTTGTATTAAATTTCAACTCAATCAGGTCCGTTATTTTTTCCCATTTTTTGAAAAACGGATACAAGTCATTCCATAAAAATTGAACTAATGCTGATAATGAAATGAAGCTTAGCACATATATTAGTCCTATACATGGCTACATGCGTAGGAAATCTGGGACTAAGCATAAATTTCAAAAATTCATAAAACGCGAAAAAAGAAGTCGATCGGTTTGAGATTTAGCAAGCATGTAGTTACATATAATACAAACAAATATGCTAAGTTTCATTTCATTATGAATTTTTTTAATGAGCTTAAAAAGCAGCATTGGTTCAATTTTTATTTAATGATTCTTATACGTTTTTTAAAAACATTGAATCAAATCGGGACACGACTGATTTGAAAAGTGGTAAAAGTGTATACCTTTAAGTAATAAATAAGAACTCAAAGTTTCGTTTAAATAATATAAGTATATCTACAGGTTTTGTTTGATCATAATAGTTAAGCAGTATCGAGTGTGGTTACTGCCTGGATGGGTGACCGCTGGGTATCAAACTAATATATTTAATATCTAAGGACTCTACTCCGAATACGTGTTGGAGTATAAATTTAAGAAATTTTACAGTTTAAGGAGTGGGTGAAGCAGAGAGGATGAGCGTAGCGAATCTCTGTGGTGAGGAAAAGTTCCGTGGTACCCCGAACCCAATTGTTTTGAACTAAACCTAAATATTGATTTTGTACTAAGTTTCCTCTACCTTTCATTGGCACACTGGGAGCTACGATGATACATGACATATTTGGAGTTATACATGAAACAAACCACGATACAGGTTGCTCAAGATCAAAGCTGTAAATAATTTATTATGCCATAAGGCTGAGAAGTGTGTCTTTATGTCACGGCAATTATTTACCGACGAGCGAAGCGAGTCGGGAAAAATTGCCAGACATAAGACATTCTCTCAGCCGGATGGCATACACTATTTTTTGAGGTAGCACTCATTTTAATGAGTGCTACCTCATTAAAGTTAGTAGTTAGTAGTTTATTTATAAACTGCGCTATATACTGAATTAAAAAAAAAAAAAACGTCCAATTAACTCCATATTATCGTCGTCATTGAGTTCATCCATAGCTTCACACTTTTACTCAAAAATGTAAAAGCTTTACAAATAATAACACAAAAATTGTCAATTAAAACACCTTTTAAAAACGAAAAAAACAATAGTCTACGAACAAAAACAGAAACAAAATGAACGTTTTTAAAGAAATCTCATAAAGGTTTTACACAGATTGTTTTTTTGAACACGCTACCTTACAGTAATGGCGGCAATATATGAATTACTTTTACGTCCTAGGAGTTTTTTTTACATTCATTATTGTCCTCGGAGGCGAAAAGTACTAAATAACCTCCTATAACAATAATGATTGGCTTCTCATCCAAAAAACGCTCCAATAAAGTGCTCAATTACGTACTACCTCAAAAAAATCTATTAATTAATATAAATACCTTACAATCATGCACATATGACAATGGTTCTTGAATACATACCTGAAACAAAAAACACACATTAAATTATACTAAAAATAAATATTATAGAAGAGGGTAAAAGTCATTTAGATGGAAAAGTTGGTAGCGTGATTCAAATTTTTCAACGTTTTATCCATCTATTGATAATTACAACTACGATTAATTCATTATAAGTAATTAAGAGATATGATAAGCTCTAACATGTAATATAACGATACAAGGAGTCTCCCCAGTGGCAGATCTTGCTGGGATGTTTATACAAAGTATGATCACTTTTTTTTTAAAAAAAACCTTATTCTTTATGTTTGTACCGAATATCAGCACGATTATTATTTTCCTATTTATTACAATTTTTAAAAAAACGTACACAATGCATTCGATAAAAATTAAACTAATGCTGGTAATGAAATGAAACTTGTTAGTCTTATACATAACTGAAAGCACATATGTTAGTCTTATACATAAATGAAAGCACATATGTTAGTCTTGATAAGCAACATGCATGCCAATTCTCAAATTGGTTTAGACGGCAACCTACTTTATTGTGTTAGCAATACATAGTAGTACATGTGTAAAAAATTTCAGTCCGATCTAAACAATTAAAGATTTCTAATTTTTTTAAATGTTTGTGGGGTCATTGTGGGTTTTTATAAACAATAAGATTCGGGACATCAACAAGGTCGTTTTTTGTGCTAAGTTTCATATTGAATATAATTATATATTTTATATATATATATTATATATATATATATATATATATATATATTATATATATATATATATATATATATATATATATATATATAGTATATATATATATATATATATATATATATATATACATATATATATAAAACAATTAAGTAGTTACATTTTACTTTCAGTATTAGCTCTGGTGTTATTGATTGACATATATAACATATTGTAAACGAATCACGTTTTTTGATTAATACAATTGAAAATTCGCTTATGTCGTGGTAGTATGCTACTTATATAAACTAGTAATATGATGAACCGATATAGTACAACAACAATTTTGCCGCAAGAGGCTCCAAGCGCTAACGCCGCGTAGCAGCCAAGAGGCCTAAGGCCTCTTCTTTTTTAATGACGCAAACGCCTCTATTCCGAATAGCTCTCTAAATAATAACATTGATAGTACGTAAAAAAATATTTTCTTGCAAAATTAACTAGCTTTGTAAAATACAACAGTTTTAACTAAAAGTCCAGTCGTTTAAAGATATTTTATTGAATTCTTTTGCATCAGCTGCAGAGGACGGAATGAACGATTTCAAAATTAATTAGGGACAATATTGCTTTAGATATAAGGGTAAGTATAAGAAAAGCCATAATCTTCGTATAAAAAACGTTAATTTAAACATATTTTTTATTTTGAAGTTGTTTTAACAAAAAAATTTTAACAGGTAATCTTGAACGTAATGAACTATTTCAATATTGATTTAGTACAATCATAGCCGATTCTAAGGGGGGCTAAAGCCCCACAAGATTTGATATTATGTCCCCAAAAAACATCATTCGCTACTAAAACTAAAATTAAATTAAACTTGCTTAAAATATATTAAGAAAATAAAAATTAAAATAAATATATTTATTTATAATATAAAATTATACTTTATAATTATTATGACTTTATTTTCTTACTTTTAATAAGTTTAGTTAGCAACCGAAGGTTACCAATCAGCATCCTTTTTTACTGCTTTTTTAGATTAATTTTACTTAGATTTAGAAGTTCAATAGGATTATATATATATATAATATATATATATATATATATATATATATATATATATATATATATATTATATATATATATATATATGCCTCCCACAGTGGGAGCGAAACGGATTTTTTACATTGACGCGGTCACTACCGGAAGACCTAAATCTTCATGACAATAACCGCGGATGCCTACGAAGTTAATTAATTTTGATATTTCTCGTGTTTTAAAACTCTGATTTCACAAATAAAGATCATAGATAGTTTAATTTAAATAAAATAAAAAAGGAGCAGGATAAAATTTCCTCATTTTATGGGATTCGTTATGCTCATTTTATTACTTTGAACTTACTTCCCTAATCCTCAAAATAAAGAAAACGCCTAATTCATAATTTCGTACAGCTTCAATCTCGCTATGCTCATCCATAGAAATGCAAGATAAATTTTAATTTTATAGATAAAGATTTTTCCTGGATAACACACAGACCTAATAATTGATATGTTCACTATAAGTGTCAACTCTCTAGCATAAACACACTGGAAGCTAACAGATAACAGATACAAACACATACAACTGTAAAACCCATTTAGGTCATAAAAACTAGGCGGGATCTCAGTTCGTATTTTTAGCGCAAATACAAAACTTTTGCTAAATAACAACGGTGTAAATGAGGAAAGTAAAAAGAGTAAAATAATACAAGATTTGGAGTGACCCAACCAAGGAAAATTGAAATAGAATAAGATTATCTTAATTCTATATTATGTAATCCTGACCAAACCGATCTATAAGGAAAAATAAAAAGCAAGTCTCTCCACTGATGTTATAGTTTAATGACAGAGCCAGCTTTCAGACTTAACAGTCCATCATCAGTGCCTAACATACAAAGTATAAAATACAATCTTACAAAAAGATTAAAAAAATAAATGAAAAAAAAATAAAAAATAAAAAAATAAATAAAATGAAAAAATAAAAAATTACAACCTATTACAAACATCACAATGATTAATAAAATAAATGTAACCCATAAAATCTACAACAATTAAATACATAAGTATGCATGCAAACTTAATAAAAAATAGATAAATAAATACATAACAAGATACATATATACATCTGCACATATACATATGATACATCAATTTATTTAGCTAGTATGCATACACACATGTATCTATTTGTTGTAAACTTTATGAGTTACATTTATTTTATTTTTGATGTTTGTAATAACTTGAAATTTTTCTTTTTTTCTTTTATTTTAAGTTCTTAAGCCTTTTGTAAGATTGAATTTTATACTTTGTATGTTAGGCACTGATGATGGACTGTTATGTCTGAAAGCTGGCTCTGTCATTAAACTATAACATCAGTGGAGACTTGATTCTTATTTTCCCTATATTTGGACTCCACAACTCTATTTTTTATTAAAACCTATTTATATCCTGACCTTTCCCCTATATAACCTACATAATCTAAAATTGGTCCTATATTATCCTATATTACGACCTTATTTTCGTATTATATTTTCCTATATAGTCTGATCTAATTCCTATAAAATTCTATACTTTCTGACCATATTCCTATAATACTTATTCATCCATTTTCGTGAATAGATAAATAAGTAAGATAAGATTTTGGTGGAGCAAAATTCTCCCCAAACTGAATTCTTAATGAAAATTGAGAACTCTTTTTGAAAATAAATAAAAATAAGTGTTCTTTTTTATGTAAAAGGGACTTTTTTTGGGGTGTAGTTAACTTCGGGGTCCCGTGCAACACCAGATTTTACAAAAAATCAAGAAAAGTATATAAGAAGGTTAAGGCTTTTTAGGTTTTAGGGATGAATACATGACATATTTTTGTCTAAGACCGCTATTTTAGCTGCATTAAGTGCCTGAAGCGTAAAAATTTCACAATTTTACTTAAAATTTAGCTTAAGTGTTGACATTACAAAAGAAGAAGAGTAAAAGTCTCTTTTGCTAAGAGTAAAAGTGATTTTTTTGGCTCAAGAACACAAATCAATCATTGTAAATTGATAGTATATAATATATAGTATATAAGTATATAATACATCAATGTTTAAGCTTAAATATTGAGTTAAACTGTCCAATTTTTACAAAAATATGCAAGGCACAAATTGTCTTGTATTCATCTCTAAAACCTAAAAAGCATAAAAACAATTACCTTAGATAACTTTTCGAGGTTTATTAATTGTTTGAAATGTTTGTTGAGTCATTATAATTGGTTAATTACATGATGCACTTTTCATAATCATTAGGGTCAATTTTAAGGCGTTCAAAAGTTATTGTGTTTCACAGAAACGTTATAGAAAAAATTTCGCACACACATACATCAAACATATACAAAAAAATATAATATATACATATATATATACATATTATATATATTATATATATATATATATATATATATAATATATATTATATATATATATATATATATATATATATATATATATTATATATAAAAAAATCTGGTGTTGCACGGACCCCGAAGTTAACTACACCCCAAAAAAAGTCCCTTTTACATAAAAAAGAACACTTATTTTCATTTATTTTCAAAAAGAGTTCTCAATTTTCATTAAGAATTCAGTTTGGGGAGAATTTTGCTCCACCAAAATCTTATTTTACTTATTTATCTATTCACGAAAATGGTGAATAACTAGTATTATAGGAATATGGTCAGAAAGTATAGAATTTTATAGGAATTAGATCAGACTATATAAAAAATATAATACGAAAATAAGGTCGTAATATATATATATATATATATATATAATATATATGTATATATATATATATATATATATATATATATATATATATATATATATATATATAATATATATAAAATATATAATATATATATATATATATATATATAATAGTAAGATAAGATTTTGGTGGAGCAAAATTCTCCCCAAACTGAATTCTTAATGAAAATTGAGAACTCTTTTTGAAAATAAATAAAAATAAGTGTTCTTTTTTATGTAAAAGGGACTTTTTTTGGGGTGTAGTTAACTTCGGGGTCCCGTGCAACACCAGATTTCGTAAAATAATATATTATATATATATATATATATATATATAATATATATATTATTATATATATATATATATATATATATATTATATATATATATAGATATATATCACAAAAAATATTTACTCTTTTTTTCCTCCTTTATAACGTAGATATGTAGGCAAATAAATTATACTAATTACGCTAAAAATTAAAAACAAAATTTAACTAGAATTCGTTTTAGGCATCTAGGCTTTTTTATGAGTTCAATAATTATTTTATAATTCACTTTCTTCGTTACATATAACTCCTACTATGTTCATACAAGTGAGATGAAACTTTGGACAAAACGTTTACTTTAAAAATTGTATGTACTTGATTAAATTAATAAAGATTATACCCTAAATTTTTAGTATGCTATTATTATTTTTATAAATTTATTTTTATTGACTGACATACAGACATAATTTTATAAATGGAAATCACTTTGATTGCCGACTTGACTACATTGGAAATAATTTTAGCGTTTTCCCCCCTTAAAGACAAAAGAAAGGAAATTGCAGGTAATGTTTGGGAATAAAAAGGGGACTGATAATCAGAATCTGACATTGTATCAGGCTGCTATTAGGCGTAAATTGCTCCCTCTCAGCCTAATCAGGTTTCAAATAATCAATAACGTTTATTCATTTGTTTCCCTTTTCAGCTTGCAGAGGCTTAGGGATTAAAAAATCTGGTATGGGGTACCTCGGAATTTTCACTCACCTCGCTAAGCTTGTCCTAAAACAGTAACAGTACATTCGTTTTATCCCCAGCGGTCATCCATCCAAGCACTCACCTCGCTCGATGCTGCGGTACATTTAAAATCCAACAAAAACCGTGGATATACTTCCCGCATTAAAAAGAACTTTAGTGACCGGTACAGAGTTGTACCGACGCATAAGTCTCAATTAAATTATTTCAGATTTTTCGCAATGTTTTTAAAACAATCAAATACAACTCTATCGACAAAAAAATAAACTATTATAATAATAAAATGAAACTTAAAACTTGGTCTGCTATATGACTACATATATAGAAAACATACATAAATTAAACATACATACAATATACATTTGAACCTGCTTCACTACTTTAAGAGTAGGTTTGACAGTAGGACACGTGTTATTTCTAGTTAAAGCTATAGAAAATTCCACTGCACTGAGCTCTGCTACACACACACACAGATCCACATACTATATAATATATATATTATATATAGATATATATATACTATATTATATTTAATATATATATATATGTATATATATAGTATGTATATATATAGTAATATAGTATATAGTTTATCTATTTATATATATATGTATAATATGTATATATAGTTACACTATATATGTATGATGTATGTGCATATATAGTATTGTATATATATATAATATATTTATTTTAATATTATAAATATATAAATTTAATAATTATAAATAATATATATAATTGATATTTTAGGTATATATATGTCTTAATATTTATATAGTATTTATAGGTTAATATATATATACTATATATAATCATTATATAGTATAAATATATATATATATATATTATGTATATTATGTATGAGTATGTACATACATTCATATCATTAGAAGCTGCATTACAATGTATATGAAACTGAAACTTTACCTCTTTTATTTCGTTCGATCAGTACAGGGTTTTTTTTTAAAACGGGGCAATTTGAAATGATTTTTTATAACCTAAACTTTTTTTTAAATTTCAGGATATTTTGAAGGGGCGAATTTGTCTTTTAGTATGACCCTGATGGATTTTTAAAATGTGCGTGTTTAATAGTGGTATTTTATCCGGTAGGGGTTAGGGGGGGTTCCATGTAACGTTTTTTTCATTGTTTTGCCATGATGTAGGTCCTACCCTCTAGGGGCTAAAACTGTGAAAAAAATCCTTTTTTTGTTTTATATCGAGGGATATAGATAGTCGTAACAGATTTTCAGATTCCCAAAGATAGGGGAGGATATCGACTGTGATGTCTTTGTTTTTGTTTTGATTAAATTAAACTGAAATTTATACTAAGCTAAGATTACAAAGAAGGACATAACAGTGAAGGGAATGCAACGAAACTAAAACATCTAGAGTAGAAATTTGAAGTAAAATTTTATAAATAAAAACATTTATACTTTGTTTATAGTATTATTCAAGCTAGAGATGTCAAATCTGATCATTCACACTAAAGCTTTATTAGTTTTAAGGCTCAGGTTAAAACTAACACTGTCATAATAGTTTTTGCATTAAAACCAAAAACAATACATGTCTGATATTTAATGAGTAACGAATACTAAGGGTAAATCAAGGATCTTGAATAAAGGGGATGGCGCACTAAGTCGATTTGCCATACAAAAAAGTGACCCCATCTAAGACCAACTAATAGAGAGAATTCAACTCAAACCACAAGTCAAAAACCAACTGCATATGCTAGGTACAAACTGCGCTTGCTTAAAATTCTTATAACAGCGCAAGTCTTAAATTGTAGAGGCAAACTTAACTCTCAATGGTTTCCCACTGTTTATTGCTTGAGAAGGTTATAAAACACGGTTAAATTATCACTCACTGAAGTTGCTAAGATAGTCCAAAATTTAAAGTTACCCACCCAAAATGTAACAGTCACGAGAAGCACAGAAAAGAAAGTTGAGAAGCAAACTCGACAGCTTTGCTACATAAACTGCGTTTGGCGTCTTTTTTTATAACCATGGGGAAGGTAAGTTTGCTCCTATTTTTCTATCTCATACTACTTCCATGGGGTCAGAAATTTTCCTTAATGCGTCATCCCCTTAATTCAAGATCCTTGAGGTAAATCGATGTTGATACTAAGGTAATGAGACGAAACTTTATTCCTAGCGGTCAACCATACCAAGTACTGACCTTCATCGACGATACTTAACAAAAGTGATCCAACAAAAACCGTAAATACACAAGCCGTATTGAAATGAAACTTAGTTTTCCACTCCATTTGATTATTTATTCAATTTTCAACAATTTTTAAAAAACGCATGCATGTCATAAAAAATTGAACTAATGCTGATAATGAGATGAAGCTTAGAATATTTGTTAATTATTATATATGACTACTAGATGAGATGAAACTTACAATATTTGTTAATCTTATATATGACTACTGGCGTGGTGAATTTCGCATCGAACTAAACATTTTTCTACGTTAACAGAATTTTCGATATTTTCGCTGAGTGATTAATGCCGGTAAAATAACATCATCAAAATTATTTTCTGGATAGCACAACTAGACCTAAGGATTGATTTTTGTACTAAGTTTTAACTCTTCCACATAAACACACAGGGACCTAGGATGGTAACACAGACAACTTGGTATAAACCACTCCGGGAGCCTTAAAACACCTCAAACCAATGATTCATTTGAAATCCTGTTTTCGGAATTTTAGTACATGATGACATATACAAATTTTATGTACGGAACTACGATGATAACAGACACACATACAGACAGACAACTTTGTGAAAAACTCTCAGCAGGCCTTTAAAACACCCGAAAGGGATAATTTAAGTAAAATCTCGGTTCCGTGTTTTTAGTGCAAAAACACATTACTTTTCCTATATACCACGGTATAAATGAAGAAAAGTAGAAAACACCCGTTTATTTTATTTTTCTTGAAATAACGTTTTAAAACGACAATAAAAATAAAATTAAATCAACAGAAATGCTTTAAAGGTGGTGCGCTTTTAATCTTTCCTCTCTTAAAATTCGATAATTGAAGTCCTGTGTCATGAAGTCGCCGAGAGTACTGCGACGATAGAGAGTCCTTTATAGCCCCCGGCCAATATAAGCTTGCAATAAAAAGACGAGGGCTTGAGTGCTTCCTGCGGATCTGTTGTCGAGGTATATCCACAGTTTCCTGAGAAATCTTTTCTTTTAAAGTATTTTCATAAGATAAAACTAATTCTAAGACTAAAGAATAACGGAGGAATTCTCCCTTCCTTTTTCAGTTCTTAGTTTTAAAACCACCCGAAGTTTAAAATGAACCTCTGCTTTGAATTGAATATTGAAGAATTTATATTTAAATTAAACGTATATTCCTCAAAAATGTTTGCATTTTGACAAAGCTTTGAAACCAATATGTTAGATTGTTATTACCCTATACGAAATAGTGTATAAAATAAGCCACTTCAAAATATAAAACTACATCTTCGTATAATACTAAAGATTACATTTCTATACAAATCAGTTTTGATTAAAAAACACACACATACAGCGAGAAATATTTTAGATGTGTCAACATTAAATTAGTCGGAAAACGTGGTTCAAGACTTTCAAAAATGGTGTCCCTCCCCCTGTAAAATGATACTTGCGATTTAATTTTAGTTCATCTAAAATGTTTCACTCGATGTTTTTATAACTGGAGTCACGGCAGTGCCCCAGCCAAGTCTTACGTTACAAGGAACAAGTATCATCGTCAGTGGAACTGACGAACCCTCTTTTCTCAAGCAATTTTGAGCATTTTCTACGCCTTTGTATTTTATAATTGGATTACAGGGGGAGGGAGATGTAGTTTTATATTTTGAAGTGGCTTATTTTATACACTATTTCGTATAAGGTAATAACAATCTAACATATTGGATTCAAAGCTTTGTCATATATAATATATATTATATATATATATATATATATATATATATATATATATAATATATATATTATATATATATATATATATTGAAAATTATTGTATTTGCAAAAAATCCGGAACCAGGACGAAAACGGATTTACGCGTTTTAGGCGTTTTCAAGGCCTCGTGAGTGGTTTTTTCAAAGTTTCTGTCAGTATGTGTGTGTGTTTGTGTGCTGTTTCATCTCATTATCAGCATTAGTTCAATTTTATTGAATGATTTGTATACGTTTCTTAAAAAATTGTAAAAAATCGGAAAATATTCCTATTGAGTTGAACTTTTGCACAAATGTACCCCTTGACGTATAAATACGTGTGCTAAGTTTCGTTATAATACAACAAGCCTATAAGGTGGATCGTAAAAGTTAAGCAGCATCGAGCGTGTTCAGTGTCTGAATGGGTGACCGCTGGGAATGAAACGGATCTATTCTATATTTATATCTATACAATCTGAGGATGAGAGAATCGAGTGTTGCAGTATAAATTTAACGACTTGTATTTCTGAAGACTAGTGAAGCGAGTCCGAAGCAAGGAGGATAAACGAATCGAATCCGATGTAATGAGAAAAAGTTCCGAGGCACCCTATACCCGATTTTTGTTAATTTTATTTTTTTATGGAAATAAATAATTTTATTATTATAATTATCATATTTGTAAACATTTTTGACGTGCAATAATGCATACACAAGTATATGAAGGGGTGACAAGAACATCTAAATTAAGTTTAAGAATGAAGAACCTATGTCCATAGAATAAGGGTAAAGGTCGGAGTAATCAGTGATTGATAACATTTCCAGTTGACTGCATACCGTCAGTCTGACTTCTTAATCTCTTATAGCAATAATTGATTACTTCGATTTCAAATAGGTTTCAACTAGCTCAATCACTCTTCTTACTCTTGGTTGGTCAACAAAAAATCTAAAGAGATATTAGAGAGTGAGTTGGGGAAAAAAGGGATTTTTTTCTAAATATCTACCTTAAATTTAACTTTTGTTCATAAAGAGTTACATTCAGAGAGTTGTAATGAAGCTCTTTATGGTAATCTTTGATAGTAATTGCGCTAAAAAGTATAAAAATAGCAAGTTTTATGATAACAATGTTTTAGTATAGCAGGCAACTTATTCCTAATCCTCAGAACTTTTCTTTACAACGGCGGATTCGCTGCGCTCGCTTTGGTATCGTTTCGCACGTCCTCAGAATATAAAGACTACCAAATTCATGCAGCAAAAAATCTTTGGACTCGCTTCGCTCGTCCTTAGACAGTAAGTTCATTCAGTTTGTTTCTTGGGAAGGACAAAAACCCTACTAAAAACCCGGTTGTATTGACGTTTTTAACCTGGTTTGATGGGTCGATAAAATCGTATATTAATTTTTTTACCGGGAAAAAGTTCTTTATTTATGATTTTTGAAGGTTAAATCGAATAAAACCAGCCTGAAGTCTATACTACTAATACGACATTTAAGTGACAATAAAGTTGAAAAACCGTAGTTCAAAACCGAAATCCAAATTACAGCTAGTAAACAACAAATTTTAAACAAGGAGTGGTTTTCAATGTTTTTTGAGGCGCTAAATCAAATAAAATCGGAGCGAAATTTTAAATTTTCAAACGCAATGCCCTAAAACATTTAAGGATAAGCTTTAGCTAAGGTAACTACCGCAAATAATGGTGGACTCTGCCGATTTAAGGTGCTTAGTTTTGTATAACCAATGGAATAAAGATGCGTATTCCCTTTGAAAAATACAGAAAAATGATTAGCGAGTAGTGCTTTAATTGAGTAACTGCTCAAGTTATAAAGCATAAACATAAGGAATAAATGTCTTGTTAAGCACGGAAACACGCATTTCTAAAGAAATTTGCCCGGCACGCGGACCACCGTCAGAATTTTCATTCTAAAAATACAAAATTTCATTTTTCTTTAGGAAATTCGCTAAATCGCTTATTATATAAGTGCTTTTATGTTTGTCAATTAATTAAAAATTTATATTTTTAAATAATACTCTTAGGTTTGTTTATACGTAAAGTAGTTAAAATTTTCCAAAGATATATTTAGCAACAATCAACCGTAATAATTTCAAATAAACAAGTGATTCCTTAAACACAATAAAAAGTCTTATAAATAACCAAAATAATCTATAATAATTATTAATTAAAGCTATTATTTATAATTATTGTTAATATATCTTAGTTATTAACTCGCAGTTGAATCAATAGAATTAATTATTTGAAATTTTCTAATTAATCTTAGACTCGGATAAAGAGAAAGAATGAAGAATTAAGATTTTGCTTAATTGACAAAATAAGTTAGAAAGGGAATGAGAGGATAAGGTTAGATGGCAAAGGTTGCCTCTGGTTTTGGTATCCTTTCGAGGTGTTTGTCAAAAAAGGCAACCAAATATTAAGTGAACCAAAATTGATAACTAAAATAGATAAATCCAAAATATTGGTATATAGGAAAAGTTTTTTGTTAGTACTAAAATTCCGAAACCAAGAATTACCTGAATTTTTACCTGAATTATCCGATTCAAATGTTATTGGGAACTTCGATTGAATTGTTATTGAATGTTCTGTTAGTGGTTTTTAATAAGTTGTATGTCTATACACGGGTCTGTTATTATCGTAGCTCCTATTATGTTAAAACTTAATACTGGAATCTATCTTTAGGTCATGGGCGTAGCCAGGGTTGCCTGAGGGGGGGGGCCCATCATATATATATATATATATATTATATATATTATATATATATATATATGTTTTGTTTAAAAAAAATAAAGCCCTTAAAGTTCAAAGAAAAACTAATTTTATCCAAATGGACTTAAAGAATAAAACAAAATACAAATTATTATCGAAATGAACTGAACTAAATATGGCGGACATTTTAGTTTTTATTTTACTAATAATATCACCACAAAGTTAATATGTCAAACTAATAAATTTAATTTTTTAGGAAAAAGTTACCTTTAAGCTCTAAATTAATAAAAAATTAAAATTTAAGTTAATTTTATAAAGTTATTTAAAAAAATGCTTTTCCTTACCTAAACCGAAGTTATAATTTTTTTGCAACAACACGGACAACAATTGGATCGATTTGAAATTTGGCATGAAGTCCTATATAAGAACAGCCTGCCAAGTATCATATTTTTAGCATAAGCTCAACTTGCATTGATTGACATGTATACACTTTTTAAAGAATTCTTAAATATCGATAAATAATCCAATTGACTTGAAATGTAGAACAAGTGGAACCTTTTATTTAATAAATATCATTCAAATACGCATAGTATACTGAAAGTGTTTTTTATAAAATTACTAATGTTGTTACTAAGGAGTATCGATGTAGGTCAGTGTCTGGTTGGGTAACCGCTGGGAAAAACGAATGTTTTGAATGTCTGAAGATAAGCGAAGCAAGTGCGAAGTATTAATGTAAGCATAGCGGACTTGGCGAGGAAATGTTCCGAGGTATTAAGTAAACTATTATTTTCTTTTGATCTTTAACGCCTAAAGTATAGCAATATATATATATATTATATATATATATATATATATTATATATATATATATATATATATATATATATATATATATATATATATTATACAGCGTTACACAATAAGTCTAATGTTATTAACAATCTCTAGTCATATTCTAGCCCATCAACCTAATTTCGTATGAATTTAGTATTTAATCAAAATACAAGTAATAATTTATAAATGTAGAAGGTATTTTATTAAAAATCAAATTAATTTAATTAATAAAACCATTCACAGACATAATATACTTCGATGAGATAATTAGTATATAAGAATCAAAAATTGATAAAAAGGTTTTACCAATGAGGGATTTTCCTGAATCATTTTCCAATCCCAGAATTAAAATCCAGTTTTAATTTTACAAAATGGTTATTAAATAATTTTCAAACGTGATTAGTAGTCAATTTATTAATTAAAACCCAAACCATCCTATTTACGTAAAGTAGTTAGGGATAGAGTGAGATTGTAATTTAGATAATGTAGGGTTAGGTCTTCTATAACTGCGTCAAAAATACAAGCTTTTTTAGTTTTGAGGTTAAAATTCAACATATAATATAATTTTGTTTTACACCCAGACATTATATATATGCGTCTCGACCAATCTCGGGATGTAGTTATAAATAAAAATAGCTTTACACAAAAACTATTTATTTATTTTCATACAAGTGTATCCCTTTATATAATAAATAAGTAAAATAATTTTTATTTCTATTCGGCGAGTGTATATACGGTTTTTGTTGGACCACTAATTAATGTTAAGACAGCACAAAGCGAGGTCATTGCCTAAATGGGTAACCACTGGGATTAAAATGAATGGTTTTATTCAAGCGAAGCGAGTCTAAAGACGTAATGTAATAAAATTTAGTGATTTCAAAGTTCTGGGGACGAGTGGAGCGAGTCCGAAGTTGTACGGACAAGCGTAGCGCATGCGTACGCTATAACCGATTTTATTTTTTCGGGGTTGCACCCCTAAAAAGTTTTTTGGAGAAGAGAGACGCCAAAACTTTATAAATGGACCAGACCAAAATCAACAAAAATATAGCGAAACGCATGAAAAAAGAAATATAACAATAACTAAATTACGACAATTTCTAGAAATAACTACTTGTTAGCACCTTGTCATTTTTTTAAAATTATTTAGCTATCATTTTGGCATTTTTTTTATAACACTTAACTATCATACTATGATAAAAATACAGATAAGATAATCTTATCAGTCTTTCCGTTGCAAGTAATTTCTTTAATTAAATGTATTTTTCAGTTACTGTTCTGAAGATGGCCACAATGTTGGCTAAATAATTAAAACAAAAAAAATTTTGAAGCAAATAGCATTAAAGCCTATTTTTTGCTCACGACAAACTATTGATTATTAAATTGTGTGAACGGTTAAATAATTTACGTCATATATTTGTTACAAAAGTACAAATCAAAGGAAAAACTGTTTTCGTACGATCTTTTTATCAAGATTTGGATCCAGCCACTGAGGGGGTACAATCAAAAATAGATTCTATACAGTCAACAATAATACGAGAACTAACAGGGTAAGTACCACAAGATGTAATGAGATAATTATTGGAATAAATAATTAGGAAGATACTTATCGTTGCAACTAAAGAAGAAACTATTGAGAGAAATAACGGGGAAAATGCTAAGAACAGAACTGGTGAAATCGATGGGAAAACATGTTCCCTTTAAAGCTTACTTTTGAGAAAGATTGGTATTAGTGTTGAATTATGCATGATTGTATTTGTGAGAGGGCAAGTTATAAGATTTTTGATGTCCTTAAACTCAATATTTACATTTTAATTGGACTTTCTAGCCATCAAGATACGACTTAAGGCTGAATCATCGTAAAAATGGTAAGTAAGATTCACAAATAAATAATAAATTCAGGATATTTTTAAACTGAAATTTGAATAAAATATTTTAGACGGTAAATTCGAAAACAAATTTCATAGGTACTAAGATTTTAAAAACATACGACTGCACTCCTTTCATAGTTTCAATTTTACAGGGTATATGTCTGTTTTACTTGATTAAAAGCAAGAAGATTGGAGGAATGCACCTCAAAGGTTTGAGAATTTCACCTCAAAGATTGGCGGTGTGTGCCTCAAAGATTGAAGAAGTGCAGCTCAAAGATTGGAGAATTTCACCGAAGATTGGAGGAGTGCACCTCAAAGATTGGAGAAGGTTGAATGTATACCTGTGACGATTATTTTGGAATTCACAATCTAAATATTTTATTAAAATTTCAGTTTGGAAATATCCTATACTTCTTATTTATTTGTGTATCATATTTACGATAATTCAGCTCTGAGTTTTAAGATTTCACAAATCTAAGCCTGCACTCCTTTAATAGTTTCAATTTCACAGAGCTAATGTCTTGTTTTATTTAGTTAGAAGAAATAGTATTGTAAATACCGTGAAAATAAGTATTGTGGGAACTAATAAGGAAGGTAAGTTCTGAGGGAACTAATGAGGAAGGTAAGTTCTGAGGGAACTAATGAGGAAGGTAAGTTCTGAGGGAACTAATGAGGAAGGTAAGTTCTGAGGGAACTAATGAGGAAGGTAAGTTCTGAGGGAACTAATAGGAAGGTAATTCTGAGGAACTAGGAAGGTAAGAACTAATGAGGAAGGTAAGTTCTGAGGGAACTAATGAGGAAGGTAAATTCTGAATAACTAAAACATAAATGCACTGTTTAGGATGTTTCCGTCCGTCAGGGTATTCACGCTGCGGGAACCACATCGGGTAGAAGCATCCATTATGTACAAAGTACGATTCGCAAGACCAATATCCTTATACCTTACAGTGGGGCTTTGCCTTATAATACGTATAAAACATTGTACATGATGTAGGATACAAAATGCAAAGATCCAGGTTCCGGCCAACTTCGCAGAAGAAAAAACATTATGGGTACCTAAAAAGCATCTTATAGTATCACACACAGTTAAAATCAATTGACAGCGTTGGAAAATAGCGTTGAGTAACCAATGAGTTTCCCCTGATGTAAAATTGTGGGTGCGGTTTAACATCCAGGACTAACCTCATTGGCTGTCAACTGATTTTAACCGTGTCATACTATAGATACAATGACAGATTTAAAGGACTAGACTTATGCAACATCAGTGTAATCAGAGTCCAGACTAAAGCCGATATTGGTACAAAGTATTATTAATTTGAAATTATCAACAATTTATTGCATTTAATCTTATCTTATCTTAAGAACGAGGCGTCGAAAGAAATATTTGAAAGCTTCCGTCTACAGCCAGCTTACCTGGCTGCCAAGCTGACAGGTTACAAAGGTAACCTGTAATCTACCTTATAGGAAAGTTTTCGATTTTATCCCACAACTGATTCTCTAAACATCCTATCCTCTCCTATGGAATTTTTTCCTATAAACTGACTTTTATCAATGGAAAATTATATGTAAGAGTTTATTTCTTTTGAAATTAATATAAGAACATATAATTTAACTAAAACACATAACATTTTTCCTTAAATAGTGGACAAATTTAAATAAATGAACTTCTCGTCAAATCCCCCATATAGATATAGCATTGTTTAAAAAAATTATAGCCAACAACAGCAATGCCATAAATATACAGGGGATTTAACAAAAAGTTAATTCATTTAAATGTGTCCAATATTTAAGGAAACATTTTATGCGTTTTAGTTAAATTATATGTTCATATTGTCAGTCCTCAGTTTCAAAAGAAATAAACTCTTAAAAATCCTTTTTAATTTTATCACAGTCTCTATCACCAGTCAACACTGTCAACATTGACATTAAATATAACCTTTTAGAACTCTTATAGAGAATTCACTACGTCATCAGATGTACTAAGCATTCGACATCCTATAAAAACTCCTAATATCCCTAAAATGAGGGTGAAGGCAACTAAGAGGTCAAAAACAGGGGGAAGGAAATATTCCACTCCAGGCCCTTTAGAATTATCCACCAAAAATTATCCCAATAACTTTTGCAAAATCGTGCCCACTTCCGCCAACTTTTTGACTTGACCTTTCGCAGTTTGATACTTTTCTTCATAATAATCAAGCTGAATGCCCCCTTTAATTAATTGGATAAAAGTTAGAAATAATAAAATTTATTAACAAGTTATGGATCGTTTAGTTAAAGTTATCAATTTATAATTGCTAAAAGATCGATAAAAAAAATCATAAACTAAACAAAAACAATTTTAAGTGAGAGCTTGGGTTGCTAAGTTAGAAACAGTACCTAAATAGAGAGCTTCTTTCACCCCTCTCAAAATAACTATTTAAAAAATAAGAGCTAATTTTATCACGCACAAAAATAACAATTTAAAAAAGCTAGAAAAAGACAGCTAGTTACACCCCGCATAAAAAAGAACCTAACAAATGTATAGTGCTAGCTAATTTTTCCCAGACGAAAATAACAATCTAAATAACCTAGAATGAGAGATTGTTTCGTCACGCACAAAAATAACAATCTAAATTGAGATTTTGTATTAGCATACAAAAAATCAGTGGGGGCTCGTATAGCCACGCAAAAAATCTAAAGTAAAAGCTTGTATTGCCACGCACAAAATTAAAAATCTAGAGATTCTAAATGAGAGCTTCTTTCACCTCGCACAAAATAACAATCAATAGAATAAAGAGTAATAGTTAATTTTGCGACCTAAAAAAATAACAACCTAAAGAATCCAAAATGACATGTTACGTTAAATGTTAACAATTTTTCCATGTTAACAATCTAAAGAATAAAGAGTAAGAGCTTATTTTTCTACAATCTAAAGTGAGAGAATGTATTGCCATGCAAAAAAATCTAAGAACCCAGAATGAGAGCTTGTATTGCCACATAATTTTTTTTGGAAAATCTAGAGAGAGAACTCGTTTTGTCACGCATAAAAAACTCAATTATAGAGTGAGAGAATGTGTCAACATGATTCATACTGTTATGTAATTTCAACGGTTTTTAAAAACAGCCTCTAGGCCTTAAGCAATAAAATACCAGAAATATTAAAATAAAAAAAAACTAAAGAAAGTTAATAATAGTACATAAAAAAAATTAAAAAGCAAAAAAGTCACTCAATATTCGGAAGGAAATGTTGCACTAACTTGAAAATCTCGCAAACTTTTCTTTAATGGCCACAACGTCGGGGTCCGAAAAAAAAACCGGGAAAAAAAGCCCGGGTAGATAAAAAGTGCTTCATAGTAAACTCACTCCACTCTGAATTGATTTTCATATAATTTACATAAGTTTTTACAGAAATGGACTTTTTTCAAGAATAAAATCTACAAACTCAAATCTACATTAAAATTATAATAAACAAAAAATAAAAAAGGCTGTATAAATTATTAGTAAAAGGAGTATATCTATATACCTATAAGTATCTCAATGAATACGAAAAATATATCAATACTGTTTTTTTATAAATTCATAATAAATAAATAAATTAAAGTTAGACCTAAAAAGTGCCAGCAATAAACCGTAATATATTATTTTTGTCTATTTCGAATTTAATTTTCGAAGTGTTTATACAATATTGTTTGTCTGTATGTTTGTGAGTTTTGTATAATTTTAACAGCTAGTTCAGTTTAAAAATTAAAAAATCAAACTTTAGTCTAGTTAGCAATCCACGAAATTGTAAATATTTTTGGTTTATAAGCAATCATTAATAAAACAATAAACAAATTAAAAATTCATAAAAAAATTGTTTCCCGAGTGAAGCGGAGCGAACGTAGTGCATACAAAATGTTGTAGTCATCGATGATAATTTTAAATCAATTGAAACATTTTCCTACGTTATATGAATTTTCTAAATATTTTCTACTCATTATTGTCGGTTAATCACATTATAAAATTATTTTCAAGCTTTTGAGGAGAAATAGGTCCTAATTAATAAAAAAACCTATTCCTCCTGAAAAACTTGAATATTTAAAATAGAGGTCCCTATAAAGTTTTTTGTCTTAAAAATATTTTCACAATAGCACAACAAATAGGAAGATTGATTTTGTTTCAAGTTTCAACTCTCAAGCATAAAAACACTAAGAGCTACGATGATTATAGACACCCGCATACAGTCAACTTGGAGGAAAACACTCAGGAGATCTTAAAAAACACCTGAAACGTTTAGGTATAAATGACCTAATGATGTATAAACATCTGAAACGTTTAGGTATAAATGACCTAATGATGTATAAATCTGAAACGTTTAGGTATAAATGACCTAATGATGTATAAACATCTAAAACGTTTAGGTATAAATGACCTAATGATGTATAAACACCTGAAACGTTTAGGTATAAAGACCTAATGATGTATAAACACCTGAAACGTTTAGGTATAAATGACCTAATGATGTATAAACACCTGAAACGTTTAGGTATAAATAACCTAATGATGTATAAACACTGAAACGTTTAGGTTAAATACCTAATGATGTATAAACATCTAAAACGTTTAGGTATAAATGACCTAATAATGTATAAACACCAGAAACGTTTAGGTATAAATGACCTAATGATGTATAAACATCTGAAAATTTCATGTAAAAACCCCGTGTCCGATTTTTAGTACTGACACAATACTTTTTCTGCATGCCTAGGTATAAATAAGGGAAAGTAAAAATGTTATATTTTCTTTTATAAAACTTCTTCACGGGTAATGTAAAGTAAAAGTAATTTATAAGATAAAAAGAATACTTAAAAAGCAAACATTTATAAAACCTCTAAAGTCCAAATTAGCATTTTTGTACGAAATGGCTCGGAGTAGGTATGACTAAAGACAATTTATCATAAGTTTATAAGGAAGGGATGAGGTTAATTATAAGTTATACAAATCTTGTACCATGACTAAGTCGAATTTATTTTCATGTTATAAACAAGTGGATTTGACATGGCTTTATCTCCCCCTTCAACTACTACACCATGTCTTGGAGGTAATCCGGGGGACTTCGTCATAACGTCCTTTATTCCTATTTACCTTATAAAGAGTGAGAAGTTTAAATATAGCAAAAATTTGATACTAATTTTAACTCCTACATATTTATACCGTGTGTTCATTTATTTATTGTGTTTGCACTGGATGTCCAAAACTAGGATTTCAATTTAAGTATACACAATTTAAGTATAAAATGAGCGCATATGTGTGTGTTTGTACTTGTTTCTAATATCATCGTTGCTCACGGTGTGTTTATTGCAAAGATTTGAAACTTAGTACAAAAAATTTCAATTCTTTTAGGTAGCTGAAAAATCAATAATTTTTTATGGTTTTTTTTTTAATCATTATTTTATTTAAGTGTGTGTTCCGCTTTAGTACTACACACAGTTTTAAGCATTACATGTAAAGAACCTTATTGTACAAGGTATTTGCATAGTTAGTATAATTTCTCACCAGAACCTATCAATGATTAAAATAATTTTTACTACAATTATTCCTTTCCGTTTATTTAAATATTTGAATTTAATCCCCCCCCCCAAATTTTTTATAATAAGAGAAAAGAACAATACGAACTTATCCAAGAACTCTTAGATGAAATATAATCAGCAAGAGTTATTCCTATGCTTTTGGTTTATACGGTAATATACCTCAATCATTAATAGATATTAATAGATTGTTTTTCCCCCCAATATACGCATATACATAGATATACATACACACACACACAATATATATTATATATATAATATATATATATATTATATATATATACACACACACACACACACACACACACACACACACACACACACACACACACACACACACACACACACACACACACACACACACACACACACAACACACACACACACACACACACACACACACACACACACACACACACACACACACACACACACACACACACACACACACACAAATTTTTTATGGTGTCATTAACCGGCAATAATAACTCAATAAAATTTCGGAAAATCATTAAACGCGGAAAAATGATGCAAATAAATTGAGATTTGGCACGTATGTGACTATGTATAAGACTAACGTATGTTTCATCTCATCAACACCATTAGTTCAATTTTTATGGAATGACTTATGTACGAGTTTTTTAACAAATTGTAATAAATCGGAAAATAATCCAATTGAGTTGAAATTTTATAAAAACGTATGATTTTACGCAATGAAAAAGTACACTACATTTCGTTTCAATACGACCAGCATATCCATGATTTTTGTTAGATCATAAAAGTTGAGCAGCATTGAGTGTGGTCAGTACAGTATTGGTGACCGCTGAGAATAAAACGGATGCATTTACTATACGGGGACAAGCGAAGCGAATCCGAAGTCATGTCGCAATATAATTTTGGCAAATTTTATATTCTGAGGACGAGCGAAGTAAGTCCGAAGCAGGGAGATGTGATGAGGAAAAGTTCGGTACCCTGTACTTGATTTTATAGGTTTTTGTTACTATGCTGAAGACGGCCACAACGTTATTTTAATAATTAATAAATTTTATAACAAATAGAATTCCAACTTTAGTCAAGTAATTTAACACGATGAGCATCAAATTGTAAATTACTTTCCAAATTTTCTTTATCGATATTGATCAATTGTATAAAAGATTACAGCTTCACATTACAAAGAACGAAATACTACATCCTAAACGGTTAAGTAATTCTTCATTTTACAACAGTAAAAGATTAAAAAAACAATTTTCTAAAGAAACAATTTATATACTTTGATAAAGAAAAAATTCCAGCCCCGAAAGAGAAAGAATTTTAACATCAATCAACAATTTCACAAAATAAATAAATAAAAATAAAAAAATTCTTTTAAACTTTAAAACAAGTAAAAACTCAATTTGGCAAAAAATAGAATGAATAAATAAAATAAAAACTTGTTTGATTTCATTTATTATTAAAGTTTATGATGAAAATTAAAAATTTGTTATATTAACATTATGATTAAATTTAAAATAAATATATAAACAAACACAATAGTGGTAGGAGAGAAAAAATAGATAAGTTTAAAAAAAAGGAATTTCCACGAAAATAAATTAGATAACTACCGCTGTCGTATCTATGTCTAGGAGTATCTCCATGACTACCACAAGGTTCTTAAATAAATGGAATGACGAGATGTATTGCAATGAAATAAGGCATAAAATAAATACACTTATTTTGTATTAATACGACGCAGTGACATAAAATATGAGCACTTTATTTGTACTGTTAATATAGAGAAATAAATAAGTACAGTTTTTTCATACTAATAAGACAGAGTGACAGAAAATAAGCACAGTTAATTTGTATTGATAAGACAAGTGACATGAAATAAGCACAGTTAATTTGTACTGATAAGAAAGAGTGACATAAATAAGCAGTTAATTTGTTACTGATAAGACAGAGTGACATAAAATAAGCACAGTTAATTTGCATTGATAAGACAGAGTGACATAAAATAAGCACAGTTCATTTGTACTGATAAGACAGAGTGACATAAAATAAGCACAGTTAATTTGTACTGATAAGAAAGAGTGACATTAAATAAGCACAGTTAATTTGTACTGATAAGACAAAGTGACATAAAATAAGCACAGTTAATTTGCATTGATAAGACAGAGTGACATGAAATATGCACAGTTAATTTGTACTGATAAGAAAGAGTGACATAAAATAAGCACAGTTCATTTGTACTGATAAGACAGAGTGACATAAAATAAAGCACAGTTAATTTGTACTGATGAGACAGAGTGAGATACTGTCTGCTGTGTAGCTGATGTTTACATGTCATTTAGTATATTAGTTTTATAATTGATTATGTGTGACGAGTTATATCTTCATAAAAGGCTCTCAATAAATAAAGTATTATTATTGTAATGTACGAGATTTTTAATCCAACAGGTTATTATTGACACGATAACGATAAAATTTTGAACGCTTTAATAACAATAAACTTATAAATAAACTTAATACTTAATAAAACTTAAAACTTAATAAACGATCAACTGTTAAACGCTTTCTCCGATCGAAATGAAACTTAGTACAAAAACCAACCTTAATGTCCCGAACCCTAAAATTTATGAAATATGAGTGATGTTCTTAACCCACAATAATGACCCCAAAAACATTTCAATAAATCACAAATCTTCTAAACGTGTTTAGATCAGGCTGAAAGTTTTTATACTTGTACTGCTATGAATGGTTAACAAATATACAGTTTATTATCAGCATTAGTTCCGGTTTTATTGGTTGACATATATAACATAATGTACACAAATCGAGTTTTTTGAAAAATACATTTGAAAATTCGCTTATATTGTGACAGTATGCCACTTATATAAACTAGTAATATAAGGAATTAATATAGGCAACAACCATGAAGTCGCGAAGCGGCCAGCGGTCAAAAACAAGGTGGTGCGGGGGCCTATAGTACAAAAAAACGTAAAAGGTAGTACCAAACAGAGGCCAGAGGCCTCTTGTTTATGTACTCATGAGACATAGTCACAAAAATTAAGTACAGTTTTTTTGCACAAATATGACAAAGTGATATAAAAAAGGTTACTTAATTTGTAATATAATGACCTCATGGTATAAAATACATAATCTAATGCACTAAAGTATATTTAGTTTACTTATTCACCATTTGACAATAAAATATATATTCAGTCATTTATGAATAATATAACAGTTTTTATTTATCCATATTACATAAAAACCGCATAGTTTATCTGAACTTATGTAAGTGACATATTTAAATTTCCATTTTTTTTTTATTTGAAATAATAAGAAAATGGGAAATCTGACATTGGCAAATCCTGGGTCTAGAATGCCTTGTTTAAGATAACAAACATGTCATTATGTTGGAAATATTTCTGACCCTTATGCTAACTCCCAAATATTAAATAAATTCCTTACATTTCTATCTTATCACTGCTATCGTCAATCGATTTTTATCTAGCTGAATATATTTTATAGCCCTGAGGTAGTAAGTTATAAGATATTTTTAATAAAATAACTACAAAATGGTTAATATCAGGAAATTTTGATAGTATATTATAAAACATAAGTATTATATATATTTATATAAATATAAAAATACGTTCAAATAATTAGATCAAAATATCGGAACTTTTCCTTATCCTCCCTGCTTCGGACTCGCTTCGCTCGTCCTCAGTATATACAATTCGCCAAATTTATACTGCAACATGATTTCGGACTCTCGTCCTGAGATAGTAAATGTTTCACAGCGTCATCCATACCACGCTCAATGCTACTTGACTTTTATGATCCGACAAAAATTATAGATAAGCTGGTCGTATTAAAACGAAACTTTGTGTACTTATTTATTAAGTAAAGGTATACATCATTTGATACTACCGAGTTTTGCAAAACATGAAAAATATTCATGTTTTGCAAAACTCGGTAGTATCAAATGATATATGTTTTGCTTGCCATGCATGATGGCGGTAAGAGAGCACCGCTCGTCTCTGGTAAGTACTTCACATTATATTCTTCGGAATTAATTGAAGGTCAGAGTGAGTTCAGGCTCTGTCGGCGCCCTGATGAGTTAGACGTAACGAAACAGAGTGGGACATGAATTATGTCGAGCCATCAATGATGACGAATGTCGAATGATGGAACAGTTCCCAGATGTAGCATTGCATTTTGCTTGTTACATTTCCTAGGTGTGTAAAGGTAGGTTTACTACCTCCTATTTCCTAGGAGGTTTACATTTCCTCGCACAATTATATTGTGTAAAGGTATACATTTGAACTAAATTTCTACTCAAGTGAATCATTTTCTGATTTTATACATTTTTAAAAAAACGTACTCAAGTCATTCCATGAACCAATGCTGATAATGAGATGAAACTTGGCGCATATGTTATGTAGCCATGTATAAGAAATTAAAATCACATAATTTTCCGCGTTTATTTATTTTTCAAAATGTTTGATGTCATTATTGCTGGTTAATGACGTCATAAAAAATATTTTCCGAATAGCAAAACTACAACGATAGATTGATTTTTCTAAAAAGTTTCAATTCTCTAGCATAAATACAATAAGAGCTACGATGATAACACACACACTTCCATACAGACAACTTTGAGAAAACCGCTTAGGAGGCCTGTAAAACCTGAAACGGAAAATTCCGGCGACATCCTGGTTTAGGATTTTTATACTAACACAATACTTTTCCTACATACCTACGGTATAATTAAGGAAAAGTAAAAATCAGGTTTGGGGTAGAATTCTTTTCTTATTAGATGCCTCCCACAATAGAAGAGAAATGCAGATTCGTCATCAACATTGACGCGGTCACTATTAGTAGATTAACACAGCATACTGTGTTCATCTCAAATATCCTGCAACCCTGAAGATGTCTTCCGCAGTGAAAGCGAAGCGTCAGTCATCTTTTACAACATCGACACGGTCACTGCTGAAAGAAAACGACTATTGTGCTTCTTTCAGCTGTTTTCTTGCTTCCTTTCTAAACAAAGGTAGTCTTAGTTCTGCCTTGGTATGTGTGAGTGTTTAATTATCATCCTACCGAGGATGATACTTACAACTCTATAGCCGTTCATGCTATAGAGTTGAAACTTTGTAAAAAAAAATATTGATATAGTTGTGCTATCAAGAAAATCATTTTTGTATGAAATTCATAAAACACAACAAAAACAATTTTTTGATATATAAGACCAACAATAATGCCAAGTTTCATCAGCATTACTTCAATTTTTATTGAATGACATCGTTAAAAATAAAAAATAACTCAATTAAGTTGAAATTTAGTGGAAGTATATCTCTTTATCTAATAAATGAGTATATTAAGTTTTATTTTAATACGCCTAGTAAAATATCTATAGTTTTATTAGACCACTAGTGTTACGCAGCATCGAGGGATGACAGATCCTGGATGGGTGACCGCTTTTAATAAAACGGATCTTTCTTAAGTCTTAAGAAGCACTCCAATATAATTTAAGTAATTTCTTATATTCTCAGGACGAGCAAAGTGAGTCCTAGTGAATCCGATATGTTTAAGAAATTTTCTAAGGTACCCGAATACCCGATTTTTTTAAAATAAATTTTAAAACAAAAAGGTAAGCTTTTAATAAGGAAAACTTTAAATCAAATACTGACACATTTAAAATTGTCAAAAAGGATTAAATCGACCTGAAAATTTACCTCAGGTTATTTTAAGATAAAATAAAAATTGTTTCTATTTAAGTCAAAACAGATGTCAGTAAGGAATTCCCCTCTCGCTTATATTTATTTTATTTTTTTCCTCAACTCGA
>JACMZG010001893.1:15381089-15551524 GCA_018340805.1 Microvelia longipes
TCCTTCTTAAGAACAGAGCACGATGAAACATTAACATAGGAAAGGGGATATTTAATGGCAAAGTTATTAAATTAATTTTATACATAAATTTTATGGTGATTATAACTTTAATAAATAAACTTGATAATTAATGTAACAATAGATGTAAATAATTATTATTTAGGTATAAACGTAATAATTAATATTTTGGTTTAATAAAACAAAAACTTACAAGAAAGAAATAAAAAAATAAAAATACACTATCGTAAAATCCTATTGTGTTTAGCTAAACTTTATTTTGTCAACTCCCTTAAATAAATTCTGAAAATTCATTAAAAGTTAATTACACAAGGGGAATAAAGTATACAACATATTCAGCATAAATAAGATAAAATCGTATAAAAAATAGTTTACCTAAAAAAACCACACAAACCACAACCGATACAGGAAAGACATTAACAAAACAAAATTATACAACAAATAATAATTGTAAACATCAAACAAACATAAGGACAAAATAAAATTGAAAAAGTAAGTAAAAGAAAAATATAGTAAATAAAGAATCAAAAAATAAATTCAAATAAAATAGACACAGTAAAAATATGAACACAATATACAAAATTTAAGAAGCAATCTATTTAAAGTAGTTTTGTATTGTTTCATGCAAGTAATAATAAAGCATGGTGCCGGTAGACTATATTTACCACGCTATTATTATAAAAAATTGTATTAAATTAATTAATAACGAAATTATATTCTAATACATAATACATGTAATTAATATAAATAAATTATACTTTACAGTTTAACGCAATCCTATACTTTTTAAAAAAAAAATCAGTTTTTAACATTATTTAAAAAAAGCTTGTTGATTAGTTTTTATACCTTTTGTATAGTATTATTTACTTATTATTTATTATGGCAAATCTGATACTAACATTACTTTGCATAAATCATATTTTATTGCAGTAAATAACAAAAATGTGTTCGTAATAAGCTTGTTGATTAACTTTTATACCTTTTGTAGAGTATTATTTACTTATCAATAATTTTTTGCTTCATCTGATAATAACATGACTATGCATAAATCTTATAATTTATTGTAGTAAATAACAATAATGTGTTCGTAATAAGCTTGTTGATTTTATGGTTGTTATACACTATGGTAAATGTTGATACTAAAATATGTGTACTGTATATGATTCACGTTAAACTTTTCTAAACAAATTTTTAAACTCTATGTTTAAACGGAATAACTTACGTGTTGTAGAAAAATGAAATAATATAAAATAAATGTTTAGAAGCATAACTGCAAATTTGATTTATTTGTAAGAACGAAACATGATACGTATTTATTATTCGCGTTAGCACACGATAACGTATACAGGACGCCGGTAAGGACGCGAATGTTACATTGCTCCTCCTGGAGCACCGCTATATACACTGTCGTGCCGAACACTGCCGCTTGGCACCGTTGCCGCCCCCACTTCCACCCCCAGTACCCTCCCCCGATAACTTAATCATTCATCCTTAATTAACAATTAATTACCCCACAAAAAGATCCCCCTTTTCGAGCTAGGCGGCTGTAATCTTTTTTTGTCCCTGAGATGAACGAAGAAGGTTATTTCTTAGTAGTAAACAATAAATTACCAAGTTTGAATTTCAAGTCTTCAATTATTATTATTTATACGATAGTACTCAGAAAGATACTGAATTAACAACAACTTTTTTGCGCTTATTTATAAGAAATAAAAAATAAATAAAATTACTGTGGTGATTTTAGTCATTTTTAGAATTATTTATTTATTTATTATTTATTTATTTATTTTTTATCACCCTTCACCATCGCTTCGCTCGTCCTCAGATAGTAAATACATTCGTTTCATTACCGCGGTCACCAATCCAAGCACTGACCTCGCTCTTTGCAGCTTGACTTTTGAGAACCAACAAATATCATGGATATAGTTGTGTTCAAACGAAACTTGGTGTACATATTTTTTACGTACAGGTATACACTTGCACCGAATTTCAACGGATTTATTTTCCGACTTTTTATAATTTTGAAAAAAATTGTACACAAGTCATTTGATAAAAATTGAACTAATGCTGATAATGAGATGGAATTTAAGACATATGTTTGTCTCATACATGCCTACATGCGTGCAAAATCTCAAATTAATCACATCATTATTTTGCCTTCTATGATTTTTTCGAAAGTTTTGCTAAGTTATTATTGCGGGTTAGTAACGCCATAAAAAAATATTTTCTGTACAGCACAACTACACATATAGACTAATTTTTGGACTAAGTTTCAACTCTATAGCATAAATTTACTGGAAGTTACGATAATAACAGACACACTTACACATACAGACAGACAACTTAGTGAAAACTACTCAGGAAGTCTTAAAAACGCTTGAATTGGATTTAATCCCGATTTCAGATTTTTACGTTAAAACAATACTTTTCTCTATATACCTAAAGAATAAATAGGGAAAAGAAAAAACATACGGTAAAATAATTTTATCTACGATTGATACGTGCAACTGGTATACATGTCTGTTAACATGCGCCGAAAATACGTCTTTACATTGTTGTAGAAGAAATCTCCTCATTTTCGCCACTAATGACGAAAAACAAAGGATTTTTTTTTATTTTCTGCACTAGTGCCGAATGGAAGAAGAATTCTTTGAGTGACTTCTTATCAGTACGTGTTGCAAATTTGAGTTCTTGTGGTTTATCGTATTCGCTTACGTAATTACTTTTGCAGTAATTAAAGTAGATAAGTAACTACTAAATGAGTGATAGTGACACTTGTTATAAAAAAAACACTCCGCATGAATAAATAACACGGGCCGAAACGCAACAAACAATTTGTCACCGGTGAAATTCAAAGGTTGGTTTTAATCAAATTACTTACTGTTTGTTTATCTTTTTAAAACCTAATAATCGTAGATGAAGTAAGATCGTAGATGAAGTAAGGTACTCAAAACTCTAGGAAAACGTCTATGCATTGCTCGTGTGGAGGTACAACCCTTGCTGCAAATTCACACTTGCATTTGCATGCAAAGATACATTTTCCTCACTAAACGTGAAATTTGCTATCATGCTTTTAATCAATACAACAAATTATTTTCCGAATGCCACAACTAGACCATAACTTTTGTATTTAAAAATCATAACATTGAATTTTGTACCAAGTTTCAACTTTCTAGCATAAATGAGCTGGGAGCTGCGATAATAACAGTTACATTTATACAGCAGACAACTTTGTGAAAACCACTCAGGAGGTCTTAAAACGTTACTTTTATTGATATGTTTATCATAATTTTTGTAACATTATGATAAAGTTAATAACTACAAAATAATTCTGGTGCGAAGGTCCAGATGCCGGCCGAATTTCGTTTGAAATGCGTGCTTCCGTGCCTAACAATTCATTTCTCATTCATTCAAGTTTTCCGTTTCCGCTTTATAACATAAGGAGTAGCTTAAGTTAGTAACTTAAGAAGTACTAGATCCTCATTTTTTACCTGATAAATATAAGCATTAACTCAGCTTTAAACTAGTGCAAATAATAGTGCCGAACGATATCTTCTAAAGGATAAGCATATTGTTGTATAACTAATTGAATAAATATGAGCGTTTTCTCGAAACATTCAGATAAAATGAGTATAACTAGTACTATGCTACCACTTAAGTTATAGCATAAACGGGAAACTAAAGCAAGAAATGGGTTGTTAAGTACGGAAGCACGTATTTCGAATGCAATTTTCAAGCAAGCGGACCACCACGCCAGACATTTTTTTCAGCTGTCATCCATCTAGGCACTTTAATGCACAGGGATTTACGATGACAAAAGACGCACACATATATACAGACAACTAAAATAAATAAATCTTTAATTCCCTTTTTACAAATTATCGTACACAAAAACTAAAATTATTTTAATACTAGGCACAATTTTTAGCAACGTCTACAATAAGATTAAGGGACATTAATAGAATTTACAGGAATGCTACTGGCATCTGATTTTATTTATATGGAGAGTGGAATGTGCCCAGCTGCCTATACTCTTGTGTACAAAATGTTATTGTCAAACAATTAATTTGTTGAAAGATAGAGATTTAATTAAACATATTAAAAAGCATTTAGAATGGTAAAAATATAAAAATTCTGGCGCGGTGGTCCGCATGTCGGGCGAATTTCCTTTGGATGCGTGTTTCCGTGCTTTATACATTATATAAGTTTACAACTACTAAATAAATAATTCCGACGCGGTGGTCCGCTGTCGGGCGAATTTCATTTAGAATGCCTGTTTCCGTGCTAAACAACCCATTTCTTGCTTAAGGTTCTGGTTCATGCTTTAGAACCTAAGCAGTTACTCAATTGTCAAGCACTGCTCGTAACTCATTTTGTCTGTATTTTCCAAAGGAAATGCGTATAATCATCCAGTTATTGTACAAAACCATGCCTCTAAAATTAAAAGTACGCACTATTATTTGCACTAGTTTAAAGCTTAGTTACTTATCTTTAAGCTTTGTCAGTTATCTTTAAAGGTTTTAGCGCATTTCCTTTGGAAAATACAGACAAAATGAGTTACGAGCAGTGCTTGACAATTAAGTAACTGCTTAGGTTCTAAAGCATGAACCAGAACCTTAAGCAAGAAATGGGTTGTTTAGCACGGAAACAGGCATTCTAAATGAAATTCGCCCGACAGCGGACCACCGCGTCGGAATTATTTATTTAGTAGTTGTAAACTTATATAATGTAAAAAGCACGGAAACACGCATCCAAAGGAAATTCGCCCGACATGCGGACCACCGCGCCAGAATTATTTTCTAGTTGTAAACTTATATTAGGTAAAAAAACGATACAAAATTATTGTCCCTACTAGGATTTGAACCCAGGTACTCTGGGTTTGAGTGCTCGCATCCAAAGGAAATTCGCCCGACATGCGGACCACCGCGCCAGAATTATTTTCTAGTAGTAAACTTATATTAAGTAAAAAAAAAACGATAAAAAATTATCGACCCTTCCAGGATGTGAACCCAGGTACCCTGAGTTTTGACTGGTCGTATTGACTCCGGACCACTGGCATTCAACTCAGAGGCCCAAAAAACATTGAAAACGACACCCTACTCGAAATTTAATTTTCAACGACCGTAATTTTGGTTTTCTATAATTTTTGTGGTTTTTTCGACTTTTTGGTAACTTAAAGTGGTCGTATCATCTTCGGACCGGTTTCATTCGATTCAGCGCCCAAAATTACATAGAAAACGACACCCTACTCGAAATTTATTTTTTATCGACCTAAATTTTGGTTTTTGGTAATTTACAATGGTTTTTTCGACTTTTTGGTCACTTAGAGTGGTCGTATCGACTTCGGACCGGTTTCATTCGATTTAGCATCTCAAAAACATAAATGATGACCTTTTTCGCGCCAAAAAATTAACCCTGAATTTTGCCGAATTTTTGAAAATTTCGCTGACTCAGCAAACCGGGTTAATGACGTCACAAAAACCTGGTTTTCAATAGGGTTCGTGTCCTCCCGAAGGTTGATTTTTGTACCAAGTATGGTTAAAAAATATTAATCCGTTCGAAAGATAGAGTGTTTACAAGAAAGTGTCTAGAAATACATATGTATATATATATATATATATATATATATATATATATATTATATATATATATATATATATATATATATATATATATATATATATATTTCTAAGAAATATTTCTAAGAATACAGAAGGGATATTTACCTACCTAGTCCGATTTTCTATAATTTCAATTACTACTATGTTTTATGTATTATTATTTCTTGTATTTTGTTTTTTATAACGTCTGCAAATGTTCAACGGGTCCCTTCAAAACCACACCAAGGACCACTAAGGATTTTGAGTAAAGGGGATGACGCCTTAAGTCTATTAGCAATATAACATAGTGACCCCTTTGAGGATAATAAGGATAAAAAAGAATCCATCACAAAATGTATGCCAAAACATACTGCTGATGCTTGGTAAGAACTGCGTATGCCTACAATAATTTGATAAGTGCGCATCTCTTAAATTTTGAGGCAAAATTACCTTCCCTATTTACCTACCGCAAGGTTTCCTATTGTAGGTATAAACAATTAATGACAAGTAATATCATTTATTTTATTACTTGTTACCACCTCGTGTTTTAATATATTATACATAATAATAATAATAATAATAATATTAATATAATAATAATGCCCGTTCAGAGCCTTACGGCTCGTCGGGGATAACCCCTGCGAGAATCACCTTAGGTGATAAAGGCGACCGTTACTTTCATGGTGTGTTTTAAAGTTAGCGACAATTTATTTAAACAATAATCTTATATACACTGAGAGAAACATTTAAATGTTTATTGCCTTAAAGTGTTAAAATATGTTGGAATCGCCTTATCATTTTACATATACTTGCGGATCCTTTTACTTAAGTGATCCGCAAGATCCTATCGGATCACTAGTAAACTGTGGTTAGAAACCACTAATCTTTGTCGTCATAGCTATAAGTGAATTTGGGGTGAGTAGCAAAAAACTATTTTATTGTTTTGCCTTATTTGAGAAATCAGTCTCATCTGGAATATAATTCAGCTCCCAGCTGAATTATATTCTAGGAACTACGCTGTAGTTCCTAGCGTTATTATGCTAAAGGGTATAAACTTTGTACAAAAATCAATCTTTAGGTCTTGTGGTGCTATCCAAAAAATATTTTTTATGACGCCATGAACATGCAATAATGACAGCAAAAAATTTCGAAAATGAATAAAAGGAGGAGAAATGTATCGATTAATTTAAAATTTAGCACGCATGTAGTCTTATAAAAGACCAACAAACGTGCCAAGTTCCATATAAGTAAGCATTAGTTCAATTTTCATTGAATAACTTGTGTGCGTTTCTTAAAAAATGTAAAAAATCTAGTTAAGTTGACATTGGGTTTACTTTTTTATTCCTTTACGTAATAAAAAAGTATACTAAGTTCGTTTCAATACAATTACGACTCATCAGACAAACTCATCAGAATGAGTTTGTTGCCAGGATGGGTGAATGCTGGGATTAAAACAAATGTATTTACTATATGAGGACAAGCGAAGCGAGTCCAAAGAAGAGATGCAGTAATCATCTTGTAATTTGTATATTTAAGGACTAGCGAAGCGTAGCGTACCCGATTATTACTTTTCCTCATTATTATACCATAGGTATATAGGAAAAGTATTGTGTTTTCAAAAAAAATCCGAAACCGGGATGAACCAGAATTATCCGTTTCAGGCATTTTTAAGGCCTCCTGAGTGGTTTTCACAAAGTTGTCTGTCTGTATATGTGTGTGTGTCTGTTATCATCGTAGCGCCCAGTGCATTAATGCTAGACAGTTGAAAATTCGTACAAAATCAGTCTACCGTTGTAGTTGTGCTACTCGGAAAATATTTTTATAGCGTCATTAACCCACAATAATGACTGAAAAATATTTTTTTTTTGAAAATTTCAAGAAATTATAAAACGCGGAAAAATTATACAAACGAATTGAAATTTGGCCGCAATATTCTTATACATATATCCTTATACAAGTAGCCATGTATAAGAATGACATGTGTGCCAAGTTTCATTTCATTATCAGCATAAGTTACATTTTTTTGAAAATTGTGAAAAATCAGAAAATGATTTAATTGAGTTTAATTGAGTTGTTAAATTCAGTACAGCTCTCTTACTTATTAAATATGTAAACTAAGTTTCGTTTTAAAACGGCAAGTATATCCATGATTTATAAAAATTAAAAAGTATATATTGTTGAATAATAAAAAATAAGCATTGAACGTGGTCGGTGGTGTATGGGTGACCGCTGAGAATGAAACGGATGCATTCACTATTTGAGGACGAGCGAAGCGAGTCCGAAAACATGTTGCAGTATAAATTTGGTGAACGATATATTCTGAGGACGAGCGAAGCGAGTCTAAAGCAGGGAGGATGAGCGTAGCGAATCCAATGTGATGATTTAAAGTTTTGAGGTACCCCATACCCGATTATTTTTATTTGGAACATGCATATTGTATGTTAAGTTTCAAATTCGCAAAACAATAATTGCTAAGAAAATTTCAGCTCTGATACATTTTTTGATGACACCGACAATTGCAAAATATAAAAGACACCGATTATCGCATATAAAAAGATCTCAGTGAGATAACATGAGATGAGTTGTCTGTGGCGTTATCATCGTAGCTCCCAGTGTAATTATGCTAAACAGTTGAAACAAACTCAGTCTATACGTGTAGTTGAGCTATCTGGCAATTTTTGTATGACTTCATTAACCCACAATAATGAATCAGCAACTATTTCGAAAAATTATAAAACGAGAAATCAGTTTTAAATTTTGCGATCAGTTTGAGATTTAACACGCATGTAGACTGACATATGTGCCAAGTTGCGAGGACGATCGAAGCGAGTCCGAATTAGAGAGGATGAGCAGAGGATGTGGTGACCCTATTTTTAGATTACGCGATTAGATTGAGATAAGGCACGCTATGTATATGAATAACATATGTGCCAAGTTTCATCTCATTATCAGCATTAGTTCAATTTTTATGGAATGACTTGCATCCGTTTTTTCAAAAATTGTAAAAAAATCGGAAAATAATTCAATTGAGTTAAAATTAGGGGCAAATGTATACCTTTGCTTAATAAATAAATACGCCATTGTTTTAACACGACTATTGCATCCATGATTTTTGTTGGATCATAAAGGTTAAGCAACAATAATTGTGTTCAAAGCCTGAATGGGTGACCGCTGAGAATAAACGGATATCTTTACTATCTGAGGACGAGCGTAGCGAATCCCATACGAGAGGAAAAGTTCCGAGGTACCTCGTACCCGACTTTTTGTATTAGTTTTACAATACCCTTCGAATATAACAATACAAATTTTGATTGTCGTATGTTATTAATTGTTCCTTTTCGCGAATTGCCAATATTTGAAGAGTGTTAAGTGTTTCTTCTTGTCTCAACTTTCACACTAACTATTTAAATCCGTATTTCTTAGAAAAGTTTATGTAAAAAAATCAGGACATAATTAAGCTAAAATTTATTAGGATTGTAGAAGTATGACAAGAAGGGTACAGTGCAAACACACACCCAGACCTCACTACTCCCTCCAGTATTTTGGTTCAGTCAAAATACGTCCATGTTTAGCTCCGAGTGACTTTGGCAATACCAGACCTCTATTCACAAAGCTAGAGCTTTACATTTCAGAACTCAAAGCTAAAACTAAGATTTTCCCACGTCATGCTCTATTGTTCGACCCCACATTTTCACGAGTCTATGATGTGTTGGTCACTTCCTTTAGGAGTAATTGACAGTTAATCTCTATTATTTAATTTTTTATTTATTTGTTCTTTTTTTCACAGAAACTTTTATTAAATTATTTTACATTGATATATTTATTAGTAATTATAAAACAGTGATGATGACCAGGATTCACTGGTTCCCCTCCATCAGCACAGGGCTTTTCCTAAAGATGGAGGGTAATATTTTAGTTAACAAGTTACTATAAATGCATGTTAATTTTTTTTTATGTCATGCTATTTATTTATTTTTTGCAATTAATACTTAATTGTACTTAAAACTTATCAAATAAAATAAAATGTTGAAAAAAAAAATTCGCAAAACAAGAGCTTTACTTTCTAGTAGCCCATGTTACATTATTCGACGTCATGTAACTTCAACATTGACGGAACACAAGAGTTTTAGAGCTATAATTTCCCCAAGCCTATCTTTTGTTGGTAAATCTTTAAGAACTTTTAACTTTTAAGGTGGGATGCTTAGAGTTTAACTCTAAACCCAAAGCTGGATATATATTTTTCCCTACCCATGTTTCGTAGGTTGACCTTTCAGAACATGAAGTTGGAAGTACACGAGTGTTAAGCTCTAAACACAAAGCTGAAGTTATACTTTCCCCGAGCCATGCTTCTTTGGTCAACCTTCGAGAACTTTTAGTGGGAATACAGACTCGGAGAAGCTGTATTAATTTGTTGGTTAACCATACATAGCTTTAACTTTAGAAGTATTTGAGAGATTAGCTCAAAAAACAAAGTTAGAGCTATACTTTTCCCGAGCCATGTTTCGTTGGTTGACCATTTCTAGCTTTAACTTTACAATTATTTGAGAGTTAGGCTCTAAACACAAAGCTAGATCTATATTTTTCCTGAGTCATGCTTCTTTGGTTGACCTCAATAGCTCTAAACAGAAAACTATTGCAGTACTCTTTCCCTGTTTCGTTGATCTGTCATAATTAAAACTACTTTAACTTCGACGGCGGTAAAAGTTAAAGCCTACAAGCAAAAGTTTAAGCTATATTTAAACCGAAATTATAAGTAGTGAGTCACGAAATATAATTTCGGTCCAAATATGTTCGATCAGTCACAAGTTATGACCGACCAACAAGGAAAGAAGCAAGAAGTTTCTAATAAATAACTAACTTTGATAAAAAAAAATCACATCTAGAGGAATTAAAAAGAATGAAAGTCATAATTAATACCTTAATTTAAATAATGACGAAAATGATGAAAAACATAATTTGCTTTTGACGTAATTGAAGAATTTGATATGATTTATTTTATAAAAGTTCGTTCTACTTATGCATTAAACAATAGAAATCCCCGATATAAAACTATAAAACAAGTAAACAAAAACTTAAAAAAAGAATTTTTGGGAAAATTCCTGAGGACGTTTTATTGCGCCGCTATTAAACAGTTTTTTTAGGAAAAAATTAGTTAGCATAGAATACATAATATATATTAAATTGTTTTAATTAAACTCCGAATTTTACTAATTTTATACATTAAAATAATGTTCAAACATTATTAAAGTGAAATCAAACGATTTAAATGTAAAATTATTAGTAAAACGATAGAAAATCTGAACTTAAAAGCCGTATATCCACTGAGGTCGGATTTCAGTTAGAAACTAAGCCAATATGACGGAGAGGGGATACGACTTGTACCAACCTGTACCAACCACAGGGCTAAGCTACTAGCGCTCCTTCCGTACAACAATGACGGCCATTGCCCCAAACTAACCAATTCCTACTGCGCATGACAATTGTATTTATTTTATAAATAATAGTTTATTTTTATTTATTATTTTATATTATTTATTTTATTGAAATATGAGAATAATTATTCAAATTACACATTGAATAAATTATATAGTTGTTGCAAAAAGAGTTTCTACTAATCAATGGTTGACATAAATACGTAATAAAGTTCCGAGGTACCCTATACCCGATTTGTTAAGGATAATCACTTAACAATTTTTTAAAAAAATATTAGATATAAATGCTTTTAATTACATGGTATACACATACCATATTATGGAATTTATTTAACATAAAATTAAATAACATATTATGCACGTCGTTAACACATTAACATAAAACATAAATTAGGTGCCTAATTATAATAAAAGATAAAATATAACTTTGAGTGGAAAACAAATGTAATACCTTAATTATGCCTTATTTAAGCTGTCCTAATCTAATAACTAAGTTCCTATCCGCTTTTATGTCTCAACATAACTTTCTAACGCTTTCTCGGATCGGAGTGAAACTTCATATAAAAGTACAGAACTCAATTTTTAAAGATATTTATGACGCCATTAACCCACAATAATGACTTAGCAATACTTCAAAAATTTATTAAAAATCGAAAACTTTTGATTGAGCTTAAACTTAATACACATAGTTCACGATTAATTATTATCATTGGGTTTAATGATAATTATAAACACGAGACACAGGGTTCAACCCTCACCCTTAAGAAACTTATAATATTCTTACCTTTTTAAGAGATTATTTTTGTTTGTAATCACGCCTCTTGATTGTTCACGTAAATTTGATTGATTGTTCGTAGCTAAATTTAAGAATTTATTTACACCTTAGTACTTTTAGAAATAGGTCATTTGATGAAATAAAAAATACTCAGTCATTACTCAGTCATCTAATATAAATGCTGCCAACTGCAGGTTTCTACAAAAACCACAATTTTTTTTTAAGATTCGCGGATCTTTCTTTAGTTTTAAGGTTGCAGTAAAATAAAATTAGCAGTGAAATGAATTATTTTAATGCATAAAATTGTTATCTCATAAATTAGTTAAGTAATTATACATTTTTACTTAGACAAAAACAAATAATACATCAGAGGTGATAATAACAAACTCGACCCCTTTTGGGAGTTAACTCAACTTGTTCACACGGTATTGTTAACCTCTAGTTTAAACTCTACCCCGGAAAAAAACGGGGTCGAGATTCAGGGTAGAACTTTGTGTTCAATCACGTTCACATGATGAGGGGTTGAACCCCATGCCCAAAAACGAAGTAACTATTGTATAAGGCGAACAAAATGGCGAGGTGAAACCATTTTGTTAGCTTTAAGTGTTGATATTATTGTTTGACATGTATAATTGCATGTAAACAAATCACAGTTTTTGACTAATACATTTGGAAATTCGCTAATGTTGTGGCAGTATGTCTCTTGCAAAAACTATTAATATGACAACCTAATACAGGACAAAAGAAGCCCCGAAGCGGCTAGGAGGCGTTCGGCCTCTTGTTTTCCAAAGAAAATTCGCTAAAACCGACATTGCTCTTTCATTTTATAAAGGTCACGAATAATATCTTTAAGACATTTCATATTCATATTCCTTTGTAATTAAAGATAATTATATTATTTTAAAAATCATTTAAATAAAGCGCTAAGCTATATAAGAGAACCTAGCGATCAAAACTCGAACTAAGATTTCGAGGAATCACTCTAATAGATCAAATTCGTGTCCAAGGTCATGGATCTTGTTTGATCAGATTGATTCAAAATTTTTATTAATTTTCTTTACTCTACGTTGCGATATCCAGCATCGGACCATTTAATCCATTTATTTAATCTCTTATTGATAACATTTTATATGTAAATTTAGTTTTTGTTTCATTTCTATTCCGGGTTTCTCATTTTACTTCAGAATGAATTCATTAAAGAAGGTATCGTATTTAATTTATTTTTATCAATTGCATTTGAATAATTACCTTGCTGTAATATTTTGGAGGAATTCGATAATTATTATTTATACTATTAATTACAATGTTGTTCTTAATGTATTACTTTTGATAACTAGTTTGATAAGCTATTGTAATTTACTTTTAATTAATACGCTGGTTATTTCTTCCATACGGCTTGTTCAGTCTTTATACGAGACATTCATAATAATAAAACAAGTTTTGGTTCTTAAATAGTAGATAAAATTATTCTTTGTTTCGGTTGAATTTAAATTGGTTACATAAAAGTGGTGATTACATAATGTAACCTATCTACCTATAAAGTCTCTCATAATTCAAATTACTTAAAATCGGCTTGAGCTAAATAGTCATACGGCTTTTCTTTTAATTCACCTCAAGCTTACCAATGGTTGGATTTTCATTACCCGGTGGATTTCATTTCTGTCTTTTAATTCAATATTGTATTTTTGAGGCATTACCTCTAGGGATTTAATATGCCAGGCTTCTCCCCAACTCGCTCCCTACAAAATAGGCGAAGAAAGAGAACAAATAGGCGGAACAAATTCCGATGAGGTGAATTTGTGGTGACAAAAGTGAAATCTTCCCACATTCCCTGCTAAAGCCCCGCCTTTTAGCGGAGGCTTGTCTTTTTTCCCTCTATTTTTACCAACCACAGACCCAGCTAAATCTAACCAACCTGTGGATTCTCAGGTAAATTAATAAAGAAAGAATGTCTCAAGAAGGCTTGAGACAGAATCGTCTTGAGCCAAGGTCAAGTTAAGTCTGGTGAATAGGCTGGCCAAACAGCATATTAAACAGGTGATTGTATCCTGAGTGCAATGTGCCTCGCTTTTATCCTGTATTAGTTCAGTAGGTTGAATGCAATAATGACCTCATTATGTAACCCACAAAACCAAGGTATCTTGTGAATGAATGAACGGTATAACTCTTGTTATAAGGAATGTAAAAACTAACACTATACTTAAAAACAGTGGCCTTTGTCATAATTTATGTTTTGATCTGAGGCAAAAACTCTTACAAATGTATACTGGGTGGTCCAAAAGTCCCCTCCCTCTTAAATTTTAAATAGTATAAGATAAATTTTTGAAACTTGGAGTAGCTCCACTATGTATTGTGAAGTTTATTTTCTTATTGCGCCTTGTGGCACCTAAAAATAAATAATAATAATTTAGAGAGTATTTAATTTTAGAGAGTAATACACAATAAAATCATACAAAGGCTCTAAAAGTCGTATTACATCTATTCACAATATTATATGAAATTTCACCTGACTTTGAAATTTGAACTCCCATATTTTTTCTTGTATATTTTGATTATTTGACTGAAAATATTGCTATAATGCTCTCTAATTTTTATTCTATTCCTAATAGTTTGCCCTCAAGGAAGGGGCAAAGCTGTAAAAGAGCACCAAACAAAATAATTGATAATAATTTATTATAGGTGATTTGTTTTCTTTACGTAAAATTAATTATGTT
This sequence comes from Microvelia longipes, assembly GCA_018340805.1. Classification (NCBI taxonomy): domain Eukaryota; kingdom Metazoa; phylum Arthropoda; class Insecta; order Hemiptera; family Veliidae; genus Microvelia; species Microvelia longipes. The sequence goes on from JACMZG010001893.1 coordinate 15,395,629, forward strand.
TTAGTTTTAGACAATTTTCTCCATCACTAATATTAGCTTACAGGGTAAACTATTAGTAATAGAAAAAAAATCACAAAGCAAAAAAATAACTACTTTATGGGGTCCAATTTGAAATTTTAAAATTTGGTGCTGTGAGGCACCATTGAGATGCTGCTCTCTAACTGTCAATACAAAAAAATAAACTTCACTATACATAATGGAAATCTATCTTCACCCTTCTTTGCCTATTATCCCAATCAGTCATTACAAGAAATGGCCCTGAAGGGGTCACTGGGAGGTGAGCTGATGTGGCTGCAATGCAGCTCACATGATGAAAATCCACTACAAATAATACAAGGACAACCAATGCACAAGGAACCTCCTAAGGCCAGGTCGCTTAGTGTACATGCTGCTGATCAAGGGCCCGAATGCCCATGTTTATGTTTGTATGCTACATTTTATCTACTTATTATATTTAAACTGTACCACTAATGATAATTATTGAAGGAACTGTTTTATTTAAAGAGGGTTTAATTGGTATCTAATAAAAAGTAGAGGCAACCAGCCTCTGGACTCTTCACAACATTCCCAAGAAACTTCAAGGTAACAGGTTGAGTTAAATAGACAAAAGTATCATAGCGTCCTCACCTTTCCTATCTAACCCATGTTAATAACATCATATTTTTTTATTTCATATCATATATTTTTGATAAAATTAATGAATTTCTTTTTTGTTGAGCTAATCTTAAACTAAAAAAAATTGGTTTATAAAATGCATAAATATATGGTTTTGTTTCAGATCTTTCAAAATAAGAATGTATGGTCAACTGTAAAAAACTGTAGGTACCTGAGTCAATCTAACAAACTTTATGCTGAAATTACAAACACTACCGAGGTGTCAGCACCTCCTCCACTCACCAGTATTACAGAAGATGAATTGATGCTTAAAGAGATGGGTTTGTATTTCCTTATTGATTTTTTTCCGTTTTTAAAAATTACTATACATGAAGGACCGTAAGTCTCCTACTACTAATATTTACTACTAATATTTGCCTTCTAGGAAGGGGCAAAACTTTAAAGGGCGCCAAAGAAATTAGTTCATAGAAGTAAAACTATTAGCGATGGAGGTAACTGTCAAACTATAAAAAATAATTAATAATAATAATAATATTTATTTATTATTTTAAAAGCATACATACAGTGACACCGACGTGTGGTCACCAAATTCAGCAGACCAACACAACCAGGGGGTACGGGAAGACCTGATTCCGACCCGACCAGCCTGGGGCGCAATAGGGCGACGGAGCTAACCTATCTATCATTAATTACGGTCGCCAGTCCTTTTTTCGCCTACCAGAGAAAGGACAAACTCTCTCACTATGACCATGTGCAGACTCTACAAAAAAGGGATGAGAAAGGATAAGGATAAGCAAGAGAGTGGATAGGTCTCGATTAGAACCCCTAATCAAGTACCAAGGAAAAGGAAGCCCAAGACCGGCCAGAGCGCCTGGTACCGTGACTTGGGATGAGCTAGGAAAGATTCGGTCTCGGCTAGAACATCTAGTCGAGTACCGAAGGAAAAGGAAGCCCAAGACCGGCCAGAGCGCTGGTACCGTGACTTGGGATGAGCTAGGAAAGATTCGGTCTCGGCTAGAACATCTAGTCGAGTACCAAGGAAAGGAAGCCCAAGACCGGCCAGAGCGCCTGGTACCGTGACTTGGGATGAGCTAGGAAAGATTCGGTCTCGGCTAGAACGCCTAGTCGAATGAGGACAAGGAACCCGGGGCGGCTGGTACCGTGGCCCGGGAAGGGAGGGTGGCTCGTCCAGGAACAGAGAGCCAGGATTGGGGAAGGAAGGAAAGAAGTTAAATTAACTACTCCATGAATTGAATTTTTATACAACATGTATTAAACTAGACTATCCAGAGAGTAAGGAAGGAGAGGAGTGGTTAGAGAGAAGTGACCAGTCTCAGAACATCTGAAAGACTGATGATTGATTTACTGACTCTAAGACTGAGCTTCCCTCTAGCTCCTCCCAGTCCCCTCCGGGCCCCCCACTACGCCACTGACACAGTGAGACTATCTACCCTTATAGGTACTGGGATTTCCCCACTCCACCCCACCACTCTCTGTATACAAGTTACTTTACAATATTTAACATACAACATATTTATGCTACATGTTAATTTTATATTACTTTTTATTAATTTATTATAATTTTTATTTTAATTTAATTGCTATATTCATTTTTATTTATTTAATTTATTAAATTAATGAGTGTATTTATTTATTGTTTAGTAATTTATTTAATTAGTACATGTACTTTAGAGTTTTATATTCAATATTTAATTATCACAATTATAAGTTTTAAGTATTATCTCAACAGAAGGGAGATGGGAGTATTGGTTCAGAAACGCAAGGACATATTGTTCCTTGTCAATATTCCCTACTTCAAAACCAATACTACCATCTCTCTTTACGAGATTTTACTTCTAAAAAATTTCTAAATTTTACTAAATTTAATACAATTTCAGTCTTAAATTTTATGACAATAAGGAACTTTGGTTACAACTTTTTATTTTAATTGAGCAATTTCTAAGTTATTCAAGACTAGTAAATATCTTAAAATATCACAACCTGTGATAATAGAGATCATTGAGATCAATAAATTACTTTATCTCATATAAATATAAACAAAACAAAAAAATATGCAATTTTAATTATTTGAAACTAAATCATAAGGTGGTCAGACGTGAGAGTGTTGGTTCCCACAAGTTATATAGAGACTCTATGCCTATGTCCCTCCCAGAAACCAACACTATCACTCTGAGCCAAAACGAAAAAAATACTTATGATTTATTATAAATTTCTTATTCATAAAATATTTAAATTGAATTTCATTAAATTATATAAAGATTTTAACGTTATTTTAATTGCATTTAAAATATTATTTAAATTATGTTTAACTGTATTACAAATTTTTTTTTTTTTTTTTTTTTATATTTAATAGAAAACAAACAAAAATTTATAAATTTTAATTCAAAATTAATTACTAGAGTTTTATCTTACTCTTTAAATAACTTTACTACTACTACTTTTCCACAACAATAGATTATAACACTAAGTTATCATTACTACTACTAAACACAACATACAGAAACATAATAGACAGAAAAAAATATGCTACTTACAATCCTACTGCTACTACACAACATAACTTAACATTACTCCTACTATAACACAACACTATACCTAACAATTGACCTAAGAGACTATAAGTCCGACAACACGTCACTCTTAGTCTTAACATATTAGATTTATAATTATAATAAGTTAAAATAAATTCATAATAAGTCTATGACTTTACTAAGTGATATATTTGCTACTTAAAAAGGATTATTAAAAAATAATCACCAAACAAAATTAAGTAGGACTACAAAAGAAGATCTACTTAAAATTTACTAATAATAAATTATTTGACCTAAAACTAAGTTTAAGTATTCGAAATTTCGATTTTTTGATAATATATGTTATTTACGCCGAAACTTCCGGTGAAACCTTTTGTTTACCGGTTTGTTGAGATGATGGACGTCGATTTTTAGTTCGTTCATAGTATGGCCGGATGTCGTCGTAAGCATACTTACACGTCTTACCAGATTTGATCTTGACCAAATAATTGTGAGAACCAAGATATTTTTCTATCTGATATGGTCCTTTCCATTTTTGGGTGAAACCTGCATGGAATCCCTTTTCCTTATCAGAGAGTGAATGATTTTTAACCATTACTTTTTCTCCTACTTTGAAACAGCGAGTTGATCTGTTACCATTATCACGTGATGGTCCAGGGCTCTGCTCAGGCTGTTGGGTCCAGTCTCCTGGCTGCTTGATGGATCTGCCAAAAAGAGCTTCTGCTGGACTTATTCCGATGGAGGAGTTGTTTCTCTGTCTAATGTGAAAGAGGATTTTTGGTACTGTCTCGTCCCACATATTGTGTTTTTGACCTTCTAACGCTATTCTAATACCTTTCTTCAGTTCTTGATTCCTTCTCTCCGTGGGATTCGCACGTGGTGAATAAATTGGTGTAGTCCACGCTGTGCATCCCCATTCAGTTAAGCAATCTTTCCACTGCTTGCTGACAAACTGCGGGCCATTATCACTTAATATTCTTTTTGGGTATCCAAATCGCATGAATATTTCCTTTTCAAGGACTGCGGCGATTTTGCTGGTAGTGGCCTTGTTAAGTGGAAAAGCTTCTACCCATCTACTCCACAAATCAGTACAGACTAACAAGCACGTTTTTCCCGTCTTGGAGCGCGGGTAGGGGCCCATTAGATCAATGGCCATGGTTTCCCATGCACTCTCTGGTTCCTTACGAGGTTGAAGTGGTGCTCGAGGTCGTCCAGTCAGTGGTTTATTTCGGGTGCAGGTAGTACAGCTCCTAACGTATTCCTAACCGTTTGTGTCATACCTGGCCAGTATAGTCTCTGGCGGAGGGCATTGCACGTTTCTTGGTAACCCGGATGACCTATCAGGGGATGATCATGATATCTGTGTAGGGCTTCTGCTTGTAGATGAGAAGGTAGGTACAGCCTCGGGCATTGACTGTTAATATAAAACAGTACATCATCGGTAATTGTAAAGTTAGATCGTTGTCTTGCCCAGGCTCTACGTTTGCGAGGGGTGCTTGGCATTGCGTCGCCTCGTATCCATTGCTTAATATCAAGTATTTTCCCATCTTGATCTTGTTCCAGCTTAGCTTTCATGATGATATCGTCTGGGGCGTCCTCTGTTTTTAGCACTTTTAGGTGAGGTTGTTTCCGCCTGTTGACAGGAGGCGATGATATCTCAAGGGTTATCTCTTCTGGTGCTCCTATTGGTTCACGTGACAAAGCGTCTGCTGCCTGGTTAGCCTTTCCTGGGCAGTGTCTTATAGTGAAGTTGTAGGACATTATTGTGAGAAACCATCTGTGAACTTTGCTATTCACATCTTTGTTTCTAGATATCCATGTTAGGGCGCTGTTGTCTGTAACTAAAGTAAAAGGTTTTCCTTCAAGAAAAGGTCTGAATTTACCTACTGCCCAGACCACCGCTAACCCTTCCTTTTCCATAGTGGAGTATCGTGCCTCGGCATCTGAGAGTTTACGGCTGGCGTAGCTCAAAATATGTTTTCTGCTGTCTTCCTGATAGAGCACTGCCCCTAATCCTATATCGGAGGCATCTGTTTGAAGAATCAGAGTTAAGTTGGGATTGTAATGGCAAAGACTAGGTGCTTGAATCAAACTTAGTTTCAGCTGTTGAAAAGCATCCTCTTCAGTGTCTGTCCATTTCCAACGTATTTTAGTTTTGGTTAGCTCAGTGAGTGGTGCAGCCATATCAGATAAATGATCAACGAACTCACCGTACCACTGGCAAAGGCCTAGGAACTGCCTAATACCCTTTTTGTTTTTAGGTCTGGGAAACTCCTCAATTGCTTTCAACTTTTCTGGTTGGGTAGATACACCGTCTTGGTTTATGATGTGCCCTAAAAATTCAATTTCTTGAGCACCGACAAGACACTTCTCCAAATTGCAAGTTAGCCGATGTCTTTCGAGTCTCTCTAAGACTAAAGATACATGCCGTACATGATCTTCCCAAGTCTCACTATGAATGAAGATGTCGTCTAAATAGGCCTCCACAAAATCCCCGATGAATCCTCTTAATACTTCGACGATTAATCTTTGGAACGACATTGGACTGTTTTTCAAACCAAACGGCATCACCAAGAACTCGTATAATCCAAGAGGAGTGGGAAAGGCGGTGAATTTATGCGAATCTTCTTCCATCTCCACTTGCCAGTACCCTGATTTCAAATCAAGCGGGGTGAAGTATTTTGAATTCTTCACAGTTCTGAGTTGGTGATGGAGGTTAGGCATAGGATATGCGTCATCTATCGTAACTTCGTTCAATTTTCTATAATCTACACAGAATCTCCATTCTCCGTCTTTCTTCCGGGCCAATACCACTGGACTTGACCAAGACGATTTACTGGTTTGAATAAAACCTTTTGATTCCATCTCTCTTACTTGTCTAACTATCTCGGCACGCTTCTCCTCGTTATAAGGGTAAGGTCCCTGTCTTCTGGGAGCAGCATCCTTAACCTGTATTCTATGAGTTATGGTGCGGGTTCGGCCAGTACCTTGAAAACATGAGGCGTGTCTGGATAGGATTTCTGCAATCTCTGTCTTCTTTTCTTCACTGAGGGATTCATCGATAATGTTGGTAGGTATTTCTACATATCCTTCGTAATCATTCTGTACATTCGGGAGGCGCCAACTAACCGTAGTCCGCTCTGTGGATCCTATTGAGCAATTCTTATTCCTGTAGTCGATTATTACTTCTTGCTGTTCTAGCCAGTCACAGCCAAGAATTAAATCGTAGGATAAACCGGGGAGGACTGATGCTCTTACAGGGTACAACTTGCCTTGAATATTTATGTTTATATGTACTTCTCCTGTTGATGAGGTCGTTCTACCTTTCACTCCGAACCTGACAGTTCTCTCCTCTGAATCCTTCCTCTTAACATCAGGGTGTTTTGTTAATGAGTCACCGAGAAAGGAAGTAGTAGCTTGGGTATCTACTAATGCTAGATACTCCTGTCCATCGGATGTGCGGAATGCAATCGTAGGTTCTGCAATCACTGGTGGTTCATCTAAGTGCAGCAGCTTACCACGATTATGAGATGTACTTTGCGACCTGGCGTTTCCCGATGACTGTTGCTGATTAGCATTGGTCGGTGGGACTTGGTTAGTGTTGGCTCCGTTCTGACTTCTCCAGTTCCGTTGATATCCCTGGTAATTTCGATTGTAGGGTCGATAATATCCTTGCTGTTGTCGTTGTTCTTGTACCGGCTGAATGGGTGCTCTTGAGGTTGCTGTTTTCACTGTATCATTTACGCTGGTGTTAGATATTGCACCTGAGGTGGAAGGTCTCTGATCCTGTTCCAACCGTCTTGCCATCGCTATGAATTCTGCCGCTGTCTCGGATTTCATCATTCTCAAAAGTGGTCTCAGCTGTGGGCTAACTAAATCGATAACCTGGACTACATAATCTTTTTCTTCTCCTGACGGGTACAATCGGCGGAAAAGAGCTAGTTTTTCTTGTAAAAATTTTTCCACTGGTTGATCATCTGTTTGTTTGTCTCCATGGAAGCTAGCTTTCAACGTACTGATGCTACTTGGAGCGCCATAGCGAGTCTTCAAGAAACTTGAGAATTCGTCCCAACTAGCGCTGGGGAGACACTGAGTTGACCAGGCTGCCTTAATCTCTGGAGCAAGGTACCTTGAAGCGACCTCCACCCAACTGGTTCTCGGTACATGGTTCGTCTCCATGTTCATACTCCATTGACTGATTACGGTCGTTGGATCCTCCCATGGTTTTCCATTGAATGGGGTCATTATATATTCCAGAACTGCAGGATCCCAAGAATTATTCGATGGGGAAGGGCCCGTGCTACTTCTCATTCCCAGCTGGAGTCCCTGACGAAAACCTTTTGACTCCGCCTGTTCGATTCGGGACTGATTTATCATCAATTCCATCATCGCCTTGATGTCCTTCATGACAGGTAATAGTGGTCCCTCAGGCGGTGGATCAGGAGCTTTTGGAGTCGATCCCCTTAGAGGATTAGCCCTTTCCGTATTAGTACCTGGTATAACGGGAAGGATGGGTGATAAATTATTCACATGGTACTCACCAGGAGGTTGATTTCCTTGGTTTGGTCGTACTCTGCACAGCATCTCTGTGAGCCTTTGGACCTCGGCATCCTCTTGGTTGTCCTCGTTCTCTTCGTCCGGGGGGCACCAGAATGAATAATCGAGTGGATTGGCACCAACGTGCCGGATTGCCTCTTCCAGCCGAATTATCATATCGTTCATTCCTCCGGTGGTCGGTAGATTACGTTCGGCGAGAGCTTTCTTCTTTTTAATCTCCTTGGCTGTCATCTCGGTCAGCTTCTTGGAGTACATCTTGTATAATCACAATCGGTACAAAAACAAAAAAAATACAAATATACAACGAAATATCAAATTATAAAGGTCCTAGTGTTAAGGGTTGTGTAAGTAGCAAACTTAATATAAAAACAAATATAATAATAATAATGCTTACAAAAAAAATTCAAGTAAAATATTTAAATTCTAATATTTGGATAAATGACGATATCGACTAATCAATTAGCTGAGAAAATGCTAACACATAACAATTACAATTGATTAAAAAAACTCTAACTACTCTCTCCTTAACTTCCCCAAATCCACGATTCCCTGTAACAGGTATCCTGGGATAACAAAACAAAAATCTAACTAAATTAATAAGGGACTAATAAATAAGATTCAAATACAATCTAATAAAATCAAACAGTCGTCCTGTCACGGTCGCCAGATTGACACCGACGTGTGGTCACCAAATTCAGCAGACCAACACAACCAGGGGGTACGGGAAGACCTGATTCCGACCCGACCAGCCTGGGGCGCAATAGGGCGACGGAGCTAACCTATCTATCATTAATTACGGTCGCCAGTCCTTTTTTCGCCTACCAGAGAAAGGACAAACTCTCTCACTATGACCATGTGCAGACTCTACAAAAAAGGGATGAGAAAGGATAAGGATAAGCAAGAGAGTGGATAGGTCTCGATTAGAACCCCTAATCAAGTACCAAGGAAAAGGAAGCCCAAGACCGGCCAGAGCGCCTGGTACCGTGACTTGGGATGAGCTAGGAAAGATTCGGTCTCGGCTAGAACATCTAGTCGAGTACCGAAGGAAAGGAAGCCCAAGACCGGCCAGAGCGCCTGGTACCGTGACTTGGGATGAGCTAGGAAAGATTCGGTCTCGGCTTCTAGTCGAGTACCAAGGATGGTGTGACTTGGGATAGGAAAGATTCGGTCTCGGCTAGAACACCTAGTCGAATACCGAGGACAAGGAAACCCGGGGCCGGCCAGAACGCCTGGTACCGTGGCCCGGGAAGGGAGGGTGGCTCGTCCAGGAACAGAGAGCCAGGATTGGGGAAGGAAGGAAAGAAGTTAAATGAATAACTACTCCATGAATTGAATTTTTAATACAACATGTATTAAACTAGACTATCCAGAGAGTAAAGGAAGGAGAGGAGTGGTTAGAGAGAAGTGACCAGTCTCAGAACATCTGAAAGACTGATGATTGATTTACTGACTCTAAGACTGAGCTTCCCTCTAGCTCCTCCCAGTCCCCTCCAGGCAGAGCCCCCCACTACGCCACTGACACAGTGAGACTATCTACCCTTATAGGTACTGGGATGTTCTCCCCACTCCACCCCACCACTCTCTGTATACAAGTTACTTTACAATATATTAACATACAACATATTTATGCTACATGTTTAATTTATTATTATTACTTATTTATTAATTTATTATATTAATTATTATATTAATTTATTATTTAATTTAATTGCTATATTCATTTTATTTATTTAATTTATTAAATTAATGAGTGTATTTATTTAATTGTTTAGTAATTTATTTAATTAGTACATGTACTTTAGAGTTTTATATTCAATATTTAATTATCACAATTATAAGTTTTAAGTATTATCTCAACAGAAGGGAGATGGGAGTATTGGTTCAGAAACGCAAGGACATATTGTTCCTTGTCAACAGTATAATATAAAATAAGCATAAAACATTTATAAGTAATATAATAATAAAAGTCTATTTGACCATGGAATATGCAAATGAAACTAATGAAAATAATAAATTATTTAAAAGCCGCATAAGCTATAGCTTGTGCGCGGCTATATATTTCATCTATTATTTGTTTTTCCTTATAGATAGTATTTTTAACTTATAGATAGTATTTGTTATATAATGTTAATCATTCATAATAATTTATTTACAAATATTTTGTTAATTTATAAATTTAATTACATTTCAAAGGTGAAAATTCCATGCATTTTGGTTAATTAAAACAAACAAAACATTTTTTTTCCTTTTCATTTTTAAAATTAAAAAAAATAAATAAAAATAAAAAATAAAATAATAATAATAATACATATTATCAAAAAATAAAAACTAAGTATTTTAAGAGTAGGTTAGTTAAGTATAAATATAAGTTTTAAGTTTTAGTAGGTGGCGGATTTAGCCACAGTATAACATCTTTTTTGTACTCTTTGAAGTAACATTAATTTAATTTAACATTAAAACCCTAAACGCCAATGATAATTTTGTTTTCACTTTAATTTTTTGAGTCCTCTTCATAGAGGGTAAACTAATAATGATAGAGAGCATTGTTGAAGTAAAAAATCATTTATTTTACCTCAAGAATAAAAATCACTAATAATAATTTAGTTTGTTTTTGGTCCCTATTTAGTTTTTCCTCTTTCTAGAGGGCAGTGATAAACCTTTTCTATCCTTCTATTACTTTCTTGTTTAAAGATAATTGAAATTCAACTTATGAAAATGCTTTAAATTCAATGTAATATGATTGTGTTAACTTATCTTTTAATTAGCTTGTTAGTGTAAAATGATATCACTTTTAAATTATTAAAAAAACAAAAGCTATAAAAAATATTAAAAATGTTTATGTATGTTAATAAATAAATATACATTGTTATATTACTTAATGTTTGATTATAACCTTGGCTGAGAACCTATTTTTATCATTAAAAAAATGTGAATATTATTTTAATATTTATTTTTTATATTCTATGAAGAGTTGTCATTTTTAGGCTTAATTTAATTATCACTCTAATATAATTGTGACAACTTTTTATGTTTTACTCAGCTCGCTAGAATCAAATGATTCTAATACCAGTAGTTGATTTAAAATACAATTTTTTATTATCCTTTATGGAGGTTTTTTACTTTTTTAGGTGTTCTTTCTCTAGTATAAAATAATAATGTTTAATCTATATCCTTTTTTTTAATAATCTGAGCTATAATAACAACTTGACATGGTATGGTTATATTATGTAAATTATTTAATTTGGCAAAATAAGTAGTTAATTTTTATTTCTGTAAATTTTTGCTGGATAAATATTATTTATTTTTAAAAAAATAATGTATTCAAATAATTAAATATTTTACATGCTTTGAATTATTGGACCTTGAAATAAATTACTTATTACAGATACCAACTTTTGGTTACAGATATTAATTGATTTATGAGTTATAACTTGGTTATAGATGTTAAATAATTAATTAATTGATTTTTTATCCAAAGCGAAAATGAGCTAATGATATCGTTTTATTTTTCAGTTTCAAAATTTGCTCAAGAAAGAGTTTCACCATTAGTTAAAAAAATGGACGATGAGCACAAAATTGACAGTGACATTGTTAAGGATTTATTTACTAATGGCGTAAGTAATATCTGATTTTCCAGTATTTTAGATTATGTTTGGAGATTTCCCAAAATAATCATTAATTAAAACTATTTAAATAATGTTAATTTGGTGTACTCTTTGTGATTTGAATGTGGACCAGTTCAATGTGTGAAACTCCAAATAATTTTTGTTATAAACTAGTTAAGTGTTATAAAGCCTAGTTTATTGAGGAGACTTTTTAAGTAAGTTTTGTTGTATGCTAGTAAAGTATAAGCCCGGTTTATTGAGGAACTCCAAATAAGTTTTTTGTATGCTAATAAAGTATAAGCCCGGTTTATTGAAGAACTTCAAATAAGTTTTTTGTATGCTAATAAAGTATAAGCCCGGTTTATTGAAGAACTTCAAATAAGTTTTTTGTATGCTAGTAAAGTATAAGCCCGGTTTATTGAAGAACTTCAAATAAGTTTTTTGTATGCTAGTAAAGTATAAGCCCGGTTTATTGAAGAACTTCAAATAAGTTTTTTGTATGCTAATAAAGTATAAGCCCGGTTTATTGAGGAACTTCAAATAAGTTTGTTGTATGCTAGTACAGTATAAGCCCGGTTTATTGAAGAACTCCAAATAATGAGCAACCCATTATTTTTACCCATGTGTCAAATTAGACAAAAATAACAAATTTGGCTGATATATATTTGATTAAATATGTATTGTTTAAAAGATACTGCTCTTACTCTTGCTCCGTGCCTTATTCGTGCCCAGTCAAGAGTATCTAAAATAATTTACTTTTTGAGTGCTTTGTAACATATGACGATTCAAATTAGTTTAAAAATATACATTACCCTTTGTGCAACCCTGGTTTTGGTAGTTAAGTTTCTAATGCTTAGCCAGTCATCAGTGTTTTGCAAGTAACAATTGTCTGAGGTTTACCAGCTGATTGCATCTGCAATCTGTCATTGTTCCATTCTTCAAGTTTACTCAGTCATAGTTGAGAAGTCATTTCTCCCATAATCCTAAATACAAATCTTGCTAGTCTATGTCCTAGAATCTTCTAGAACATGAACGTGTTAGCAGAATATAAACTATGACTTTTTTTATAGTTCATGGGCGTAGAAGTTCCACCAGAATATGGAGGCACTGGTTCCACATTTTTTTCTACAATTCTCTGTGTGGAAGAATTATCTAAAGTAGATGCTTCTGTGGCTATTCTTGTTGATCTCCAGAATACACTTGTTAATTCACTATTAATCAAACTAGCCACTCCTGCCCAGAAAGAAAAGTATTTAAACAGATTGACTAAGGACACAGTGAGTATTTAATTGTATATATCATAATAATCAAGTAAAGATAATTTACGTAAATAAATAATCCTTCGTTGTTTATAAATAAATAAATATAATTAGTAATCAAGCATAAGCTTCTTTTGAACTAAAGAAGAGTTCAGGTTATCTTAGTCCTTATAAACATGATAGAGTGGTCTGGGTCAGAGGTTCTTAGGTGGTGTGGAGGTCTCTGTGGTGAAGGTTCCAAAAGCGTCTTTATTTATACTGACCTTTGATATCACAGAGGTCTGAGTCAAATTATCACCAACTTTAGAATACACTTAGAGTGTAAGAGTTGCCGCTGCCACCTGAGGATGTTCCCAAAGAATTATTCCTGATGAGCCGCAAGGCTTTAAATTGGTATTATAATTAATGAACCTGATCATTAAGTTGTAATGATACATGATATTATGATCTGCCTTTACGATGATCGTGTACGATAAAGCACTCAATTTTGGCACTGTAGGTACAGGGTTTTCAGCCCAGGCTATGATATGTTCTCAGTTTTTATGTTTAAAATTAGTGTAAAGAGACTTATCTAACTTAAATACTTTGAGTATTACAGATGTGGTTCCTGCATGGAGAACAACCTGATAAACCATACACTCATGAACACACTGTGTACTGCCATTGTTAATGTCAAATGATCATTCAGTTGCCAGTACCATCTTAAATTCCAAATTTCCTTTGACATTATTATGTTGTGTCCAATAAAAATTTTAAAAAATGAACAGCTTTATTTTTAATACTAATTGAGGATATGCTTAAATTAATTCTTGGAACTTGAATAAATGCTTGGTAAACTTGTCACAAAGTATTATTCGACTTAAATCAGTTCTGAAATGTTGATTGGTCAACATTAGTGACTTTGTTCAAGTTTTGTCTTCTAAATAATACAATTTTGTTGTATGCTTTCAAATTCTTTTATATTGTTTTCTTTTCCATCACCCATTTAGGGTTTGCATTATATTTTTTTCCAACGGAAGCTTCAAAGCACTACAAGAATCACTCAGCTCAGACATGTTTTACTTTAATGTTTTTAACTATAGAACACACACTTTTAAAAATTTAAAAAAAAATAACTATTCTGGGAGTATCCAATATGTTAATTCTATTTTTACTTTTTTATGGTTGAATTATGTTTATTTATGCTCTTAGGTTGGAAGTTTTTGTCTATCCGAGCCGTCTGCTGGATCAGATGCATTTGCTCTAAAAACCACAGCCAAGAAAGATGGTGATAGTTTCATTCTAAATGGTTCCAAGATGTGGATCTCCAACTCAGATATAGCTGGTATTTTTCTAGTCATGGCTAATGTAGATCCTTCTGCTGTAAGTTTCCGCTTTTGGCTCTATGAGTAATCTAGTAACCCATAGCCCTTTATGGTATTATCCTGTGGTGTCTAGTAAATATTTAAAATCAAATTCTACAAAAAAAGGCGATCTATGGGAAGAACGGTAACAGAAGAGAGAAACGCCATAATATTTTCATAGATAAAAAAGTGATGACGGTATACAGCCTGTGTGTACCCTTTTGAAACTAAGACTTATGTTAATTGTTTTTACGAATATTCACTCAATATCTTAAGGCTATTCTGTTAAAGCATTAAGATAATCATTATTTTCCTTCCGAACTTATTAATTTCAAAATTTTACCTACTGTTAAAATCCAGCCTTATAATTAATTACAAACTGGCCTAATGTCGAAAAACTGCTTTCTTTTATTTATGTAGATTTTAATTTTTCACTGCCTTAATGCTTAGATTTTTGCTATGAGTACAAAAATATGTTGGCTATATCCATCACTTTTATTTGTTATGCACTGCATAGACTTTATAGACTGCATAATTTATATACATAAATTATTTATAAAAATTCTACCAGACATGTGGCCATAAAATACTTCAAAAAGATTGGTGTCGGTGCCACCATTAAGAAAGAGCTAGAAAAGGAAAATATAATCACATGCTTTACTCGCATCTTTATACTTTTCCTTTTTTATACCGTAGGTATATATAGGACAAGTACTGTGTTTGCAAAAAAATTTAAAACTGAGTTGACACCCTAATTATCCGTTTCAGGTGTGTCTAAGGCCTCCTAAGTGGTCTTCACTGTCTGTCTGTATGTGTTTGTTGTGAAAAATCAGTCTATAGGTGTATTTGTGCTTTAGAGAAGATATTTTTATGACATCATTAACCTACAATAATGACAGCAAAAATTTCGAAAAATCATAAATCTTAGAAATGTTGCTATCAATTTGAGGTTTAAGACAAACGCATGCTTTAAGTTTCTTCTCATCATCAAATGACTTGTGTGCGTTTTATTCAAAAAATGTAATAAATAAGTATAGCATGTTTCGTTTCATTACAACCAGCATATCCATGATTTTTTATCATAAAAGTTATCGAGGGTGCAAAGTGCCTGGATGTGTGCCTTCTGGGAATGAAAGGGATGTATTTACAATCTAAGGATGAACTAAGTGAGTCGGAAGACGTGTTGCAGTGTAAATTTAACAACTTGTACATTCTGATGACGACCATAGCTAGTCTGAAGTAGAAAGGTTGAGCGTACTGAATCTTTTATGATGAGGAAAAGTTCCAAAGTACCCCTTACCCGATTTTTATCTAAAAATAACTATTTTTAAAAGTTAATAATAAAAAAATGTTTTGACGGCTTATTTTCTGATAATAATTATGAATAAAAGTAAAGTAATAATTATGAAAAAAGCACCCAAAAATGTATTCCCCTTTAAATTATAATTATTTAACTACTTTTGATTCTTTTTTTCATTATTTTTGTTTCAAATCACACTTTGAGAACCCCTAGTCTATTGTTTTTTCCCCTTATTTATAAGAATATTATGTTGTTGTATTTTAAATGTTCCACTCGGTATAATGTTTCTTCATAATTTATACTTTTCCACGGCACAATACTGTTATAAGTTGTACTGTCACCTTTTAACCTTCTAGTAGGTGGCAAAGCTAGTGACACCTTTAGGTGGCATAAACAATAATTGTATCCTAATTTTTAATATTTGGTCCTATAACTAACGCACTTCTTTTATTTTTCTATACTTTTTCTAGGGATATCGTGGAATCACTACATTTATTGTAGAAAGAGAGATGCCTGGATTCCAAGTTGGAAAGAAAGAAGATAAATTAGGAATTAAAGCATCAGGCACATGTGTTTTGCATTTTGATAATGTTAAGGTAAACAATTTTATTTTTTACAAAATTATTATCCTAACAGGTAACACTCGAACACCATTTAGGCTAGGCTCACAATTTTGTTCTTTTGGGTAAAAAAAAATAAGAAATTTTGTTCCTTACCTCTAATATTTTGATGATTTTAATATCCATCGCAGGCTTGACTCTAGGATGCTGAAAACACTTGTGCTTTTTATCTATCTATCTCTTGTGAACCCTGCAATCATTAAAAGCCCTGTCCTGAACTGATAAACTTTTTATTTTTTTTTAATAATACAAAAATAATTGGTATAAGTATTAGAGTTAATCCACTTTTAGTGGCTTGATAATAATCCCGATAGAAACAATCCAGTGAATTTACATTGGTTGTTAATTGTTGAAAATAGGTACCTGCAGAAAATGTACTTGGAACTGTAGGTCATGGTTACAAATACGCAGCAGGTTTTCTGAACGAAGGCAGGATCGGTATTGGTGCTCAGATGCTTGGTATTGCTCAAGGATGTTTTGACGCTACAGTACCTTACACTCTTGAACGTAAACAATTTGGACAAACTATCTATGATTTCCAGGTATGAAATATTTACTTGATTTTAATCAATTACTTTAGAATTTTTTAGAATTCTAACGGAGACTAGAAATAATAGACTATGTTGGTGAGAAAGTTAAAGTTTCTATTTTTAATAGTAACTCGAGGATGCACTAATTACTAAGGCTGAGAAAAGAGGAGGTTGTAAATTTATAATCGTGTATGACATGGTCTTAGATTTGACCTAGAGGCAGTTGATTGATGTTCATAAACTTAAGCATGTGTGGTGTGGCAGCATACAAAACAGGTGTTTCTGAATGTTCAAATGATGAAATCATTGGTTTCCATCACCTTGAGATATTATCATCAGGAACTTGAATATTCTCATCAAAGAGGTCTCCACAAAAAAGAGCTTGGTTTTAACATAAAGCGATGAGCCTCAGTTTAATTAATAAATACATTGATGTATGTGTTAAAAATGTTGTCTAATATTAAATATCTACATATTGTAATCTCTAATTTTAATTTTAGATAAATAACTGTAAGGAATGTTCTGTGATCAGATTACTCTATAATTAAAAAATAAGCAATCCATAACTAAGCTATTTTCAATAATAATCTAAATTATCTAATGCAAGTGCAATAAGAACAACCTTTAAATAATTGTAAGAGATTTAATGATTTTAAAAAATTAAATGGATTGATAAGCACGTTTCTAATGCTTCCTTCTCACATTATCTATCCTCTTAAGCGTAGATGAAGAATCTCCAATATTCATGCAGTAGAGGTCATGGGTACAGATTGATCTTCACACACCATTACCTATCCGGTTTTCTATCCTAATGGTTATGCTAGTTACCATTTGGTTTTTTGGCACATTACTCCAGAGTACATTAGAATAACCAAAGATAAGATCTATGTTTGGGCATGCCCAAGATTTTACTCCAAACTGCTGCACTGCACTGTGTTTTGTAACTAATCTTAGGCAATTTTAGATACCATTAAATATAGTCATTTTCTTACAAAAGAACTCAATTAAACAATAAATTGAACAAAAACTGTAGGTATATTGTAAATTATTATTTAATTAATAATTTTGGAATTAATAAATAATATAATATTAATTATATATAATATTATAATTAATGAATTATAATTATTTATTTTATTTAGTGAGGAAGGTTAGATTAGCCAAACACTTTTTCTGTGCGTACACGCATCTAATTCAGAGTTTCTCTATACCCTGGATAACTCCAAAATGAAAAAAATTAGTGTAAAGGAGAATAGCCCAGAGTAGAGTAGCGTACTTCAGTTCATGTGCCAAACAATCCTATTTTTATCCAGAGTTCTTTTTAACACTGTTTTTTTTATCAAGGGATTACAACACCAAATCAGTGAAGCTAGAACTAGGATAGAAGCTTGTAGATTACTTGTCTATAATGCTGCTAGGAAAGTTGAAGCTGGATTACCTTTCACCAAAGAAGCTGCTATGTGCAAATACTTTGCTTCAGGTATATTACTACATTACTTCTTTTGTATTTAAATCCCTATTCTGGAGCTTATTTCTATGGTTGCTTTTGCTTTCGATTGCTGCTAGAACCATGTATAAGTCTTGATCACAACATTATTTTTTGCTCCAAGTGCCTCATAAGTGAGTTCATAATTTGCCCAGAAGAATTGGCTTATAGTTCCACCTTTAAAGAAAAAAAAAGAGTTGTATTAATTATTTTTGTATAATTTTTAACAAATATTATAAAAAATTACACTTATGAGGTAGTTTGGTTAACTTGATTAGAGGGGCGTTTCTGCTTAGCCTCCTTAAAAAGAATATAATAATAAAGAATAAAATATATATATATATATATATATATATATATATATATATATATATATATATATATATATATATATATATATATATATATATATATAACTTTGCATGTTAGGGTGTTATGGAATTTTTATGTTCCCATTAACCTGATTTAAGACATCATGAAAAAAAATTGTGTTAAGGTTGTCATGCTAAATCAAATGAGGTAGGTTTCAGCTCAATCTGACCATCCTAAGTGAAACTAGGATATAAAACTTAAAATCTGGTACTAAACTTTGATATCTTCTAAATATATTCAATAGTTAAAGCCAGCTTCTTCTTCCAAAGTCATTATCTTTAGAGAAATTCTTAAACTTCCTTATTTAGTTCCTTCAAGACTAATCTAAATGGCTTCTACTCTTGTTTCAGAAACCGCTCAATATGTAACCAACAAATGCATTGATTGGATGGGTGGTGTTGGATTCACCAGGGATTACCCAATGGAAAAATTCTACAGAGACAGTAAAATTGGTTCCATCTATGAAGGCACATCTAACATTCAGTTGAACACTATCGCCAAATTCATTAAAAAGGAATATTCATAAATATTTTAAGGTTTGTTTAATGGAATTAAATTGTTAAAAATAAAATTACTGCTAATTGACATAACATTTATCATATGTATATTTTATTTGTAAAAAGTCAGGTACGGGGTACCTCAGAACTTTTCCTTATCATATCAAATTTGCTACTCTCATCCACCCTACTTCTGACTTGATCGCTCATCCTTCAAATATATGTCATTAAATTAATAATTAAACTCGTCTCGGGCATCACTTTCCTCGTCTTCAGATAGTAAATACATCTATATCACAACCATTCATTTCCAGTGGTCACCCATCCATGCACTGGTCACGCTCAATGCTGCTTAACTTATATGTTCCAACAAAAATCATAGATATACTTGTTGCATTTAAATAAAACTTAAGGTACTTATTTATTACGTACCTTATTTTAACTTCATTTCTATTGGATTATTTTCTGATGTTTGTACAATTTTAAAAAAAATTTACTCAAGTCATTCAATAAAAATTGAACTAATACTAATAATGAAATGAAACTTGGCACATATAATAGCCTTATAGATTTATCTATATGCGAGCTAAATTTTAATCTGATCGCAACATTTTTTTCTGCGTTTTACAATTATTGCGGGTTAATGATGTTGTGGATAGCACAACTATACCCATAGATTCATTTTCGTTGCAAGTTTCAACTCTCTTGCATACTGGAAGTTACGATGAAATAGACACACACACATACAGACAGACAACTTTGTAAAATCCATTTAAGAGGAGGCCTTTAAAACACCTGAAACGGATGATTTAGGTGGCATCCCAGTTATGGATTTTTTAGCAAACACAATACTTTTCCTATTTACCTACGGTATAAATGAGGAAAAGTAAAAACACTAAGTTTTTTAAAAATAAAAGAAAATCTGAGAAGTTAAAAGGATGCCCATCCCCCAAGCTATGCGATGTAGCCTCTCACTGATTTATTGTTTATTCACCCCCCTCCCCCATAATATATATGCTTTTTATATAACCCCTGCCGGCAATTTATACTTATTGAATACATTGACATGCATCTCTCAAAAAGTATTTTATTGACTTTTCAAACTTATAAATACCCTGAAAAATATGCCTTTTATTTATTTATTCTTCGAATTTTCTTTAATGAATCGTTAAAGTATGTCCCTTTTATCATTTTGGTATTCTAATTTGATAAATATACCCCCCCCCCCTTTAGAGTTATGATTTTAAAATGTAATTAATTTTATCTTTGTGTAATACATAGCTATATTTTGTTGTATTTATTATTCAATTTTCCCTACAGGACATTTTTGAATCTCATTTTCTTGAAATGTGAATACATAAAATATTAATACCCCCCTTGGGCACTCCTGTTAATTTTTTTTACCTGAATTATTAATAAATGTAGTAAAGGCATCAATGTCATGTCTTATGGATTTATGATATAATATTGAATTTGATTATTTATTACTTATTTATAAAATCTTGATCATTCTTTTCCAGATTTTAAAAAAGAAGAGCAAAAAATCAGATGGTTTTAAAATGAAATGGAAACTGAAATCTCTTAATACCTCAACAAATACCTGAATTTAATTGTTTTCCTTGTGATCGGTCATCTTGAGAGTTACGTGAATTGAAAGACCTGAAGTGTATTGAATAATTAAACTCGCCTAAGAGAGAAAGAAGTGATTTTAAGCCATGTATACCACTTAAAATGCTATTTTTATTGGGTTCTTCCAAAACAATTAAAGTTTGAAACAAGGATTTTCAATATAAAATCTGCAATGTACCATTTTTTTGTAAAACTTGTAAAATCTGAGCTGAAATGGCTTGACAGGAAAATTATTTAACCGGGTGTTTTAACCATTTTTAACTATTAGCAAAAAGTTCATTTTGGCTCATAACAATAACTTGTTTTATGTACCATCTGTCATGAGTTTTTATATTAAGAGTTAAAACAAGTAATAGAATTGCTTAATTTTGTAAACGCATGACAAATTTTAGGATTATGTTCTTGATGTATTCTCTACTGAACACGCTCTCTGATCACTTCTCTGCTATAATTATGACAAATGTCAATGCTCAATTTTAATGAATTGCTATAAAAAATTATCTTTTTGAATAGCAAATTTGATTTTTTGCAGTTCATTCTGCTTTAAATGTTGTCAGTTATTTGAGACATTTTTTAAACCAACTTAAAAAATTCTATAATTACAATTAATATTACATTACAGTAATGAATTACACAACAATAAACTTAAAACAAAATTTTGGTGGATTGTTTTATTTCTAGTCAATTTTTTCATCTACTGTGCCTTTTTTACATAAATTTTGGTAAACTTGAACTTATAAAATTTGTGAGCCTAAAAGTAATGAATTTTTATTAAAACATTTTAACTTTTTTATGATTAATTATTTTACTGAATATAAATTTTTTCTGTTGAGGTAGAGAGCTTTTGTATATTGAATAAGATGTAATTATTTTTAACAATAAATTTTATTTTTTAAGTAACAATGTATTTACTTGCTCAAGCCATTATTTTATATTCTACCCATTTTTATTATTGAATTTTATAGTGTTATATTTGTATTAAGTATGTTAAGAAGTTTTAGTATTCAATATACTTATTTGTTTGTTTGTTTTTTAAATTGAGTGGGTTTTCTTTAATTCATAGATGTGGAGAAATATAGTAAGAAAATAAAGAAGAGAAAATCATTGATTTAATGGTTTAATATTTGAATTAGGGAGAGGTCCATACATTAATCAAGGTAATCAATATTGACAAAACAGCTTAAACTGCCATCACTAGTATCAATCTCACATTTTGAGTAACAATATGAGATTTTATTCTTTTGCTATCATGCTTGTTATGTTGAAAAAAACCTGCTGCAATGCCAGTTATAACATAATTTAAATTGTTATATCATAGAAATGAAAGAAAAGCTTTGCATGGTTTTTGTCACTTTCTGCGACATGATTCAGTGGCATGATTACTATTAACAGCTGTACCACCTCTTCCCTGACTTGGTTGGCTGTTAAACTAAGGAAAGTATTTTTATTAACGCTACTCTTTATAATTTTCTATATTTTATTATTATATTTCAATATCCTAGTATTGTAAACTGTGATCTGTAGTTATCCAAGTTAAAACGAAAAGAATTATTTTTGAAAATATCATTGTCGCTACCTTTTATATTGTTTTCTGTTATGATTGTACAAATAAATCTAATTGTTTATGAAAACCACATTGATTTTTTATAATGGTTTATTTTTGTGCTATGTATGTTTTTATGGAATATAGTGAGACTGAATTAATTTATTTGTTTATAGTTGTAAATTACCTGATGTTCCCTCTCTTTTAAATGAGTTAATAGTTAAATAAGCTAAAGGCCCTCAACTATGACATGAAACCAGAGAAAAAAGTAAACAAAACTTCTGGAAAAATTAGAACACAAAATCAGAGCCAATCATAAACCAAATTATGAGATACAATATCATGATATGATGTTTCCATGGTGCAGTTAATAAAAATAACAGCTTTGTTGTTGGAACAATTTTGACTGTGTTAAGTACCGAACAGATATGTATTTTTTTATGTTTTTACAGAATTGTTGAGTTTAATCATTTTTATTTTGAAACTATCTGAACTTTAGATAGTTTAGACTATCTAAACTGTCTACTTTAGACAGTAGACGTTTACTGGTAAGTGATAGTAATTAAAGAGAGGGGAGACCACCTAGTGAGT
The DNA here is from genome assembly GCA_018340805.1 of Microvelia longipes. Lineage (NCBI taxonomy): Eukaryota > Metazoa > Arthropoda > Insecta > Hemiptera > Veliidae > Microvelia > Microvelia longipes. The sequence goes on from JACMZG010001893.1 coordinate 15,418,128, forward strand.
AGGTTGTGTGGGATCTTTTACGAGTACTTGACATCACACCGGCTTAACGTCTCTTTCGAAGGACTCACGTGAAAGAATTTCCATCCCTCACATGAAAATCCTTAAGGTCCCGACCGGGATTGAACCTAGACTTTCATAGTCTGGGTAGCAGGCGTACATTCTGACCATTTCACTACCGGAACCCCCCGGTTACTGGTAGTGCTCTGTGTTTAAAGCAAAATATTTCAATAAACAAATAATGTGTTGTCTCATTAGTGCCCCAATCTGCATGTAATACACTTACATGGAGAGTACAAAAACAAATGATTTAACTATTCACCTATTAATAGGAAAACTCTTGTAGAGTTTCATGTTATATTTGAGAGCTTGTAGCAATTTTTTTTAACTATTACTTACTTTGGCAGCATTTCACATAGCAATCTGTGTATTGTTTCACCAATGTTTTTTCACAATATTTCACAGTCATTTCAGGAATTCATTTCTATGTGAGTTTTCTCAGTATCACCCTATTAACTATATAACCATTTATTCCTTGGTCTATCTCTTGCTCTATTACCAGCAGCTGCTTGTTACTAAATCTGAACAATATAGAAACACATTATTCAAAATAACGTAAGTACTTTAGGTTAAGAAATGACTTCATGCCTTTGTTGGAACATTCTGGACTGATTGGTAATAATAGTTCGTTCTAAGTTTATAACAAAGGAGACTAACTTTTATTATAATAATTATGAAAATAATTTGCTAAAAGCTACTTTTTAATATCAATTTTTAAATCAATTTGCTAATATCATCTGAAATACAATGGTGACTCATTTGCTATTGTAGATACATGTCACAGATTTTTGTTAAAAATACTTCTTGTAGTTTTGAACAAAACTCTATGATGTCTTACAATAGCTTATTGAAAAATTATTGGTATATGTATCACATTTCTTTAGATTTAATTTAGTTTCCAAAACATTCAATATTATGGTATGCTCCAATTTAAGTTTTCATAATTACCATAGTTTAAGAAAACCATTCTGGATTCACTATCACATTTATGCCCCCCCCCCTCTTTGTTTTCATATTTTAGCTTTGCATTGATTACATAAAAAAAAGTCAGTTATTGATATATGTGTGTGTTATCATAGTATTACCCAGTGTATTTATGCTAGAGAGTTTAACTTGGTACAAAAATCAATCCTTAGGTCTTAGTTGTGCTACCCAGAAAATAATCTTTTTATGAAGTCTGCTAACCTCTTTAAGTCTTTTTACCTCTGACTGCAAAAAAAATGTTGGACTGGACTGGACTGGAAAAAATTGTTGATTGGTTTGGGATTTGGCACTCATGTAGTCATATATAAGACCGTAGTATGTGCATACTGAGAGACTGTAGTATGTGCAAAATTTCATCTCATTTCAGCCATTAGTTATATTTTTGTCGATTGAATGTATACATTCTTTAAAAATCAGAAAATAATCCAATTGAGTTGAAATTTGGTATAAATTAAAATATCCCTTTGATAACAAATGAGTATACTTTTTCGTTTCAATGAGGCAAGTAAATCTACAGTTCTTGTTGAGTCATTAAAGTCAAGCAAGGTCGATGCCAGGATGGGTGACCAGTGAGAATAAAATTAATTTATCTACTGTCTGAGTAGTGATTTTTATATTCTGAGGATAAGCAAAGTGAGTTCGAAGTATAGAGGATCAATACAGCATATCCGATGTGTTGAGGAAATGTTCCGAGGAACCCCGTACCCAATTTTTTTGGTCTCTGTCTGTTTTCTTCTTCCGTACAGATCTACAATAATATTCTTCTCTTGCTACAATAATATTTAATGTTAAATTTATAAAAAAAGGAATTTTATTTAACTCGAATTAAATGTGGACTAAACTTGTTTTAGTTTGTCTATTTTTAGAATATCCATTAATTTATACTCACAATTTGGTTCATTAATTTTAATATCAATTTGTTTGAAAAGTTGATTTAAAATTGAGTCTTTTTTGACTTAATATTGGCCTTGTAGAGTGGTGCCCTGTGGTAGTGAGGGCATTACTTCAGACTGCTCATCCAATGTTTCATCTCAATAACATTATTATTTTATTTTTTATCGAATGGCATTTATATCATTTTTAAAAGTTGAAGAAACCCATCCGAGTAAGTTAAAATTTGGTGTGAGTGTTTTTTTTTCTAATGAAAAACAGGTATAGAAAGTTACATTCAAATATGGGTGTTACATCCACGATTTGGCAGTTCATTGTTGAACAGCATGGACCACTGAAAATATACAGATCCTCAGAACTTCAATTATCTCCATATTCTGGTAATTTTTCAACAAACTATTCTTTGATAAATATTATAGATTTATGTTCAAAGCCACTGTGTTTTCTTTCAAACAAGTATCTTTTTACTAAAATGTATGATATATTTCAAACAATAGCTAAGTAAAAATTACCAAAATATGGCGGTGGTCTTAAATTTCTTAGGCATTAATTTTAATATTTATAATATTAATATTTATGAGTCAATTTTATTTAAATTTTAAAATAACCAAAAGAGGTAACAAAATATTTGGGTAAATGACACCAACAAAATAATGAACTCACATGTGTCAATGGGTTGAACAGGGTTCAACCCTGAAACTCTCTAATTTATAAATAAGAGAGACCAAGAATCCATTGGCCCAGGCCTGTAGCCAGCCAAAACATGTAGGAGGGGGGTGGATCGATCCCAAAGGGGGGCGATATTCATACAACTGTAAAGGACTATTCACTAAAAACTATTCGTCAGAGAAGGCAAAATTTTTCCAGGGGGGGCGATGCCCCCCCCCCCCAGCCTCTACCTGGTTACGGGCCTGCTATAGCCTCTTGGCCGCTCCGCAGTATCGGAGCTGGGGCCTGCCTGTGACTTTTACCCGGCCACAGCCCACAAGGTTGTTTATTATTATCATTTCATCAAAGTACTAGTGTATATAAGTGACATACTGCCACGATATAAGCGAATTTTCAACCAATTAAACAAAAAACGTGGTTTTATGTCAATCATTAAAACCGGAACTAATACTGATAATAAAATGAAACTTCGTATTTTTTTAACCATACATAGTAATACATGTGTATTACTTGTGTATTAGAAATTTCAATACAATTTTCATAAACACTTTATGAAAATTTGTGATTTTTTGTAATGTTTGTAGGGTCATTAATGAGGCTTAATGATCTCACAAATATTTCATTAACAACAGGGTTCTGGACATTAACAAGGTTATGTTTCATAGAAACGCATATGAAGAAAAATCTCGTACATACTTAAACTCCAACAATATTTATAAACCTTAACAATATTTATTTATTCTTGATCAGTGAGTCCCCCTTCCAAAAAATTCACCCCACCCCCTCCATGAGCCCACAACCTCATAAGCTCATTTATTCTTCGAATATTTGCTAAAAGGTGAGAGTTAAACTCCGTGTTTAATCCCTTTCTTGTGAACAGTTGGGGTTAAACCCCCTGCCAAACCCTTCGTGTGAACGAAGTAATTATTAGATAATTAGTTATTATAGATTCACTGTAGATGCAAAGCATCGCTTGTACTAAACCTCTGAAGCAAAATATATTAATCTACATAACTCGGACTGCTGTCTTCATTATCTTTCATGTCAATCAATTTTTCACGTTCCATTAAACTTAACTCCATCCATAATCCCCGTATTTTAAATTATTAAAATTTTGGTGCATCTGGAATGTTTCACCCTGTATAATGGCCGAAGAACCGAATCCAAATTTGTAGGAAGATTCAGTGATCAAAAATAAGTACTTGAACTTGAATGCTTTAAATTCTTTAGGTGTCTTAAGCTGTTCTAATGACGTTACAAGAAAAGAATGTATGTAATTCTTTTTCTCGTATTAGCAAGAGATAAACCCTACACGAATCGACCATGTTTTTATTATTTTTTTTTTTTTAAAACAAGTTCTTTATTGGCAAAAGTAATACAATATTTATTTTGTGTATACCGGAAGCCATATTATATTTATTGATTAGGGGTAATTTGTGCTTTATTGCAGCATTTAATTCATTGATTGTAAAAGTTTCGGTCAGTATGTGATTATATTGGTTGGGATATAGGGTGGAGTTATGTTGGTAACTGACGGAGGGGCAAGTTTGTCCATAAAGTCTTCGAGCCATGGTCCTGTATTAGTAATGGGAGTCAGTAATTTCAGTTTTGTTTATTTTTCTAAAAGATTTCCAAAACAGAAGATGGGGGAATTTTTTGTAAAGTTTAAGCTGTCACAATATTTTTTCCAACCACTTTTTTGTTTACGTTTTAATGTTCGTCTAAATTTAGCATTTGTTCTTTGAAACTAATAAAAGTTTGTAAGTTTAGGTTAGTATTGTAATTTTGGTAAGCATTATAAACGATCGTTTTTAGTTTGTTCACAACTAGAGTCCCACCAATGAATTAAATTAGGGTACGGAATTGAAGTAATTTTACGTTTCTTTATTTCAGGATAGATTTTTGCATGCGTCGTTAATGTCTTGTATAAATTCATCGTAAGTTGGTTGGATGTGATTATCTAATATTTTTTGTGTCGAAGTTAGTAAAGTGTCATGGTATTCTGTCCAGTTAGCTTTATCAATATTCCAGCGTCTTGCTGGATACCTGTATAGTTTGGTATATTAAAAAGTTTGTTTCAATTATTATAGAGGGGTTGGAACCATGGGGGTCGTCTAAAATTGTCCATGTAAAGTCCGTTGCAATATTGTTAGAAGCTAGAGAAAGGTCAATTACAGAGTTAGTTTTTTGATTTATTTTGGGTATTTAGGGTTGGTTTGTGATTGTTAAGAACAATTTGTATTGGTATCTTCAATTGCTGTCAGTAAGTTGTCTCCTTTTAAGTCACTATAAGTACATCCCCATGCCGTGTGATGGCTGTTAAAGTCTCCTAATATTAGGTATGGGGTGGTTAAAGAGTTAAATAAATTAAGCCATTGGTTTGTCGTTATTTTATTTGTTGGTGGTTGTAATGAAATTATATTTAATGTTGAGTGTTTATATGTTATTTGTATTCCTATAATGTCTGTGTGTATGTGTGGTAGGTTATGGAGTGGTTGTGTACTGTATATTAGATTTTAATTAATATTGCGACTCCACCACCCCTTTCTGTCGTCTTGTCTGTTAAAAGATAGTAAATTATATCCTTTAAAGGTGATATTAGTTTGTTGTCAAACCATGTCTCAAAAGACATGCTATGTCAATATTGGATGTGAATAAGAGGTGTTCAGAGAATGTTTTTTGTTATTTGCTGACCTAATGTTCCACTGCAGTATCCCGAATGCTCGCAAGTTAAACTTGCGAGCATTCAAGACACTGCAGTGGTTGTTTGTCTTGTTAAGAGGCCTAGACATGTTATGGTGAGTTGAGTTTAGAATGTATTAAGTTTTTTATATTTTTGTCGTCTATGTGAGTTTGTGTAATGTTTGTGTGTAATTGTAAATATTGTTTTGTTACTTCAGTTATAATGTTTATTATGTGTTGTTGATTAATGTCAATATTATAGTTTTCAGTAGGGGTCATTGGTTTATAGGGATTTGACTGTATCAGTCCTCCCGGTGTTTGTTTGGGGTTTATAGGGGTTTGTATATATAGTTTATTGTCGGGGGCTATATGATGAAGTTTTTGGCGCTTAGGATTATTTTTGGGGATTGGTAAGGTTTGTATTTGATATTTGCGTGATTCAGTATTTATGGTTAGGTTGGGAATAGTTTCAGTTGGTTCGGATTGAAGGACTGTTGCATATGTTTTGTTACTAATTTGTAATTTTGCCTCGCCGAAAGATATATTATTTTGTACCATAGTTTTCTTTATGCTTTTTTGTATTTTAAATTCGGGACAGTCTTTTAAGTTTGTTGTCTTATGTCCTTGTTTACAGTGAATACATATGGGGAAGTTATTTTAGGCATTGTTGTATCTCATTTTTATCATTTATTCCATGAGTTGAAGGGTTTTAACCCGCATGTTTCACAGCGGGTAGAACCTTTGCAATCAATTTCTCTATGTCCAAATCGGAGACAATTTTGACACTGTATTACTCGGGGAATGTACGGTTCAATTGGGCATCTCACAAAGTGTAGATAAGCGTAAGGTGGTAATGATTGGCCTCTAACTGTTATAAATATTGATTGTGTGGGGATAAATTTTGGTGTATTGTTGTCAATCACTTTTCTTGTTATTCGTTTAACGTTAATTAGTTTTATATTTGTATTCTGAAAATTCATATTTTGTAAAATTTCTGATTCTGTTAAGGATTGCTCAATTCCCCGAACAACCCCTTTTTTGTAGATTATTGATTTTGGTATGAATGTGTTATAATTTTCATTTAGTGTTTGGGAAGTTATGAGTTTGTTTGCATAATTCTATTATTAAGTGTTATTTTTTATTTTGTTCACAGAAAAATACTGGTATTTGAGTAATTTCGTTGTTTTTAAATCCTAAGGTTTCATGTAATAGTTTACCTATCGTCATGGGGTGGAGTCTTGATATTCCTTTATTATTAGAATTGGTATTTTTGTGTTGTATTATAACATGGTATGGACCCATGTCATGTGTGTCATATTGTTCTGGTGTATTTGGTATGTCCGTCATAGTAAGTTGATTGGTCTCCATTACCTCGTTTAGTCCTCCGCTGTTTTCTTGCATTTTTTTACTATTTCTTTTTGTTCTTCTGACTTCTTCTTTCTTGGTGCTCCATGTTTTTATAAAATGTAAAAATCAACTTAAATTGACACAATCGAGATTTTAGTCCGATAGCTATGCTGAGCCTAGAAATGTTAGAAGAATAATTGGTATAAAAGACTACTTACTTGAACACGAGTAAAAATTTGTTTTTAATTTCAATTTAAATATCAATCCATGAAATTGTAGCGAAGATTGTTGATTTAAATCCGTAAACTGAAAACGCGGTGTACTCATTTCTTTATACACTCCTAGACATCCAGAACTCATTGACAAAAACAGCTAAGAACAGCGGCTGTTAAAACCTTCCTTATCATTTTGTTAATGTTGTGTTGTCAGGTGTTTCAGAGTATTCGAGGTTTACTTGGTACTCTTTTGAATTCTTGTCGTGGTGTAAATGTTAACAGTTTATTTTTTTGTTTGATTTTAATAGAAAATGACAGGGAGCGATGTGAATAAAATATCGCTTTATAACGAGCTCACGAAATTTGGGGCTAATGGGGATTACGTACGTGCTCTTAAAGTTGCCAACAAAGGTAAACATATTTGACGTTTTATTTCAAAATAACTTTGTATAATTATATTTAACTTGGTTGTAATTTTGTTTAAATAATATTTTTTGTCTCTATAAGCAGTGTCAGTGACAAATTGTCATTGTTTTATTGATTGTCAGAGATAACAAATTTACAGTGTCTACAGAATGTGTTGTAGATATCTGTTACATTTACTGCGTTCACACAGTGTAGGTGGTATTCAGTTACTACAGTGTATCGTTAAGTTTAAAAATCCCCAAGGTCATAAGCATTTTGGGGATCGACCAATCATAGAAGCCGCTGCCAACCCCTCTCTTGAAAGAGAAAAAAAAATCCCTACTCCCATAACCCATGTAGGGAAATAACCTCCTTCCCGGCATTCGTTCACTTTGTTTGTGGTTCTTCTTGTGTTTATTATTTCCCTTCACAATTCATTTTTTCCACATTTGCATACTTCCTAAATAATAAAACTACACAAAAGAAATGTAGAAACATCGCCAAGAAAACACGGGTAACATAACCTGATTTGTTTACAAAGTTTTTTCCCCGCTGCCTTTTTGTAGGGATTTTTTTTTTAGAATCGGTGGTGCCTAAACTGAGCTGTCAAGATTTTTAAAGTTGTCGATACACTGTACGTACATACACAGCATATTAAATTACCGCATACTTTACTAAACCATGCGGAGGGAATCCAGTCGGATACGCTAGAACTAGGGAGATGGAATCTAGTTCGATCCCCCATGTCACTGCATGTACCTTCAGTGAAAATTTTATTTAAAGTATGAACTCTTCGACAAACTATTATTTTCCTTAATTTTACTGTTTTCCATCAAATAACTTTACAATATATGACTTTATTAATGCAACTTTATTAATATGTGAAGAAATCACAATTTAATTGAATATATTTTTTGTTTGGGACTTCCTTATAACTTAAGTGAACCTTCACATTCAAAGGCGCGATGTTTTGGCTGGATCAGTTATGACTTCATCTGACTCGATTGACTAAGTAAATACGGTGCAAGAAATGAATCATATTAAATATGCTGTGTGTATGTAGCAAATATATTTGCTACGCTAAGGCAAGGTAGCAAATATATTTGTGATATGCTAAGGGGAGCCAATTCAATAGAATGAGGGAGATGAAATCTATTTTAATTAAGAAGCACCTATTTTCGGATTACACTTATGTTATTACTTAAAAACATAGCCTTAAAGACCAAGCAACTTGCAAGTTATAGTTACAGAATACTAAGGGCTGTGTTATTATTTGTAATTTATATTTAAAATTATATTTATGTATCAATATTTTACTGTTTTAGTCCTGGCTGCGTTTCCTCAAGATGAGAAAGCATTTCATTGCAAGATAGTTTGTTTGTTGTACTTGTCAAGATTTGAAGATGCTTTACAAGCATTTAATAAATCTCCAAATTTATCTCAGTAAGTATAATCTGTTAATATTTATGTATTAAAATGGTTTGTATCACTTAGTTCTCTGAGTTCTTATGTGTTAATTTAGTAATCAAATAATATTTATTAATGGCTTAAATACAGTAGAATCCACTTAAAACTCTCTTTAAGGAGTTGATTGTAAAGAGCGTACATGGAATTAGTTTAAAAGAATTTATCACTTTTGAAGGATATCTACCTGATATATTTTAAAGGAGTCTATCAGAGTATCAAGTTTAATTGTTTTGATTTCATAATAGCTAAATAATGGTCTGTCTTAGAGAAACAAAGACTTCAAAAATTTAAACTAACAACAAAAGAGCAACAAACCATTCCCTGTTACAGCTATAACATATAAATCTCATGTCTGATGTTATTGACATTCATGATAAAGGTATAACACCTGCGCCTCTAAATACGAAAGAGGGGAATCCTTTTCTTGCAGTTTCTACTCTTAAGTTGCTCTTACATTTACTTTTATACAATTTTTTGAACTTAATAGACAACTTGTCAAAGGTAACATTTAGGCTACCTTATTGGGAGGTTTCTGAGTTCCCGCCACAAATAATGCTTTAACATCCTATTTTTAATGTGGGTTTTATCATATAAACTGACTTTTTTGTATGGAAAGTGATATTATTTCTTTTAAAACAAAAGTATGAATGAAAATTTTCTCTTAAATATTAAACAATTTTTTTTTGTTAAATCCCCTATAAGTTTTATTGGAGAGGAGCCTAATATATCCTAAATTATGTGGGAGATAAGTATTTATTTCTTCATAAGTATAATTTATTAGTGTCTTAAGATAAGTCAAAAATTTTGTTATTTGTTCAGGGGTTACAGTTACCACTTGTTTGATTGATCATCTTAATTTATCTTATAAATTAAGATAAAAAATAATAAAAACAATAATTAAAATGACATTGACTGTCACAATATGTTCTTTGACTAAGGTGTTTAATGCCGACAACTTTCACTGGTATTTTTTAAATACCTTAGTTTTTTCATAAAATGAAATTAAAGCTCCTAAAAGCATGAAACTATTTTTTATCTGAATAATTATATTAAAATAATTTTATACGAATATAATTATTTGTAAGCATTTCCTCTATAGAAGGTTTTTTATTTCAGAAATTTGATATTTGAACATGCTCACTGTTTATATCGTTTGAATATGAACCAACAAGCATTGGATACTCTTGATAAAACAAATGAAGATTCGATTAAAATCAAGGAATTAAAAGCTCAAATTTACTACAGAATTGAAAGGTAAGCAACTTATTTTTTCTAAATATATTATTTTTTGAAAGCGTATGAATTAAAGTAGAATATAGTAAATTTCGCAATTATTGAGAAAAACAGAACTTTGCATGCAAGTGTGGATTTGCAGCCCAAGCGAAGCAATGGTTGCAACCCCACTCAAGCAGTACCAAGATGTTTCACTCACATTTTGAGTACCGTACTTTATCTATGATTGTTCAATTTTAAAAAATGTTAAGTTAGTAATAACAATTAGTAATCACAATATAAATTGCCTTTCTTTAATAAATAACAAAAACAAAAATCAACTAATACAAATTATATAATCAGAAATATTTGTGGTTTCAACTTTTGATGTGTTTTTAATTTGATCCGTCTTGTCATTTCTTTTTGAGTGAAATCAGACTGCTCTTGAAATCAGTAGCTTAAGCATAAATGGAGTTAGTAGTTTTTTTTAATTTGCATTTACATTGTTCCAGGTTTGAAGAATGTTACCAATTGTATACAGATATCTTGAAGAACACTTCTGATGAGTATGATGATGAGAGGCTTACAAATTTAGCTGCTATCATTGCCAACCTAAAGCTCCGTGGAAAGGTAATAATGGTTTTTTTTATAGATATTTTTACTTAAACACAATTGTCAATTGATAAGTAAACAATTTATTATTTTCTTATAATTACCAGTTTTTTAATTATATTTTGTAGAAAAATCTTTTGTTTTCTTATTAAAATTCTGCCTGGTTTTCTATGGCACTGGACTTTTAGATTTGTTATTAACCATGGTGTCACTTTTAACAGTGCCAATTCTTATTGATTAGAAAATACAATAATTCTTACTTTGGCAGCACCTAGAAAGATTATCAGTAAAGGTAGACACAGATCTTTCTCATCTTAATTTATAATTGTTCTCTTTCCTGTATATTTTCCAGGATACTGAAATGCCATCATTCAATTTTGAATCTTATGAACTGTCATACAACCATGCTTGTTATATGATATTCAAAGGAAACTATTCAGAAGCTGAGCAAAAGCTTAAACATTCTGAAAAATTGTGCAAGGAAATGTCTGAGGAGGCTGGAGACGATGATCTTGATGATGATTTAGCTATTATTAGGTATCTTAATTTATGTTATTAATTCTGTGTTTCATGAAAAGAAAAAAAAATCTGTGAGGGAAAATTCTATTGGCTCTCAATTAAAATTATTTTTTTTTTAAAAAACTCATAATTGTATTAAATTTTTAAATATTGGGTTTAAAAAAATTGGTTAAATATTGGGTTTAGCACACTGGACATAATGTCACTTACTTGTTTACTACAATTAGTTGTTGTTTACTACAACAAGTACTACAACTAAATCGTTGTTGCAAAATTTTATACAAACATGTAGCAAGATGAACACTCTTTGGAATCTAATCACTTTAGTTGATGGTATTAATTTGGCATACTTCCTCGATCTTACCTCATGAAATTGCATTCCTTTTATGTGTAATTTTTACTTTTCCTCATTTATACTGATAAGTGTTTGGGAAAAGTGTTGTTTGAATTAAATAAAAAAACTGAGATTATCGTCTATCATCCATTTCTGGTGTTTTAAGACCTCCTGAGTGGTTTTTAACACTTTGTCTGTCTTAATGTGTGTGTGAATTTGTTATCATCGAAACTTGGTACAAAAGTCAATCCTTAGGTCTAGTTGTGTTTTCCGAAAAATAATTTACCTATGATGTCATTAACTATCATTTATGAATCAGCAAAAATTCATAAAACACAGGAAAATAATTGAATCCAACTTTTGGTGAGGAAAAGTTCTGAGGTATGAAGATTTTTTTGGTGTAATTTGTTATTTTTTTGGTTTATTTTCAAGGCTTCAACTTGGTTATGCATATCATAAACAAGGAAGGGTAAAGGAAGCAAAAGCTATCTACAACGCTGTTCTAAAGCAAAAACCTCAAGATCCTGGAGTGTTAGCTGTTGTGTCCAATAACAGTGTGACTGTCAATAAAGACCAGAGTTTGTTTGAATCAAAAAAGAAAATTAAAAGTGCTTTACATGAAAGTGCTCAGAAGAAATTAGCGTCTTGGCAAAATAAACAAATAGCTATTAACAACTGCCTTCTTAATTTAAGAACAGGACAGGTTAGTTATGAATTATATATATTTTTAAACTTTGAGGTCTGTTTTTGACTTGTATCTATTGGATACAGCTTAAAGAAGGAAAATTTCTGATCATGTTCACCCTCCATTTGCTTAAAAAGTTGTTTAAATCCTTGAATGATACATCTGTGTTCTGCTTTTGTTTATGATTATTGGTAATGATAATTTATTTTTTACCTTGTTGAAAATGCTAATTGGTTTGCTTATATCTGAGTTTTTATTAGACATTTTTAATTTAGTATAATGTTTTAGCTTCAATTCTGAATATTGATTCTTGTTCTATGTTTTTTTTCTAAATATGTCTACTAATATATTTTTACTTGTTTATTTAAAGAAATATAGATCATTACTTGTAGCTTGATCAGAGTTAAGTAAATCTTGTAAAGGAAATGATTTTATTATTTTGTTATCATGGTATAAGTCTAAAAACCGATCGAATAATTATTTAATACAAGACTTAAAGGCTCTAAGATTTTTTCAAAGTTAAAAGTTTTTTTTCGTGCAAACCATTTGTGGTTAATAAGATCACAGATTAAATTAATTGTATGTATTATTTTTTTTGGCAGATTGAAGCAGCTGTTGATTTATGTGCTCAGCTGACTAAGAAGTATTCCGATGTTGCTTGGATTGCAGCATTGGTTAATGCTACTCTTAGCTTTAAAGAAAATAATCATGACAAAGCTGCTAGTATTCTCTTAGAGTGTTCTAAAAAAGATAAAGAGCATAAAATTATTATGCTATTGACAATAACTCAGTTACTGATATCAGAGGTATGTAAGAAAATTCACCAGATCATATTAAATTATATATCTATTGGAGATGAATAAATGAGAAATACAAAGTATAAATCAGAAATTCACTAGAAAGAATTATTTGAAGGAGGTTTAGTGAAGCGGGACTAAAGTTTTAAGGATCTATCAAAGATGATAACAGAAATTTATAATTGCTTAATCTTTAGCTGAGTGGAGAATACTTATTTGGATTGTTTACTGGGTTTTATTTTTTTGGAAAATGTATCCAAAATAACTAGAAAGTATTTTTACAAATACTGATAATACTGGCAACTTGTTAACTTAGTACTGGCAAAAATTAAATATTTTAGACTAATGGGGTTCGTTCTTTAGAATTTTAGTTTTTTCTGGTAAAATCAAAGAGACTAATACTTAGAGGGAGGATACAGCAGCCCTTACCATTCCTTGGGTAGCTAGGTGCCGTAACTGTACATTGATGACAATTTTATTTTTCATAATAACTACAATCCAATGTAAATATTATTTATTTTCCCACTATTTTGTCTTAAATTAAGTAAATTGAATTTAAAATAAGTTCTAATGATTGTCTATTTCACGTATTCTTTAATTGTATGTGTTGAATGAAGTGGTTTAATGTGGCATCACTGAAAAAAGCCTGCCGTTTGTAGAGTGCGTGCTACAATAGGGGTTGTAGAGGAGTGGGGGAGAATCTAGTCTCTCTCTTGGGAGACTATAGTAAAGGTAAGTACAGTTATGGCACCTAGTGGATGCTGTCTCACTTCCAGACCCCTTATCACTGTGCTATTCTGCCCATGTACTACCTCTAAGTATTAGTCTCTTTGGGTAAAATGTTCAACTTTAATCTTAATGATTGTCTGAAACTGTTATAATATTTTTGATATAAAATAGCATTTTTTAAAAAAAAATTAAGGTATTAAAATGTTAACCCTTTATATATTAACCTTAAACCCTTAAAACAAAGGGTTTAAGGTATTAAATCCTCTATTTGTTATTTCAAGGTTGTATGAATATTACGTTTTAGGAGAAGTACGAAAGAGCTTGTCAGATACTAGAAGAATTAGTTAATTCACAGTACAACCCTGGCCTTGTTAGCACTCTTGTTGCTCTTTATATGCAAATTGATAAACGCAATGAGGCTGCATCTCTTCTTCAAAGAGCTGTTTTGTGGCATCAACAAAATAAAGTAAGTATCATATTTTTTACGTTGAGGCTTTGTCCTTACTTTTTTTGGATTCCTTGAAATACTTTATCTCTATTTGTTGCAGATACCTTAAATTTGGTGCGGTTGCTGATTAGTTTAATGTATTTTGACTTTTGATTTCATGCAGAATAACTCACTTTTTACTCTTTTTTAAAAAGTTTAATGACACTGGATGCATTCTACAGAGTTTAATAATCGCTCTGCATTAATAATTTGGTGGGGTTCAGTGAAAAATTGTGGCTATACTTAGTGGAATATAATAAATTTTTGTGTTATAAAACTAGAGATGTATGATTCTTTAGGTATACACAACCATGGGTATTCTGGTGATCCAATGTAGATTAAGAACAGAAATGCCAAGTACATATAAAAATATTCTATAGCGATGTTTTTTTTGCGAATTTTCTGCATGGCAGGTTTGAAGCCTGGCAAATCTACTGTAAAGGTCCCCAATCATAGAGAATATGTTTCGCAAAATGTATAGTGTGTCAATTTTTCTGGATTTTTCAAAGGAAACGGTTTTAAATATTTTTTAGATTAGTTTATATTGAGCTTTTTTAATAAGTGCAAAAGGACTGTTTTTAGTGGGATAAGCATATTTTTGTACAGCGTATACAATAATCATGGGCATTTCTTACGAAAATTCATAAAAACCATATTAATCTTGAAAGAAATAGACTGCTTAGCTTGAAATCCGCCATTCCATCAAATATTTTTCTTAGTGGCTGTACACCCTTTAAGTAACGAATACACTAATTAGAGCAAGCAAATAACAACATTAACTTCTTAATGAGTTTTATTTCTTTTGGGAAGAAGATAAATTAAGAAGTAAGTCCTGTTTGTAAAAAAACGTGTATATTTTTAATCTTCTTCTTTCCTATACAATAATTTGGTGCTATCCAGTTAAAAATTGTGGCCATACTTTTTGGAATATAATTAATTTTTGTGTTATAAAACTTGTTTGTGCATTTTACATAGAATAGTTAAAACCATGGATTTTATCATGATCATTTTTTAATGCTTTCTTAGAGGCTTAAAATATTTTTATTTATCAGGGAAAGAGTTCTAATTTAAGTCAACTCTGGCGTAATGCAGCTGAATTGAATCTGAAATGTGGTCAACCTGAAGTTGCATCAAGAAGTTTAGAAGAAGTATTTAAGAGTGATCCTAAGAATGTTATTACATTAGCTCAACTTGTTATTTCTTATTCAAAAGTAAGTATGAAATCAATAGATTAAGTGAGAGAAAATTAATCAAATTTTCTACTGTCTTCTGCTTCTGAAAGACGGATTTTTGCTTTAACTAGAAGTGCTTTGTGTTTGTTACTACAAATTGTTCACAATTTAATTAAAGGGATGGAAGTAAAAAAAGAGGCACTTACTCTCTTTTAGATCTTGTTTTATAATATGTATGGTTATAATTTCCGCTAAGCGGATTGTTCAATAAAATAGTTTATTTTGCCTAAAAAAAGTTATGTGATAATTTTACTGTTTGATAATCTTGTAATGGCTATATTTGAGTATAAAAAATGGTAGAAATGCCAATACATTTTTAAAGACAAAAGGAATCCTAGTCCTAAACTCTGCTACACTGAATGGTCTGATTATTTTACGATTTCCCAAGATTTGTTCAATCTTTTGTGAAAATAAAAGAAAATAAGTTCAAAACTAAGGTTTCTTTAAAAAGGTGGCATGAAATCTCTAAAGATTAAAAAATCATTAGTAATGTCTGAATTCATAAATAGCGCATTGTGTTGTTTATGACACCCTAACAGGGCAATTAATTTTGGCTTAGTTAGTAGGAGTGGCTTCCATATTGGGGGGAACGAATCAGAACCCAGAAATATCCTGCAATCCACATACCAAAGTTTTGACTTGTTGGGCCATCTTTTCTTTACATGCATTATATGAGTACTTGGTCTTTAAACAAATATTGCTTATTTATTTTATTTCAGTTTGATCCTCAAAAATGTAAATACTATAGTGAACAGCTTCTTAAACTAATTGAAGTAAAACCAACTATAGATATAGAGACCCTTGAAGCCACTAATTGGATGATTGGTTCTAAAGCATTGAAAAAAGTTGCCAGTAAAGTTGACCAGTCTCCCAGGTAATTATCATTAAATTCGTACTAATACTTAGGGGGAGTATATGGGCAGAAATAACACAGTGTTAAAGGGTCTGGAAGTGAGACAGTTTCCGTAAGTTGCCATAACTGCACTTGCCCTACTATAGTCTCCCTAGAGAGGGAAAATACTCCACACGCCTCTACAACTCCTATAGTAGCACCCACTCTACAAACTTCATTTTTAGTGATGTCACATTAAATCGTACTATAGGCCCAAAAACATCGAAAATGACTCCCACTTGAAATGTGTGGTTTACCGGCCATATCTTGGGTTTTCTGGTCATTGACTACAGGTTTTTTTAACTTTTTAGATAAACGACAAGCTACTCAAAATTTAATTTTTAACTACCATAATTTTGGTTTCTTGTAAGTTATTATGGTTATTTTGACTTTTTGGTCACTTATAGTTGTCAAAAATTCAGTGGTTCAGCACTCAAAAATACATAGAAAACAACACCCTTCTCAAATTTTGATTTCCGGTAATTTATTATAGTTTTATTTGATTTAGTGTCCCAAAAAATATGTATGAAATTTATATTTTTAAACAAAAATAATAACCTTGAATTTGCTGATTTTTTGAAAACTTTGCTGACTTAGCAAACCCGATTAATGATGTCACAAGAACCTGGTTTTCAATAGGGTTCATGTCCTCCCCAAGGTTGATTTTTACCAAGTTTGATTAAAAAATATTAATCCGTTTGAGAGAAAGGAAATTTGCTAAAATTGGGTTGTAATATTTAAGATATTACTGCAAGATGATGAAACATTGCTTTGAGAAATATGCATGTAATTGTTGTAAAATTATTCTTTGTTCCTAAACAAATATTGAGGAAATAGTTAAATTAATAAGATAATTTCATTAAACTATAATTTTCGTTGCAGGTCTCCTGGTGTGTCTAATACTCCTAGTAACGAAAGTGTTAATCCGCGTAAAACCGATATTAAAAAGAAGAAAAAGAAAAATAAACTTCCTAAGAATTATGATCCTTCAGTGGCTCCAGACCCAGAGAGGTGGCTTCCACGTTATGAAAGATCAAATTATAGAAAAAAGAAAGACAGGAGAGCTAAAGATGTTGGTAAAGGAACCCAGGGTGCTGCTACACAGGTTCAAGATCAATAGTAAGTCCTTTACTATGTTGTCTTTTTGAGTTTTTAATTATCAGAGTAGCAAAAACAGTTCTGTGGAAAGTAACAATATTATTAATCTTTCATCAGATCTATTCTGAAAATTTATGATTTACTTTGGTGTTGTTTATTCGTTTTTACTAGGTTTGACACTTAACAGTTAAAAGTCCTCCCTTATGTAGCTTTAGGGGGAAAATAATCATACTACAAACCCTTAAAATTGTTAATAGAAAAGATAAAATAAGTTTACTAATCATAAGTGGCACTTGAAGTGTGCATCTGGCTTATAGGAAGTTAACAAACATAAGTGGACACTTTATCTCGTAAAATGCTTTTCTAAGGAGATTGAAGCAAAGGATTACTTCGTGAGTTCTTAGCACACCTCTGGTTTTAGATCAATAGATTATCGAAACATTAAATGAGGGCAGGTAAAAGGCAAGTTATTAGATTGTTAAGAAAATTATTTAACCAGTTCACACTCTTAACCACCTTCCTTTTTCAAAAGGCAGGTAGTTTAATAATGGTATAATGGGTATTAACCTTTATGATATGTTTTTTACACTTAATTATATGTATTGATACTACTTTTTCAGTGACATAACAAAAATTGCATCACAGAAACCCCAGAGCGCTTCATCTTCTGGAGATAGTGCTAAGCAGCAAAACCGTAAAACACCTGTTCAATCTAAAAAGAAAAAGAAAGGAAGCAAGTGGTAATCTTCCTTTAGGAAATTATTTGTTGTTACAATTTGTATTTAAAATCTGTTCAGTTTATATTTTCTTTATGAATTTTTGTTTTAATTTGTATTTAAAATCTATTCAATTTATATTTTCTACCAGAATTTTTGTTTTAATTTGTATTTAAAATCTATTCAATTTATATTTTCTACCAGAAGTATTTGTATTTAAAATCTATTCAATTTATATTTCTACCAGAATTTTTTTGTTTTAATTTGTCATTAAAATCTATTAAATTTATATTTTCTATACAAATTTTTGTTTCAATTTGTATTTAAAGTCTATGGAATTTATCTTTTCTACCTGACTAGTTGTTACAATTTGTATTTAAAATCTATTAAATTTATATTTTCTACCTGACTTGTAGGCCTTTTTATATTTTCTGCCTTTTAATATTTAAATTTTCTACTCTTGCACTTTTGACAAAGATCATAAACTTAAATAATAATGTGTTTATTAATCATGGATTTGAATAATAAAATTCTGCATGAATCTCAAAATGTTTATTTAAATATATTTTCATTTTATTCTAAGTTGAACAAACTTAAGGTTGTTTTAAGTTAGTTCCCTTATATTTTTTCTGTTTTAACTTTCTGGTCAAAGTCAGGAGTGCAGAATAAATCTGCACACCCAAACGAGGTTTAGGGGGGAAATAAGGGAGAAGCTAGGGGAATTTCAGCCTCATAATACTGTGAGAAAAATATTTACAAAAAATTGCAAAACAATAAAATTTGTAGTAGAAAGTATGCTTTATTTATTAGTTATCTCAATGACTGGCACTTCTACCGCTTGATAACAGACAAGTGAATTCAAAGTAGATGCGACACCTTTGAATGCATTTGTTTCTGATGGCGGCCTATTAAAAATGTTCTCGTTTCTCCTTAAAATATCTACAATGCTACTTAGGTAGACCTTGAGTAAGCAAGCAACAAATGCACCTATTATTTTTCACAAATCAATATCTTGATTATCTTATATTCAAGTGATAATCACAAGTTGTTGAAGCTATGGGATAATCAATTACCATCACTGTTATTTTTGTCGTTGTTTGAGAGAGGAAGGAAAAAGAGTTCAAGGTGTGTGCATGACTAAGTTAGAGAAGCAATAGAGGAACGACAAATTTTTATCTTACTATAATATGATCTTAATCATCACACATTTGCTAAAAAGAGGATGGTTAAAATAAAAAACAAATATTTATGTCCTCCTTATTCTATTTAATGAAATATGAAACAAATAACAAATCAATTAAAAAGAAAAAAATAAAACAAAGAATACAAATTATCACATTAAAACTTAATAAGTTATAATGCTTTTATATGTGTGTTGACGGAAGATCACATATAAATTAATAATTATAAAAAAATACACAAGTACAACAAAATATTTAATGACTTGGCTTTAGGTTCTAATGACTCGTTGAGTGCAAAAAGATATTGAAAAAAATCTAAAATATATTCACCTTAAAAAGCTTTCAGGGTTGGTAAAAAGAGAGTAATGGTTTGGCAGACCAAATTTTACAATAATTTACCCTTTTACATATTTACAGTATAATTTCTTAACTTGAATATTAATTCCTGCTAGAAGTCAAAAGTTGGCAATTTAAGAAATCGACAAATATATTTATATCCATTCTATAAAATATATTTAAGAGGCTGACCAAGAAATAAAACAAACCTTTTGTCTTACAGTATTTTTTCTAAAATATAAAATTTTAAAATGCATCTACGATTCTATTCAACATTCAAATTATTGCCAAATGAAGTTTATAATCCATTGTTTCATTTTATAGAGTAGATATACTACTTACTCTATTTTGCTATAATTGGAATTTTGATTATCAACAAAAATAAAGTGTTCATGTTTTTCTTTTTTTGAATAGATTTTCAAAGAATAATGGATGTAAATGAGGTGGGTTGAATAAAAGGAGTGACATGAGGATTATGTTTTAACTACTTGGTCAGTCCAAAGAGGGGATTACTGTATGTATAATGTACATCAATACGGGGATTGGATCAATCTGATAACACATCTTTACAGAACAATGCAAGTAGGCTACATATGCAGTCCACAAAAACACCAAATTCAAATAGTGACTTGTTACTACTAAAAAGGTGGAAACAGGTCACAAAACCTTATATAGGTCTGTATAATGAAGTGTTAAACATGATATAAGTGACTGCCCCCACCCCAGATTTTTTTTATTTCCTTTCCCTATGAAGGGTTGTTCAATAGATAATTTTTTTAGGTAAATAAAAGGAAATTAACAACGAAAGTAGTTAAAATTCTTAAAAATTATACGCCCCCAGGCATCTGCCAGCATTGACTTCCAGCTTTAAGAAAGCTATGACTTCAACATCAAAACAAAACAAAGGTGCATTAAATTATAAATAAACAATAAAACTTTCATCTTAAATCAGTCCATTTTAACTTGATTATGCGACACTGTGCATATTATTTTTAAGGGATATTTTAATATATCACATGGACAATCTAAAAAAAATAATATATATTTATAAATGTATAATCTGATGCCAGGCGTCTAATCTTCTAAAATTGCAAAGATTTGAGTCTGCAATTTTTAATTTTTGATTTTGTTAAAATAAAATAATTATGATTTAATAACAAAATAAATAATATAATCTATTAACATTTACTTGACTATTTATTACAATAAAAATATTTTAAATAAAAACTTGTCAAATCTAGCTGAGCTTCTTCTAAATAAGAAGTTTTTCCTAATATGGCAAGGATTTCTTACTGCACATTAAGATTCAATGGCAAAGATATCTTAACATCATAATATTTGCAGTTACAAAATAGTGTGGTTTACAGCTTTTCATGTCAACGATGATATGAAAATCATATATCCTGTAAAAAGAGGTCACTCCTACATTTAAAAATTGGAGAATAAACCTAAGCATTAGACCACTTAAGTCACTCCTTAGTACAAACTAAAGCTTGTTACTACATGAATAGATTGTTGTTAGTTTAACAGGATGAAATACAAAAGAATTAAAAATGTCAACCTGCCATAAGTGATTTTAGATTTAACGCATTCTAGTTGTTTTAATTTTATTAATTTTCTAATGGATTGATTTGTTGGTTAAAAATTAGTCTAAAATAATTTTACAAATTATTTAAGGAGTCTACAATAATCCAATAAGGGCAGTCATATTTTAAAACTAAGGAAAGTGGCAAATTAGAGACAACTTTATTGATTTCAAAAAAGATGCAAAACTATACCAAGAAAAATAAAATAATACACATAATTTTTTGGTACACAGTTACACAGGAGTTGGATTAACTTAAAAACACCAAAAGCCAACAAAAGGCACTTGATGAAGAAAAGAACAAAGTATTTAAGATTACTTAAGGTAAGAACAACCTGAATAGTACAAAAAGCGTCTTAAAAGAAGTGAAAAAATAAAAACAATTCAATGATTCACCAAACATCTGCTAGTTGAAATATTGTGAGACTGAATTCTTCCTCTTAATATATTACAGTGCTTTCATATTTCATAAACAAGTTACTTTGTCTTAACTTAAGGGTTTTTATATTTAAGGCTCAGAGCCCATCCACAATAACTTACGATTTAAACCTTCCTAAAAGGTAATAACAAATATTTCATACATGCATGCATTCTGATTTTTATATTTATATACATTTAATGTAATTCATAAGAATATTCCTAATAATATTTAATGTTTTAATAATATTATAATTATTATATTCTTTGGCATATATATATATATATATATATATATATAATATATATATAATATATATTATATATATATATATATATATATATATATTTATATATATATATATATAATTATAATATATATATATATATATATATATAATATATATAATATAATATATATATATACACTATCTAGTTAGCATTTGATTAGAAGATAGATAGGCATTGTGTACAGAGCCTTAAGGTTGTTCAAACTCTTTCTTTTCTGAGTTCTAATGTTTTTAAGCTGACACTACACTCCACAAAGAAAAGTGTAACAATTGATTTTAGAAATTCCTCACTTAAAATTATTCAAAATGAGTACAAGGTAATGGACAAAGGTCACCATACCCTCATTTTCTTTTTGACTAGACATAAAAGACTAGAATAAACGCCTGGCACAATAAATAGCAGCATTTAGTGCATTTATTTTTCTTTATAATGAATATTTATATTAGAGAATATAAAAATTGTCACAGCCCCTTAAAAAAATTATTCTAATAAAATTGCTTAAGTGAATCAGCTATAGGAAAATAGTCATGCCTACTTATTAAAAGAGGTATATATTTCAACTTAAAAAATAAATTAAGATCCTCCTTGATAATAATTTTCAAAGACAGAAGAATCACCGCTTTCTTTACTCAAAATATTTAGAGTCCAAAAAATAAGGAACAGGTAAATTTTCATTCTTTATATTATATTACACTAAACGAAAGTGATATTTTCTGCCATCCAAGTTTCGTTCTCTTATTTTAAAAAGAGTTTGTTTTGGGGTTCGTATAAATTAGTTTTAATGATTTAAGATTTAGTAAAAATAATTTTATCTCAGTAAAAATATGCAATTAGTAATCTAAAAGCCTGGAAAAACATGACTTAATACATACACTTTCCATATACCTCAAATGATGTATACTGTCTTTGTATTGAGGGTTCAAATCCCAGTTATGACCTGGCAGGACCTTAAATAGAATTTTTAGTTTTTATCATTCCTCCACATAATTCCTTATTTTGATTCCCAATTTTTCAAAGTAAAAAATTCAATGTCTTCAAGTTATAGAAACATTGATTATAATTTACAGAATACAAATAAGAAAAAAATGAAATATTTTAAATGAAGTGGTAGTTTTTATGAGTATGGTTCTCTCTCTCTATCTTGTCACAGTAAAGCATAAAAATCAACCTATAGCTCTCACTTTCTTCTCTTAACTGAGCCCTAAGAGAGGCTTTCATAGAATTATATTCTTTTTATATTAACAATTAAAACCCTCTAAAAGTACCACAACAATGATTCATTACTTTTTAAACTATTTTTACAATACTAACATTTTAAATTATTTTTAACCTATACTACATACATAAAATAAGCATAATATTTAAGGATTGTAGAATTTCATCTAAGATATTGTTACCATATTTATTTTCATTTATTCTCACAATACATAGTAAATAGGAAAAAATTATTAACAATTTTAATTATTTTTACAATATATACATAATAAAAAAAATTATTATTATAATGTTGTTTCTCAAACTTTATTTTTACAGTTATATACATATTTATATTAAGATAAAATTATCTGAAAATAGAAAAAAATAAATAAATAGGCAGTCAATATCTAAGGACACTAGGATGTTAATAAGAATTTTTCTAAACCAAAAGAAACCTCTTTTACCTGATCATACGTTTATTATAGAAATAGAAAAAATAATTAAAAGTCTAAGAACATTGCATTAATACCGAAAGTTTCAATTACGAAACTTACCACTAGCAATATCTGCTTATGTTTTTGTAATGATGAAATAAAATGGTTTTCACAAAATTACTTAGTTCAAAGGTAATCTTAAAAAATCATTACAGGGTACCTCGGAACTTTTCCTTATTACATCGGATTTGCTACACTCATCATCCCAGCTTCAGACTTGCTTCGCTCGTCCTCAGGTAGTAAATATATTCGTTTCATTCCTAGTGGTCATTTATCCAAAAACTGTACACGCTCGATGCTGCGTAACTTTTGTGATTCACCAAAAATCATAGATAGACTTGTATTATAACAAAACTTAGTACACATATTTATTACATCAAGGGATACACTTGCACTAAATTTCAACTCAATTGGAATATTTTATGATTCTTTACAACGTTTTTAAAAATGTATACAAATCATTCTATAAAAATTAAACTAATGTTCATAATGAGATGAAACTTAGCATATATGTTAGTCTTATACATGGCTTCATGCGTGCCAAATTTCAATTAGATCGCATCATTTTTCCGTGTTTTATGAATTTTTGTGATTTTTGCTAAGTCATTATTGCGTGTTAATAACATCATAACAAAATTATTTTCAGAATAGCACAACTACAGCGGTAGAATGATTTATTTTACAAAATTTCAACTCTCTATTTTTTACACTGGGGGCTCTGATGATAACAGACACACACACACATACAGGCAGACAACTTTGCAAAAACCTCGCAGGAGGCCTTAATAACGCATGAAACGCATAATTCCGTTTTCATCCCTGTATTGGTTTTTTTTGCAAACAATACTTTTCCTACATACCTACGGTATAAATGAGGAAAGTAAAAATGACGAGCATTTACCAAACAATAAAACAATAATCAGAGATGAAAAAAAGATCAAATAAAGAGATGAAAAAATTAAAATATAATGGATTTGATATTGAAGTAATAAATCTGAATTAGTACTTACAAGGAAATTATACTTTCACAAAATCATTTGAGAAAAAATAAGAAAAAAAATACATTTAAATAAAATATAATAATATATGGTAACAATGTGATAAAATAACCAAAACTTATTGATATTTTTGAAATTAGCAGACTTGAGAAATAACTTTGGTTCATTTAAACAATATATTAATAAATTATTTTAAAATCAGCCTTAAATTTACACAATAATACTAAATAATAAAAAATAAAATATATTTACAATTTTAAAAATTTTTCAGAATCAGTTATACTGATTTATTTTGATTAAAACTGCATAAGAGTACATTTTATGGATACTATTGTTTTCTATTTAATTTAAATTTAAAATAAAAAGTACAATAATCGTAACTAAAATATTATAAAAATAACTAAAAATAATAATGATAAAATATTTATTAAAATCTACATTTTATATTAGAGGTAGCAATAACAAGTTTTAGCAAAACTTATTGCATAGTAATTTTTTATAATTCTATTGGGGTAGTTTTACTCAACCATGATGAAGGCTGTAAAAGTGAATTGCTGATAGAGTTTATGTTAAATATAAAACCTCAGTAATTCATTTAGACCAGTAAATAAATAAAATTATTTGTTTTCTATTATATACTACAGAAAACAAACTAAGAACTATTGTAATCAATATAAAGAAATGAAAAAATTACACTTCCAAAAGACAATTAAAAATGCATACATGAAAATTTTTGATCAGAATTCCATAAGATAAGTAAAACATCTATATTGCTTTATTATCAGTCATACTGTTTTCTATATTTAATATATTATTTTACAAAAAGTAAGAATATACATCAACTGTAGCCATGATAACTAAGGCTAGAGGATTAATTTAGAAATGATTCTGTTCATAAACGATGAAAATAAATTTAACACTAGAGTTCAAGTTAAAAACATTAAAGTATAAGGTGTTCTCTTTTCTTTAGGCATTGTTTATAAAGGGATAATCTAAAACAATAAATAAAAAATACAAGCCTTGCAATTCTTTTAAATCCATATTATTTTAAAAAAATTCTCAAGGCAAACGCTCGGGCGTAATTTGATTATTTTTGTTTTTAACATTTTGTGACCGATTTTGAGTAAATAAAAAAGGAATTAAGTAAGTAAAAAATGTGCTTTCTCAAGCCCATCCACAATATCCAAATTTTGATAATCCGAGATGAACTAAAAACCTTCAGGCATATTTGTTAAAAAACAATTTTCCTTTGAAAGTTAAGAAATATTTTAAATATTTCAATATTTAATATAGAAATATGAATATTTTAAATATTCATAATTAAAGTTTTATTAAACCTTGACACCATGAAAGTGCAAAATAAAAGAGAAAAATCAATTTTGATAAATTATAGAAACACTAAGTGTGTTAAGAAGAGTAGTATATTAATGTAAGATATAATTTTTCATTACATTAGTAAACACGTTTTTTAACACCATTAAATACAGTACAGGAGTTTATTTAAATATAAATACAATAGAAAAATTCATAGTTAGGCAAGGTAGTTTTTCTCTAAATAACAAAAATAAAAATATTTAAAATCCAGAAGATACTCTTTGACAAAACATATTTCTAGGTTGCTAAGGAGTCATGCCCCTGTATAAATAAGTATAAAAATATAAAAAAGGGCACAGGGTACCTTTGGACTTTTCCTCATCTTATTGGAATAGCTAAGTTCATCTTTAGATATTCAGTTGAAAAAAAATTACTTCTTGTGATTAAAACTGAACTAATGCTGTTAATCAGATAAAACCTGGTACATTTGTTGGTCCTATAACCCAATCATTTTTCCATGTTTTATACAGTTTATACAAGTCATTAATGACGTCATAATAAAATCATTTTCCGGAAATAACATATAGACATAAAGATTGTTTTGTACCAAGCTTTAACAACCTAGCATAGTCGCAGGGAGCTACAATAATTACAAACACACACATACAGACAACTGGTAACAACCACGCTGGAGATCTTGAAAACACCCGAAATGGATAACAGAGGTGAAATTTCTGTTTTAGATTATTACAGCAAACACAATACTTCCACATACCTATGTTACAAATGAGGAAAAGTAAAAAAAATCAATTATTACTAAAATTAAAAAATCTACATTAGAAACTCTCTTGGAATAACAAAGAAATAACATATTATACTACAGTAGGTATTATATTATACTTTTAGCTTATAGATAGATAAATCTATTTTTAAGCTATTAAATTATTAATTATGCTACATTATCAAAATTTATAGATTGTTTCTAAAAAGTCCTATGCAATTATTGTTATTTATTTCACCTTTATAATTAGAAATACAAACTATAAAAATAGAAAAAGGTTATACATAATCTAATGTAAACAAACTGTTAATCTGAAAAAAAGTAAATTGTTTTATTTCAATGTATAACTTGTTTTTATATTATAATGCATATTAAATACATTATTTGAAATTAACCTTAATAAATTATGCTTCATTCTGGAATAAAAATCATGGAGTGCAACTTAATATTAACATATTTCTGAACGAATAATTGGATAAAATTAATATTAAAATACTAATCCATAAAAAATAAATTAAAAACATTTTTCCTACAAATAAATGACTAAAAACAAACTGTTTATACAACCGAAACATTTTTAAGGTTAAAATATTTTTTCTTTAAAGTTCATTTTTTTAATTACTATTAATAAATAATTTAAACAAAATTTTTCTGGAATAATCAAATACACAAAAGAAAATAAAAATAAAAACTATGCTTGCTTACAAGTAATAAGAATTAATTAACAATATAAAAACAAAAATAAATGACAAATATCACTTTCCATTGACTTTGGCATCACAGGAGTTTGAAGATTTACAAGCTTCTGCAGCATCACGGGACTGGTAGAATAAAATGTAACCTGTCTCTGAAGTTTTTTGGATGTCTGATGTAAGCCCGTAGAAATCTTCTATTGCAGATTGATCAATTTTCTAAATAAGTTTAAATAACAATTAGAATCAAGACACAAAATAGAGTAGGGGAAGTTTAAATGGTTCAATCTGAATAACTTAATGCTAAACAATAATAAAAAGCCTCATTACTGTAATTTTTTATGGAAATTAGAAAACACTAAGGCTGATTTTTTGTAGTTCTGTATTATGGCTGTTGAGGACAGGGTCTTGAGTACAGCTATTTTCATTTAGAATACTAGATTTACTTTATAAACATGCCCAATGCCTTTAAATATTCGAAAATAAGTGTAAATTATCAGACTGTACTGTATTAACAAATAAATCAAACAATAAATTTATTGTTGAGTAATAAATTTCAAAGGAAATTCATCTTGATTGCAGGCCCCAGAATTATTTGTAAAATTTAATTCATACATCTTCTGTTTCAATTTTTTACATTTATTTATCAGATGTTGCTACTATTGATGTATAAAGGTAAAATTTTTAATCAAACCGAACCAAAAATGAATTTAAAATATAAGTTTCCTATAAAACTTAAAGGGTCTTACCTAGAAAAGAACTAAAGACCCTCAGAACACTAGGCATTTAATAACAACACAAGTGTTCCACTGTCACAATGACTAAACATTTTATAGGTTTGTCAATTATACTTAAATACCACTGAACTAACGGTCTCAGATTTTAAAGTTAAAATAGAATTCAATAATTTTTTTTCAATTTGATGCATTTTTTTAAATACAATTTTTCAAATCGATGAATTTTTTATTAATATTTACATTTATTTTATTAATTCTAAATAAGAAAACTTAATATAATAAAAATGTTTGTACGGCTATGTAAGCAGAGCCCTCGCACACATTGAAGGCTCTTACATTATATATAAAAATTGTGTAAACAAAATTATTAATAATATATAAATAAATAAATTTATTATTATTATCAAACAACTTACATCAACCATATCATCATCAAATAAGAGCCAAAAATCATGACTTTTAACAATACTGATATAATGTCCTCTGTTAGGTCCTGAACCACAGTGTACTACAACTGCCACTAAGTTGTATAACCTATCCGGATTAACAGCATCATCAGACTAAAACAACAATTTTAACATTAATAAGTTATAGAGCTTTAAGCAAAATTCCTCGTTTGTTTACTAACAACTTCTAAACGATAGTAAATAAAATAAAATTATTCAATCCTAAAACTTTAAATTTTATTATAGAGAAATCAATAATGGGATTAAGGTCATTATCACTCTAAGGCTAAACCACTATAGATTGGATTGAATAAGAAATTGAAGAATAAAGTTTTAAGATTTTGGATATTTTGCTTATAAATAGAGTTATCTTCAGTTTAGTATATTTGTCTACTATTTAGTGTAAATAGTACACTATTTAGTGTACTATTTAGTAGTTAAAGTAATAGTGTACTATTACTTTTACCAAATAAAAGTAATAATTTTTGTAATTTTTTGATATTTTTAGAGGGTACTAGCCCTGGTACTAGATTAGTATTAGTACTAAAAGGACAAAGTAATGTTATTGTTACTAAATAATATTGACACCAGTGGAGTCTAGTGTGTTTTTTGCTTATTTTTTGTCACTATGTAAGATATATAAGTGAAAAATAGTTAATATTATTGGTATCACATTGTTCAGGGCAATCTGGTGTTTATGCAGACTCCATAACCTACTTGCAGAAGAATGAGGTAAAAAACTTGAGAAAAAGGCTAAAATTATAATTGTTAATTGAGCTTCGAAAAATACAAATGTATAAAAAATTTAAAAAAAACGGTTTCACATACAGAGAGAAAAACAAGAATACAGAGATGGCATCAGTCTCATACTATTAATGAGCAGGCAGTCTTAAGCGGATAAGATGTGATCTAATATTCCTGATAGCAACTTGTGGGCCTTAAATTATTCTTCATTACCACTAACTGTCATCAATAAGTCCAAGATGATTGTATTACAAATATATTCATAAAAAATTAAATAAAAATATTAAAAATTAAAAGTACCGTATTAAATAATCGTAACTCCAAAGGAAAAACCACTCTGTGAGATACTTTGATATGCCTGTTATACTGTTCCATATACTTAAATCTTTTCAGATGTAATGCCAAAATCATAGGAAGTTTTTTAAGCCTCATTCGTTTCTAAAATAAACAAATCAATACAATGAATAAAATGTTAGGCACATCTAAAGTAAGGTATATCCAATACATTTACAACTAAAATATTATTATATTAATTTCAATTCTTGTTTTTTAAACAAATTTCAAATAAAATACAAATTTCTATTGGTTTTGTGAAGAAATTTATTGTAAGAAACTGAATGAACTTCTTTACAAAATCAATTGAAACTTCTATTTAATTTTATTTAAAAAGTGATGTCTGCATGGAAGAAAAATACAAAAGTTTACTAAAGTTTGAAACTTGGGTGACTTTGTTTTGTTAAATTTAGTATAATAAATTAAACTTAGTTTATTAAATTAAATAAATATGTTATAACTTATTTACCTGGGCTTCTTGATAACTAGCACAATGATCACATTTAAATTTATTATCCCCGCAAAGCGTTTCCATACTACTAAAGCACCTCAAACAATGAGTAATGGAAGTGTTTTGATCTATATCAATTTGTAAATCGAAAAAATCTTCATCCTTACTGCTTAACTAAAAACAATGAAAAATTCAATTTTAAAACATTATGTTTAACCTATTCACATGTCAAATTCAAATCTTTTCCGAACACCAACCCCGCCTTGCCCTAAAATTAAGGCAAAATTATTTTATCTTATATTATATATTCCACAATATGAAGTCACCAAAGTGATAACGAAATTATCATTTTTCAGTAATAGTCCACAAAAAAAATGATAAACTTAACTAGCGTAAATCAACTTATGCTAGGGGTAAATGGGATAGTATTATTATAATTGGATTAATTTCTTACTGTTTCACAGTTAAGACATCTTGTTTCACTGGTTAAAATTCCTTGGAATATCTCATGGACCCAGGTTGGTTCAGGAGTTGAGTCATCATTTCCATCTTTTTTATTAGATGGTCCTCTCTCAGCTGTAACAAAGGTAATAAATATTTATTTAAAATCTACCTGTAATTTACTTGACTACAGTAGAACTATAAACTGATTGCCGGCGAAAGAAGGTGGGGGATGAAAACCTAATATTTCAGAACAAATTTCCAAAAAGATAGAATATAGCTATGTATAGTCTTTTGAAGAACTATGCATATTACTGCATTCATTTAGCCTGACTAGATCCAGGTTCATATTAACTATTTTAGTATTCTATTTATCTTTTAATGCTATTCTAAATTAAATTATACACGTTTTACTCTATTAAATTCACTTTGTAGCCGTATCATCAAAGTATCTTATCAAAGGGTGACATAAGATATCACTAAAACTTTCTTTCCAAAAATAAATTTTGCTATCAGTAAAATCAAGAGGACGTGTTAAAAAGCAGCATTATCTAAGTGAATGTTAATAACTTACATACCTAATTCATGTTTATTGAGAAGTAAATTACATTTCTTTTGATAAAAATAAAAAAAATAAATAATCAATTAAGTTAATGTCACTTGTTAATTAATACATTACTTCCTAACTCAAACATAACTTCTACAGATTTTTCACATAAAATATGACTCAACACAAGATATTTTACTCAACTAAAGCAATCAAATAAAATTTATGAAGTACTTACACAAAATTGTTTCATTTATTCGATTTATTAAAAAATT
Organism: Microvelia longipes; assembly: GCA_018340805.1. Lineage (NCBI taxonomy): Eukaryota > Metazoa > Arthropoda > Insecta > Hemiptera > Veliidae > Microvelia > Microvelia longipes. The sequence continues at coordinate 15,449,418 of JACMZG010001893.1, forward strand.
TAAAAATTCATGTGCATCCTGCTGCAAATAATTATCAAATTCCTCTGAAAATGTCAATAAAAATATTAAAACATACATAATAATATGTATTAAGAAGAATTTTAATGAATTGAGAATTTCCTTTAGAAAAAATTACTATTATATCACCATGTAATATAATATAAATGAACCTATTTGATGGTTGGTCACAAGCAATTCATTTAGATCATAATTAATACATAATAGGCAATTAATGGATAAATTTGTTTGGTTACAAGCCAATATTATTTTTATGACCTCAAACCCTCATAAAATTAGAAAACTTAAATAAAATAACAGAAAGCCAAACAGAAGAATTGATAAGCCCCACTCCCCCATTAACTTCTGTCATCCGAACAACCTCATTAGTTTCAATTTCATAATTTAAATTTGCTTAATAAAACAAATTCCAAAACACAAAAATTATAAAAAATTAAAATCAAGAACCCTACCTTTTTCTTTACGCAGCCTAGCAATAAACTTTTTAGGTGCAATCGAGCCGACTTTCTTCTTTTGTGTGGCTATACTGTAAAAGAGATCAGCTAAACAAGAAAGTAACGTTTCCTTATTCCTTTTGTTTTTTGCTTTATATTCTAATACTTTTTCGCGAAACGGTTTACAAAAGTATAAAGCTTGAAGAACAGAATTGCTATAACATGTGTTACCAAACTGAAACATATAAACACATAACTTAGTATTTAAATAATATTCTCTTAAACAAGGGTCACTCACTAACTTAGCACCTATATAGGGCACTAGTTTTTTTTAAAATAATAATAATAAAGTCAACAAATTATTCAAAAGAAACTGCAAAAATGTAAATACAAATTCAAAATCAAAATGAAAGATAATTTACTTAACCATTATAAACAAAACTAAAGTCAATTCAGATACTACCAATAACAATAACTTACATTTACAAGTCCAAAGTAATGTTCATTAGGTGGAAACTGGTCTGCTCCTATGTCTTTCTCTAACTGAGACACATTCGTTCCCTAAAAGAATAGAATTTAAAAAAAAAAATATTTAACAAACATATTTTACTAAGAAGAGGTAACACGTCCCTTAAATTTTTCTGGTTCCATAAGCCTAACAGTAAGTTAAAAATAATTAACATTATTCTCTGAAATTTAAATATAATTTTTTCTTAATTTTAAATTTACCAAGCAACGATACAGATTATGATAACAAAGCGTAATGTATGCTAAAAAATCATATTTTATTGCCATGATTTGGATAATAAAGAACTACTACTAAAGAATATAAAAATCTTGGTTTAAAAGAGATATATTAGCACAATTTGATATAGTCGAAGAACCCTAGATATATAGAACAGCAATAAATATGAAATAATACATAATAAAAATTAGGCATATAGTATCTCGGAATCAAAATTATCTTGCCGTATTGGATTTGGCACATGAATCCTTACACATTAATACTGTATTATTCCCAGCAGTCACCTTTATAGGTACTGACCTCACTAGATATACTTGCAAACATAGTATACTTATTTATTGCATAAACAGACACAATTGAACCAAATTTCTAATTGGATTATTTTACAAAAAAATAAAGAAAGAATACATTTTATTTGATAAAAATTGGAATAATTCAGATAATAAGATGAAACTAGGCACATTGGTTGGTCTTTCATATGACTACATGCGTACAAAGTTTCAAATTGATTGAAATATTTTTCCGCATTTATAAATGTTGCAATGTTTTAACTCTCTGTAATACTGGGAGCTACACACATAATCACTCTTGCATACACACACACACACACACAGAAAGACAACTTGGTAAAAACTACTAAGAAGGTCTTAAAACATCTGAAACAGATAATTCAACCTGATAATTCAGGTCAAACCCAGGTTTCAGATTCTTAGTGGAAACACAATACTTTTCCCATATAACTACAGTACAAAGAGGAAAAGTAAAAATTGGCATTCGTAAATAATACCACATTTGTTAACTAAATTATGAGCCTCCATCTTCAGCAAGACACCTTTGCTACTGAGGGAGGGGTGATAAGTTATATAATAAAACGGGATAAAGAATATGGGTGTTAAATAATAAAACAGAATACTTTTAATTGAACAGCTTTCCAATGTTTATATTTGTTGTCTCTGATGTATTTTTCAGTTTTAATATCATTCAGAGTGACAACCATCTATGTGGAGAACTTTTTGCTTACAATAATTTCTGTAAGATATACTCGCTTTCCATTTATAAGTTTGATTAGATACACCAGGTATCTAGATATATAGGACAAAATGTGTATATTTCTGATGGTTTTGTTAGTTTTATCAAAAAATTGATATTTCACAGGTTACCTACTTCTTACTAGAGCAATCAAATGCCTTAAGCCTACTGTAAACAAAAAGTTCCCGGCAGAATGGTTGTGACAATAAATAAAATTAAAACTGAAAATTCATTAAAGATTACTAATATAAACATTGAAAAGCTGTTCAATTAAATAGAAGTATTCGGTTTCATGATTTAATACACTCATTCCTGTATTTAACTGATCATTTCTTATAAAATATGCAATAAGGCGACTTCTATTTCAAGTTATTTGTTTTAATTAATATTTGTAACAACAATAAATTACTAAATTGAGAACGAAAGATAAAAAACAAGTGAAAAATACTGACCATAGTAATCTCGTCCTGAGGGAGGCATTAAAAACTTGAGAAATATATAAACTACAACGACAAGCTGGCGGCATAACAGATCATAATTATATTTCAAAAACAAATATATAAAAGAACCAGATATTTTAGAAATTAAAGTTAAAGATATTACAGAAAATCTAAATAAATTCGGTAATGCGGGGTACAAAAGAAAGATAGACAGGCTGATAGGAAAATCAAAACCAACAGGAGAAGCGTTTTATTTATGAAAGTGCTCGCAGTTCACTTGTTACCGGCTGATTTTTAGCGCCAGCGCTTTAAAATTATGATTCAGAAGATAATTCAATTCTGAAACGTTTCTTTAATCGTTCTTCTTTAAACTTGTGCCATCCGTTAGTGTTTTTTTTTAAATTAGTTGGAATGTTATTTTATTTTATAACTTTTAGTATCACTCAAATCTCCATTTTGGTGGATAAAATTAGAATCAGATAACAATCCAAACTCCCTAAACACTTAAATCTATTTAATATTTTGATTAGTGTTTGCATGACTATATTAAGGGATAAAACCCTTTGTAGTTATTAAAATTTACTACTAAGATGATTAAAATAGTGTTGCAAAGATCTGAAGACAACATTACGAAATTTACAAATTAACAAGTACTAACTCTACATTTTTAACAAAGGCTTTTTATTTAATTTTATTTATTATATATTAATATCTTTTCACTTATAACCATTATTTTTTACTAATCAATAGTAAGTACTGAATCGTTATGCAGCAATAGTTTTATCAATAAAGAACAGTTCATTAATAGATCCTCATATAACAGAACAGTTAGTTGAGGTTCGTTTTGAGCGATATAGACTTTTTATGAAATTAAGCAACTTTTTATTAAATAAATTAACCTTTCGTCAATGAAGGTTGCCCTGTTTTAATCGTCTATTTACGAAACAAAAGCATAACAGATTAAATAACAGTAGATCTTCAAATAGATAAAAAAAATAATTATTACAACGAATGGCACCCCTGATTTTACTTTGAAATTTTGCTAATTCATACGTATCTAATGCGTTCAAAGCTTTCCTTGGGCGTTGCTTCGACTTGTCTATGAATTTTTGTATTTCCTTCCTCATTAACTGTGAGTATTTTTTTTTATAATTATTCCTTGTGTATTTGTGCTCTTATATTCATATATTATATTTAAGAATGACTTATCTACAAGCTAAGAAAATTTGACTTTACTGTGAGGTTACAAAATATCCTGATGGAATGAATGTATAAGTTACTTGTAATATTCTTTTTAGTTTCTACTTTGTTGAGATGATGATTTTCTTCTGACAGTTATTTTCAGCGTACGCCTAAGTAAGCATATAGCTATTAAAATGGTTATATTGCATTTGTTTTAGAGCTTCATCGAGCCAGATAGTGGCCAATAGAAATAAGGGCAATAATAATTTTAAAGTCCACAGTAATAATTATTCAGGTAACAAATGCTTTAAAACAATGCTACTCTTAAGACTTAAAGTGTGGGTATATAATTTAACTTAATAGTTAAAAGTTAAGAGTGTATAATGGCGCATGCCATACATATTTTGCCTGGTCAGGTCTTAACAACGGATAATCCGTCGAATGGATATTCGATTAAGTCCGCACGTAAGTCAGGGTCCTTATTTATCTCTTTATTCAGACAGGAGGTTTTGCAGGGGGTTCAATCTCGTGATCAACTCCTTAAGGGGGTCACCCCCTCCCCCCCAGTAGTTGTCGTGTGAACAGGATTAAACAGGGGTTTCAACCCAGAAAGTCATTTTTTTATTGAGTTGGAGTCTAAACTATAGGGTAAAAATACCGTTCACACGGTACCCTATAGTTTAGACTCTAACCCGATAAAAAAATGACTTTCTGGGTTGAAACCCCTGTTTAATCCTGTTCACACGACAACTACTGGGGGGGGGGGGGGGGTGACCCCCTTAAGAAGTTGATCACGAGATTGAACCCCTGCCAAACCCCTGTCTGAAAAAGAGATAAAAACGACTCTGACTTACGTACTTAATAGAATATCCATTCGACGGATTATCCGTTTCACAACTATTGGATTATTCACACGACAACTACTGGGGGGGGGGGGGCCTGCGAAACACCGCGTCTGAACAAAGTAAACACACACATATATGTATGCAGATACATATGTATATATATATATATATATATATATTATATATATAATATATATATATATATATATATATATATATAAGATTATATATAAACCATCATCCAGGCATTCAGATAGCAAATACTCTGCTGATTGAACCAAAGATTGATCAGCCCCCACTCGACAGTTGTGTTTTTATCGTTTAGCATTTTTATCGTTTGATGTTGTTTTCGATTTCGTAAATAATACCACTAGTAGCTAGCTGATTCCAAACTCGCTAAATGACTTGTGAGTTGCACCATATATTGTGAATGACCATGAGTGTAGTGAATTTTCGGTAAGAGCCTTAAGCAACTTATAAGATATTCCCAGCGGAAACAACCTTAGGTGGTGTAAAGTATTTTAGTAGTTGAAGATGCTCCTGAAGAATGCTCCTGTACTATAAGGTAAGTGATCAATTTTAGTTTGACTATTTTGAATTAAGGAAGAATACATGAAATAGAGAATCGTCTACGTCTACATCTATTTAAAAAATAGAGTATATCCTTTTTTAGGTTTGTTTTTCATTTTTTGTAAATTATCACAGTAAAACCTACAAATAAACCTGATTTTATTATTCTTATAATTAGTAATAGGTTTAAATAATCCTTGTGATTGTGGTGTCGTTCCATTTTATTCTTTACAGGGTGGGAATATGGATTCATGTTTTTGGGCATAACTATAAATAGTTTTCTCATACTAGTAGAGAAAATAGAGATTTTGTTTAACTATAACCCAAGATATAACATAATAAAAACATTGGAAAACAATAAGTATAATTATATTATTTTTTGAGGGTTTGACGCAAAGAGACCCAGCCCATGATGATAAAACTACAAATAATTATTTAAATCTAATGAAGTGTTTTTTCAGGTCAATTTTAGAATAGATGTGTATTATAAATAAGTGTCTCTAGACATTATCACAAAAAATGTCTCACATAAGATAGAGATTGGACTTACATATCCTTCATCCACCCTGGGGTTAAAACATCCATATTCAATGCCTCGAACATACTCGACCTTGAGTCAACATCAAAGGTACCTTGAACCTATATTTTTTACCATTTTCATTTCAGGGCCTCCAAAAAAGGCATGACTATTTCCTTTCTCCTGCCAAAAATATTCTGTCAGCCTTTTAATCCTTTGGAAAAAGAACATCATTTTTACGTATATGATAGATTAGCTTGTTATCAAGTAACACTAGTTTATTGTATTTTACGTGTTTTTTATTTAAGTCTAAATTAGGCTTAATTAAACTTTGATTGTTACATATACTATTTTTTGGGGTTGAGGGTGGGAGAGTCATTAAAATGAAATATAATACTTTTTTTAAGGTTTTATAGCCGGCGGATGTGAAGTAAATGTTTTATCGCCTTAGCAATAAAATAATTTTTACTATTTTTGAGGCTGTAGACACTTTACAGCCGCAGTAAATATAAGAACTTACAGTTTTTAATTTATTGATAGGAAAACAAACTAAGTTAAAATTAATTAAAATTACCAAGGACTCAGTGGTAGAGCCACCTGTTGGTCGAGGCTTCAAATCAAGCCGGGGGAGGACCTTAAGTTATCCTTTGTACCGATCTCTCGGGAGAGTATACCTTTACGCAATAAATAAGTTCACTAAGTTATAGGTTTCAACACACCTATAACTTTTGTTGGATCATATAAGTGAAGCAGCATTGAGCGTGTTCAGTGCCTAGATGGGTGACGAATATTGCTTTACCTCATTTATACCGTTGTACGTTTATACCGTTAGGGAAATTATTGTGTTTGCAAAACAATCCGAAACCGGGATGTTATAAGGCCTTCTAAGTGGTTTTCACAAAGTTGTCTTATTTCATGTGAGTGTGTGGGTGTGTTATCATTGTAGCTCCCAGTGTATTTATGCTAAAGAGTTGAAACTTTCTACAAAAATCAGACTATAGATGCAGTTGTGCTGCCCGGAAAATATTTGTTTATGACGTTACTATCCCGCAATAATGAATCAGCAAAAATTTCGAAAAATCATAAAATGCGGAAAAATGATGAGATCAGATTGCGATTTGGCACGCATGTAGCCAATTATAAGACTAACATATGTGTTAAGTTTTATCTCATTACCAGCATTAGTTCAATTTTTATTATAAAGCTTGTAAACGTTTTTAAGAAATTGTAAAATGTCGGAAAATAATCCAATTAATTTGAAATTTGGTACAGGTATATCTTTACCTTATAAATAAGTACACAAGTTTCGTTTCAAAGCAATCGAAGAATGAACTAGCATCTTCAGAGGGCTCGTCGTGCTCATTGAGACTAGAAGCTAATCACTGATATAACTTTATTAGTTGAGAGATCGAGTGTTGCCCCGCCTGCTGATGATGGCGTTATGCCGAAACCGGTCTAGGGATATTCATATCCAACAGCAAGTATCGACGGTAGCTGATTCTTCGATTAAAATGTAGTAACTGTTAATCTTCCTTCTTTACTTTTTCCTCACTTATGAATTTATTAATTTATAAAATTAATTATTATGAATTATGAATTTATAAAAGTCCCACCAGTGTCTTCATCGAATTTACTGATAAAAATGAAAACTAATACTAATAAGAATAAACCAATATTTCAACTGAAGTGTCCTGATTGGAATCTTTAGAGGAATGTTCAAAAAGGCAATCTGACGTCTTTAGTGAAATCTTTAGAGGAATGTTCAAAAAGGCAAATTAACAAAGGTAGAAATAAAATAGATAAACCAATAGTTTATTTAAATACTATATTAGAAAGATATTTTTTACAATTTGAACACTATGATGATATTAATGTTTTTACTGTTGTAAAATCCTGCCTAACCTAGGTTGAAATGGTAGGTTATGTCTGCGTCTACCGAGTCTGGGAGCAAAGGGTGGAGATCTGGAGGTTTCGGTGAGTTCTTCATCCTTTGGCTCTCTTCCAAGACGTGGTGTGTAGTAATTCAACTTCTTGGCTCTGTTCTCATCAACTGTGAACAGAAGCAAATTTAATACATTAACATTAGCAATTAATATAATGTATTTTTGTTACGTTTTTAAGAGGCAATACTTTTTAAGGCCTTGTGTGCTTCAAATGGTGTCTTAATATTGATAATTAATGTATAAACCTGAATCAAGTTATCGCTTAATTATTTACGTCTACTAAAATTTCTTCTCCCTTCAGGTGCGTAATCCTAAAAAATATTTCCTCAGCCCTAGCTACCCGATGCTTGCCCCATTAATTTATTTATATGCTAAGAATTCGTCCGACCTTCAGATTTTGTTTTGCCTCATAAAATGTTGAGCTGGCTGCGACCTTGTTTCTCTTCTAGATCAAAAAGTTAACCAAGCTCTTATCAGCTTATAACAGATAATAAAGATATTCAAACTGGGTATAGCAAACATAGGCAGTTTTAGTAAGCACTGAATGTAACTGAATCTACATTATTTATTTTGCTTATTTAATTCGATAAGCATTTTAATTACATTAAAAACTAACACAATTACTCACAATTAATTAAGAACTATTTAAGTAAACTCAAAACTTCTTTTAGTTCCAAACCAATTTGTTAAATAAAACCATGTGCCAAATGTGGCTCTAAGTTTATTTACACAACCTTCACAAAAGTCAATTTCAAAGAAGTACAATAAAAAAGAATCAAAATTTGAAAATGGTCGATGGAATATGGAATTGGCAAATGGAAAATGGTGAATTGGTGGATATAACCATAAGCTGATATCAGCGTTCGGTGCTGAAGTAGGTTATAGATGTATTTTAGTCATAGCTCCATAACGTAGTCTTGACTATCAATCTCTTACTAAAAATGTTTTCATTCTACTTTTAAGGTAATCGATAAAATTAAATAAATCAATCATAATCCAAGTATTAATTTTTCAGATTTAGCTGTTCTCTTACATGGATTCGATGCCAATTGTGCTCTTACTCAAACATGCTGAGATCATGGAGATCCTCAACATAGAGAGAGATCCTCACTGATATTATAAGGAGAGAACCAACTATTCCAACTGATTTAAGTTGTTGCAGGTAAGCCTGTTTAACAGTATCTTACAACGCTATAATGGACAAGGGTGGTGAGACCTTGAATGCCATACACAGGCACTCTAGTGAGACCTGTTCCTTTAAAATCATTCTAAATCAAATTTTTTCTCTGTGTACTATAGGGGATACTGTATAGGATTATAATAGAATTCTACATTTCGGTGTAGAAAGTATTCAGAGAAACAGGCTGGGTGTCCAAGCAAATCCAAACTTAAATGTTGTTCAGGATTAATGGACACTAATTCTACAGCATTTTTGGGGAGCCAATAAACTATATAACCCATAAACAAACCTAGCCAGTGCATTTAGGCCCGTCTTAACATTGCATTTAGGCCTTTGATTAGTGGGGCACGATGACACCGTGTCCCTAGGAAGCCTTTGAACATCCTACTACTACTTAGACAATAGGCCAACCTATGAACCGTATTACTACCCTGAACATAACTTCTTACCTTCAACAGAATCATGTGCGTAGTCTCCCTTAAGTGGGACTAATGCCCACGGACCATTTCTCAATAACTCGAACAAATCATCTTGGGAGTCAAATGTCTCAGATCTCTTACCAAGTCTTGGTCCAAACCAAAGTGATCCTGCTGTTTCTTTTCTTTTAATAAGTTCGCTGCTTTCATCTTCCCCTAGGTCCAAACCTATAAAAAAAGTTAAAAGTCTGCGTGTCTCAAATTCTATATAATAACTTTCACACAATAACTTTCGAACACTTTCTCAGATCAAAATGAAACTTGGTACGAAAATCGACCTTGTTAGGGACATTATCCTGACCCTATTGTTTATGTCTTACAATGTACGCATTGTAAGACATCTGTAAGAGAAGTAAGGAGCAAAGTGAGGAGTATCAGCTAAGCACACCACTAAACTTAACTTTAGGTTACAATACACTAACACATAATTAAACGTGTTCGTATTTATATACTACCTCGCTACTAGTAGCATTCGGTTTAAATAGCGGCCGGTTAAAAATTTGATTTGAAGTAGTTGAAAATGAGTCACATTTTTCAGGCCTGGCTCTTGGACTTAGAGCCAGAGCCAAGAGCCAGAGCCCAAGAGCCAGGCCACTTCTCTCTCACTTCTAAATACTTAGTTACCTTCTATATTTAAGGTAAATATAGAAGGTAACTTACTTCTAAAAGTATTTAGAAGTGAACAAAAAGAGGTATAATATAAAGTATAAAGTATTTTATAGAAAATATAAAAATATATAGAATGTAAAATATATCTGGGCTCAAGAAGGTTCTAAAATTATTATTTTCTATTATAATGAATATAAAAATATAATAAGCAAGTAAACCATGTTATAAATCAAAGGTATAGAGAAAAGTGATAAAAAAAAAATTCAGAAATCAAAACCCAAAGTAAAGCGATTAAAACAACGCTGAGAATCAAGAGTAAGCAGGAGAAGTAATTAAACAAAGTTAAGAAGAAAATTATAAAGCAAATTGATAAAACAAAGTTAAGAATAAAATTATAAATAAAATCAAAAATATTAAAACAAAGTTAGGATATTAATTGTATATAGAAAATTGATTAAACAAATGAATAAATCAAAGTTATTAAGAAAAACAATAGCTAGGTTTGAAAAGTAAGTTAGAAATCAAAATGAATTAATAAACAAAGTGAGATGTGAATATAAATGTTTATAATTTTAAAAATCAAAGAAATTAAATTATTATTTAAATTTTATTTGTACAAACTAAATTTACTTAGTACTGTTATTATAAAACTGAGTTACCGTATGTTGTGTCTAATAGAGGTACTAATACAAGTAATACTAAACTACTTGCTACTGCTAGTGATTCCATGATTATGTTTGTTTTCCTACTTTCCACACGAGCTTATATACCAACATTATAGGGAGATATAAACAGGGTGTCTACCCCCCTTGTCAAAGTGTAAATCCTAGACGACATGGACTAACTTGATTTATTCTAAATCTTTAATCAAAGATTTAGATTCACGTATTAGATCCTTAATTTGTTTATTTCAGACGTTTATTTAATCTTTTGTTTTATTTCCCTTATGTGTTACCTTTTAGTCTGACCTTATTTTAGTTTTACCTCCTGATATTGTTTTTATAAAAAAAGGTTATATTTAGAAACGAATATATTTCTATTTAAAATAAATTAAAATAGAAGGAATTTTGCTACAAAAACATTATCGTGCAAAAAAGTCAGTTTACAAATAAGGGGTAAATACCCCTACAGAAAGAGGCCAAATGGCCTCTCGATGTTAATTCTACAGTGTATAGTAACTACTCAATTTTATTCAAATCGTAAATGTTGGTATATTTGATAAATCAATATGCTGAAATTGTTGGCTCGAAAGCTGAAGCTTAAACTCAAAAAAGGCAAGGTTTGAGAATTTGGTCAGATATTGAAAATTGAATCTATGTGCACAACTGTAGACCCGTTGCCGCAAATCACGCAGTTACATATCCTTCTTATCATTGAAGTTAATAATTTGATTCATATATTAATTGGTAAATCGAAATCTATGAAGATATCATGTTGATAAGAGATAAATGCCGCGGCTAAGCAGTAGGTAGGGATCGTGATATAAGAAGGGGATGAGAATCGTTCAGAAAACAGTGGGGTGTCGATACCCCGCACTAACTGAGACAGTTCTTCGGAACCACTCGAGACCGGAGTTAAACCGTCCGACGGTTTGTCATCATGCGGACTTTACTGGTTTGTTTACTCTTCGTCTCATCGCAAGCTTTTTACACTGACACAGGTATTGAACTGTTATAATATCGACCGGTTAGATCTTCTTTGAAACAACTTCTTTCTTAAAATCCGGTTTTACAGGATATTTTCTTTAGGAATTAGCGACATTTATTTATGTTTTCGTTAAGATCAAGACGATAATTTTTATCGATAGTGGCAGATAGGGATAGCGCTAAAGATGATATATTATGGTCTTCATAGGGAACAGGGGGCAATTTGCATGTCTCAAAGTGACAGGTAAAACTTATTATCCTCTACACACATCTCCGGTAATATCGGCGCATCCTCATTCCTACTTGTGGAATATGTAATCCATAAAATATTTTTTTTCAAAATCAGATAGACCCACTGCAAAGCCAGCTAAAGATTGAATTAACAACTCAAGAAAGAATTGAAATTTGAGGAAACATTATTGCTCTATAATCTAAAATTGATTGCACGTAATTTTATGCTTGTAAGTAAAATTTTCGCTCTTTGGCGCAAAAATGTGGCTAAGATAAACAGCGCTAAGTATCTTACGACCCTAAGAGAGGTGGTTGGTAAAAAGGGCCTTAGATTGTGTCTAGTTACCTAGTTGTACCAAGCAAGTGGACAGGGAACTGTACCGCCACTCTAACTGCAACTACCCCTACGGGTAATTTAATTCAACTATCAATAAATACCGATAATCCATTTTAGACTAGTCATAGTCATGCCTACGCAATGTAAAGTTAATTCATAAGTTGATAAGTAAATTTACGACGCAAATAATTTCGACGTTCAAAGATTAGGAATACTATTAAGTGGTATGCTTTGTTTTTATTTGTGTTTCATATTATTGCTTACAAAGTGTTGGATAATCGTTGGTGTTATTACTAGAAATACACAAATCATGTACCTGGTACCTTGAAACATTTTCTCACCTTATCTGATCCGTTACACTAACCCTCACCACTTGGGACTCGCTTCCCTCGTCCTCAGAGCATGAAAAATGCTTAATTTATTATTTTTATATCTTCAGACTCGCTTCGGTCGCCACCAGACATAAAAAATTGGTTTAATCCGAGCGGCCACCTATCAAACATTACCGATGCAGTTACTATCTAGGAGCTAAAACCGTTGTCAATTCGCTCGATGGTGCTTAACACTAGTGATAAGATTATGATTAAAACCGTGGACAGACTAGCTTTCTAAAATGAAACTTAGTAAGATTGCAGTCGTGCCGAAATTCAATTCAATTAATTTTTTTTCAATTTTTAGCGACTTTTTGAAAAAGGTTTACTGGTCATTCGATAAAAAATTGTTGTAATTTTAATTATTTGATTAAACCTATTATATAAATGTCTTAAGCGATGCCTTTTCCGTGTTTTCTGACAAGGGGGCTATCTCCTAGATTGTGTCAGACAGTGTTTAAACAAACTTGACAATGATCCAATTGTTTTCATAGGTGTCTTTATATAAATATATTACTAGATGGAGCATAACCAATCTTAATACATTGAAAATCTTAGAAACATTTTTGCTGGGCCCTCAGGGTTCCGTGTAACCTCTTCCTGTTTTGTAACCTCTTCCAAAATGGTTAACGTTGTGTTAAAAAATCGTTGTATTTTTGCACACTGCTTTGTTTTGTTCTACAAACATTCTCTTTTATATAAGTTAACAGAAATTTTGGTCTGTTTATTAATAATATTATTGATAATGGAAGGTGTCTAAGTTATTTGTTTGATGCTTAAAAATTATTCCATTGGGCCTCTATATTGTAAAAATATCTCTATAGGTATCTATTATAAGATGAATAATTTAATTATATATTTAGAGATCATTAATCACAAATTTCTTTCGTTTTTCTGTGATAAAGAAAAACAAGACGCTTTTTAAACTCTTGCCCGCTACGCGGCGTCGGAGATTGAGCCACTTAAGGCCTCCCCGCCACCCTGTGATCGCGAAGCGGCCACAGAGTTTTCCTGCATCAGTTTGTCGTATTAGTTGTTTTTGTAAGTGATATACTGCTATGATATTAGTGAATTTCCATATGTATTAGTCAAAAATGTGATTTGTTTACATTCATTGTTTACATGGGAAGTGTGGAAAATAATATCATAAATGTTCAAAAAAGATTTACATAACCATAGTCATGTAACCATAGTCAACCATAGTCTAAAAGTCATAAAATAAAAATAATAAAAAATAAATAAATACCTAGAGATTATTTTATAGTCAATGTTAACATATTTTACACCCTCTGTAATTTTGGTTTCCAGTAATTTACCATAGTTTTTTTCGACTTTTTTGTCACTTTAAGTGGTCGTGTCGACTCCGGATCAGTTTGATTCAATTTAGCGTCCTAAGAAACATGACTAGTAACACCGATTCTTTGAAAAATGCTAGTGGTGGTGTTAGAATCGCTTGTCAGTGTCGTGGTTTGGAGTCGCAGCCCCCGCGCCGCCTTGCAGTCACCCGTATTAGTACAGTCTATCGTTTAGTTTAAAAATCTTGACAGGTCAGTTTAGACACTACCAATTCTTAAGAAAAAAAATACCTGCAAGAAGGGAGCGGGAAAAACTATGTAAACAAATCAGGTTATTTTAACCGTATTTTCTTGGCGATGTTTTTTTATATTTCTTTTGTGTAGTTTTATTTTAAAAAATAATTTTCAAGATTAATTGGAAATTAGTTTTCAAAGCGATGTAAACAAAAGAAGAACCACAAAGTGAACGATTGCCGGGAAGAGGGTTTTTTCCCTACAGCGGTTATTGTGGTAGGGATTTTTTTCTCTTTTTAAGTGAGAGGTTGGCAGCGGCTTCTCTGATTGGTTAATCCCCAAAATACTTATGACCTGGGGGATTTTTAAACTTAACGATAGACTGTAGTATTGTAAATGGCATACCTTTACTATATTAGCGAATTTTCAAATGTATTACTCAAAAACCGTGATTTTTTTACACATAACTTTGTATGTCATAGGGCGGACTGGCCAGTGAGGCCTAGGGCGGCGCTCTTTTTGGGCCTCTCAGCCAAAAATAAATTAAAAAAACAACGAAAATTGATAAAAAATGTTTATCATATTAAATATTTTTAATATATGCAACAGCAGAGTCAATGAGGTCCAATACTCTGAGGTAGGGCCGAAAGGTTAAAGACTAGAGCCAATAATACTTAACCTACTTGATCAGGGCCCTAAAGAAGTTCAGAAGGGCCCTGGAGCTTAAACATAAAATAATTATATTTAATTATAAAACATTAATATGTAATATTTAAATGTATAAACTTAACTTTTATTTTAGTTTATGTTAATTTTACTTAAGTTTATTTTATACTTACATATTTATTTTATTTATTTAATTTTATTTTAATTTATTCAAATAAAATAATTCCATTAGATTTTATTAATTTAGTATTTATTTTATTCAATACTAAATTAATTATGCTTGCTAAAATCATTAATACTACTCTAGTGAAAAGTAGGCCCCTCCACTTAAGAAGCACTATAGTACCCTCCTCCCCCCATTGGGCCCCTTGAGATGTAGGTTTGGGCCCTTTTTAAGGCCAAACCCTCCTCGGGCCTTTTTGGCTCAGTTCGCTTTTGGTCATGACACCCTTGTAAATTGATCACTACTTCATTCAGAGGTAGAGCGTAGCCAGTCCGAAGTCATAACATCCTTGTAAATGGATCACTAATTTATTCAGAGGTAGAGCGTAGCGAGTCCGAAGTCATAACACTCTAGTAATTGGAATACTGCTTTATTCAGAGGTAGAGCGTAGAGAGTCCGAAGTCATATAACACCCTAATAATTGGATCACTACTTTATTCAGAGGTAGAGCGTAGCGAGTCCGAAGTCATAACACCCTAGTAATTAGAACACTGTTTTATTCCGAGGTAGAGCGTAGCGAGTCCGAAGTAATACCACATTATGCTTTGAACAGTTATGACATTCTCAGCATGAGCGAAGCGAGTCTAAAATCGCAAGGTAAAATACCGACGTACGCCATAACAGATTTATAACAGATATATTTAATTTTTTTATAATAATAATTGAATGTTGCTGATATAAAAAAAAAATATTACAGCAACTACGTATGAAATGTGGCAGGTTTATCTAGTGTTAAAATATATGAAACTTGTTTGCAAGGTCGAATGCAAATAAGTCTACGGACAGTGTAATAGTAAGCGCTTTGACAAACGACTAACTACGCCCTTCTTTGTGAGTCCCAGGTTCTAAACAAAATACACTAAAATCTATATAAATTCAGAATTCTATTAGAAATAAATTTTTATATTAATTTAAGGATTAAGTTTAATGGACAGTGAGAAATCTTAATTAGGAATATAAGATAGTGAAGGCAGCAGTCCGAGTTTTATTAGATTAATTTATCTCTTATCAGAGCTTTCGCACAAAGTGATGCTTGGCATCCTCAGCGGATCTAATAACAAGCAAACAATACCATAAACCAATTACAAAACAGAATTCAAAAAATAAATTAAACAAGGCAAAAAAACAAATCCAAAACAAATGCAAGTTAATATTTAAAGTAATCATTAGCCCAAATTTACAGTAAGTAATATAGTTACGGTACCACGGCTCAGGCCGATTTGCATGAAATTAAATAAGTATTAGTCAGTATTAATTTTAAATAGTATGTAATTATGTTATGCAATAAATGGTTATTTATTATTTATTTATAATATAGTTACAACACCAACATAACCACACTACATGTGGTGTTGTATTACTGAAAACCAAAATTATGGTCAATGAAAGATAAATTTGGAGTAGGGTGTCGTTTTCAAATTTTGGGGCGCTGAATCGAATAAAACCGGTAATGGGCCGGTTATGGGTTACTGGCCATACGATTACTGGCCGGTTATGGGCCGATACGACCCATAAAAGTAACCAAAAAATCGAAAAAACTTTGGTCAGTTACCGGAGAACCTAAAATACGAACGGTAAAGAACGCATTTCATGTAAGAAGTCGTTTTCTAGAACTGTGAGTAGTATGAGATTGGTCCGGGCCCGGAGTCGATAGGTGCACTCAAAGTCAGGGTATTTGGGTTGGAATCCTACTTTATTGATCGTTTATTTATATTATATAAGTTAATAAGTACAAAACAATTTTGGCGCTGTTGTCCGCATACAGGCTTTTCAATATATTTTAACTGTCCACCAAAATTAAAATAGATGTTGAATTTTGACTGGTTGTTTTTTATTTTTCCTCATTTATACCGTAGGTATATAGGAAAAGCATTGTGTTAGCAGAAAAAATCCAAAACCGAGATGTTTTCGGAATTATCCGTTTAAGGTATTTTAAGACCTCCTAAGTGGTTTTCACAAAGTTGTCTGTGTGTGTGCCTGTTATCATCGTAGCTCCAGTGTATTTATGCTAAAGAGTTTCAACTTTGTACAAAAATCAGTCTACCTCTGTATTTGTGCTATTCCGAAAATAATTTTTCTTATGACGTCATTAATCCGCAATAATGACTCGCAATTAATTCTTCGCAATAAAAATTTCGAAACATCATAAATCGCGAAGGATGAGCGTAGCGAATTCGATGTGATGAGGAAAAGGTCCGAGGTACCCCGTGCCAAGTTTCAACTCTCCAGCATAATCACTGAGGGAGTTATACATGACACAGACACACATACACGCAGAAAAAGCAAGGTGACTTAATGATTTTTTTAAACAAGTTCTTTATAGGCAAAAGTATACATTATTTATTTTATGTAAACCGGAGCCATATTTTATCTATGGATTTGGGGTGATTTGGCCCTCTTTATTTATTTTTTTTAATATTTATTTTGGTATGAAATTTGGTTGTTTTTTGGGGTGTGAGGGGGTTTGTTTGGGTTAAGGATAATTTCATATTTTTGGGTTTGGGTATTTTTATTTTCATTTTTTTGCAGGATTTTCAAAAGATGATGTTTTTTGGGTGTTTTGGGGGGGGGGGTGTTTTAGGGTATTTTGCAGGAGTGTCAAAGAGGTTTCCTATAGAGTCTGTGAACTGACTTTTGATGAGTCAACTGGCATTTGCCTATAAAATTGAGGAATAAATCCCCTTATCCTAAAAAAAATCTAGAAACCAAATCCTAGGAACTAAACCCCCAAACATAAAAAATGTAATATTAATATAACCTTTACACCCAGGACCCGCGTGTCCGATTAACCGGTTGAATACTCGGTACTTGAAAGAAGTATTTGTTTTAGTTAATGATGCAAAAAAGAAGAATTTGGTTGAATGAATGATACAAGAGAACGTTTACTTTGAACAAAAGAAATAAGAAAGGACATTAATTGACGTCATACGAAGCCATCCAAGGATTATTAATATTCATAGAAAATTTTAAGCTAGACAAAATCCTAGGTAAAGACTAGATGTGCAAAGTTGGACTAAGTAGGGCATGTTAACCTTGGGCTAGTAGGACCTGACGAAATCTCTAAACCATCCTTCCTAATAATATCGATTAACCTTTTGTCAATTTAAATTATCTTTGAGTTTTATCGAATTTTCGAATTAAATTTCGCTAATGTGATCATTGGTGATATAAAAGGGAGGGGAGGGGGAAGATTTCGCGTGTTGCGTAAGAAATGTGAAGTAAAAAAATTTAAATTACGAAACAAAATTGTAGTATATGTTTATAAAATTTTAGCCTGATGAGATAACTTAACAATGTTTCTACAATGTTTTATAGTTTCGTTAAGGTATTATTGAAAGTTAATGTCATAAACATTTCATAAATGTTTCATTCATGTGAGTTAATGACGTCATACAAATATCATGAATTTATCATTGATGTGAGATAATGACGTCATACACATTTCATAAATGTATCATTCAGGTACGAAAAAGGAGTTCGGGATTTCTCGAAACGTCCATTATAAGTAATATAATTAAACAAATAATGATAACATAATAAGTAAATGAAGATTAAAGACGATAAAACTCTGTTAAAGATTGATATTGACTGATAAAGAATCACAAATAACAATGTGATATATATATATATATATATATATATATAATATATATATATATAATATATATAAAGTGAGAGAGGAGAGAGAAGAGATAGATAGAGTGGGAGAGATCGGTGTACCAAATAAAACGTTTTTTTTAATATTTTGTTCCTGTTCGTTGGACCTGGAAAATATATATATATTATAATATAATATATATATATATATATATATATATATATATATATATATATATATATATATATATATATATATTTGTGTGTGTGTGTGTGTGCGTGTGTGGTACAGCCAAAGTGATTAATGTGGTCATTATTTATTTATTTACAACTCTCACAAAATTTACACCTAACATTATGCATAATATCTAACCTTATTGGTCAATGAGATAATATGCAATATTATCTATACAAAAATATTACTTTAACTCACCTCTATTTTATTATCATATCATGAGAATTGGAAATAGTTAAAAAAAATTAGAAAATAATAAAACTATGATAAAACTCTGTTAAAGATTGATATTGACTGATTAAGAATCAAAAATTAGCTAAGTCCAACACATGGTTATCTGTACTTCACAATTTTTTCCTTGGTGGGGAAGAAAACAACCTTTTCTCCTCTCTATTCTTATCACTTTATTCAATTTAATTATTGTAAAAGTAATTATTTTTTTAAAATATTTATCACATTAGCCATTTTGTCTTAGATATGCATAATGGCCAGCCAAAGTGATTAATTAATTACTTTGGCCAACCGTCATTGTGCATAATGGTTAGATATTAGGCATATTATCCGATTTTTCACTTTTTATGAAAAAGATGTACTGTACATGCTGTGACATATGTATTAAGTTGAGAAGTATTAATGATATTAGGGACTTACAAATGGTGAAAAAAGGAATGTGAGGATCTTTTTCTCAGGCTAGTATAAGTCATTACGTGCTCGGAAGCACCGAGTCGACAACCAAGTCAGTTTTCAGTTGTCGACTTCCATTACTTCTATAGTTAATCTTGCCTTTGAATCTTCAAAGCTAACCAATATACACCAGATACATACTTTTACTAATTTTCGATTTCTGTGTGTTTATTAATATTTTTATCTTTATTTGAAGTTCCATCTTTCGAGATTCGTCATCATTAATGTCTCAACATTATGCCTAACTTATCAGGGTGCTGACAGAGCCTAAAGTCACATTGACCTTCTATTATAATTCCGCAGAATATAATTGAAAGTATTTACCCGCGACGAGCGATGCTCTCCTCAGTGTTTTCGAATTTTGTTTGATGTGTCACAAATCCGTTTAAGAGGTCCTTGATCACCACAACAAACTAGATTTTGCGAGACTATATATATATATAATATATATATATATATATATATATATATATATATATATATATATATATATATATATTATATATATATATATATATATATATATATATATATTTATATTTATATTTATATATATACACATATGTCTAACCTATTCACATGTTAAATTCAAATCTTTTCCGAACATCAGCCCCGCCTTGCCCTAAAATTGAGGCAAAATTATTTTATCTTTTCCAATACACAAAATGCAATATTAAAACAATCTTGAATCCTATTCCAATTAGATAAGACATTCACATAAGGACAATTGTTCTAGCTATGATTGTCAAAATCTCGTCTTGAAGAGAAATATAATTTTAGCCTTCTCTTTATTTAGATGATGACTGATAACATAAAACTAAATATTTATCACTTTTTACGAGTAATTATTACCATTACATCATACTTTATTATTCATTAACTTTAATCATAAATTTAAACCTAATGAATTACTTAATCCTTAAAAAAAGGCAATATACACAATTAAAAATAATAAATAAATTATATGTATATATATAGAATGAAAAATGCCTAATATACGGCCGAAAGCTCAAGTTTGAGTTTTTATTTTTATCTGATCACTACCTCATAAAATAGTCTTGTATAATAGTCTTGTATTAATTTTATAATTTAAATAGGTCATAACTTAATTTTTTCAATTTTGATTTTTCTCTTTTTTATTTTTCCCCATTTATACCCTAGGTATAGAGGAAAAGCATTGTGTTTGCAATAAAATCCAAAACCGAGATGTCACTGCAATTATCCGTTTCACGCTTTTTAAGGCCCCCTTAGTGGTATTTACAAAGTTGTATTTCTGTATGTGTGTGTGTGTTTGTTATCATCCGAGCTTCCAGTGTATTTATGCTACAGAGTTGAAACTTTGTACAAAAATCAGTTTACCGCTGTAGTTGTGTTATTCGGAAAATATTTTTTTTATATAACGTCATTAACCTGCAGTAATGACTCAACCAAAAACATAAAATGCGGAAAAATTATGCGTCCTAATTCAGGTTTGGTACGCATGTAGCCGTAACAAGACTAATATACGTGTCAAGTTTCATTTTATTATCAGCATTAGTTCAATTTTTATCAAATGACTTGTGTTCGTTTTTTAAAGAACTGGAAAATGATTGAATTGAAATTCGATGCGAGTGCAATTTTACGTAATTTTAATTCACGTAAAGTAATTAAAAATGAAACTTATTAATTTTACGTTCTCTTTACGTTATTAATAAGAACATCAAGTTTCGTTACAATATGACAAGTATATATGATTTTTGTTGCATCATATAAGTTAATTAGCATCGAGTGCGGTGAGTGCCTGGATGGGTGACCGCTGGGAATAAAACAAATGTATTTACTATCTGAGGACCAGCGAAGCGAGTTTGAAGTATAGAGGATAAGCGTAGCGAATCAGATGTGATGAGGAAAAGTTCCGGTGTACCCTGTACCTGATTCTTTTATTGTCATGAATTGTTTGTTTGATTTGTTTCATTGTTTAATAGTAGAATTACCATTAAAATTATATTGCAAGTTCTTATCTGGCTGTCTGGGTGGCATTAATATTGAGTTGAATCATTTTTGGCCCACAACTTTTTTCTGGGCCATTTCAAATCAATTTATACCTAATATGTTGCTTTTTATGAATATATTATTTTTTATATCTTAAACGATAAGAGCCTTTCTAAATGACACTCGTTAAATCTACATTTTATTTGAAGAAGTATTATAAAAAATGTTTACGATCATGAAAAAAAAAACTTTCAAGAAAGATATTATTAAAATGTTAAATTTTTATTTCCGGACTTAGAATTTTATTTAAATGGACGAAATATATTTTTACAGACTCCTACAATGTTCAACAAAACCGGATTTCGTAATAAAATTCTAATTTTTACTGCAGTCCATCAACATTTATTAGTAGCCTTTTCGATGGACTTTTGGCGAATTTCTCAAGGAAAAATGAGCTAATAAGTTTGTTTCTTATTCTTAATATTTACTTTACTCTTAATATTTCTACTATACTCTTAATATTTTGACTATTTCTATATTTCTATTATACTCTTAATATTTCTGCTATACTCCTAATGTTTCTTTATTGTATATTTCTACTATATTCTTAATATTTCTACTATTTCTATATTTTTACTATACTCTTAATATTTTTACTATTTCTTTATTTTTACTGTACTCTTTACATTTTTACTATATTCTTTATATTTTTAACATATTCTTAATATTTCTACTATACTCTTAATATTTTAACTATTTCTATACTTCTACTATACTCTTAATATTTCTGCTATACTCCTAATGTTTCTACTAATTGTATATTTCTACTGTATTCTTAATATTTCTACTATTTCTATATTTTTACTATACTCTTAATATTTTTACTATTTCTTTATTTTTACTATACTCTTTACATTTTTACTATATTCTTTATATTTTTAACATATTCTTAATATTTCTACTATACTCTTAATATTTCTAAGATTTCTATATTTCTACTATACTCTTAGTATTTCTACTATTTCTATTTCTACCATACTCTTAATATTTAATTTGAGCTTTGTAACGTACCTCTGAAAATCTTAAATTTTAGATTTGAAATGTTTTATGTATAGTAGCACTTTTAAATATCACTAGGTATCAATCTTGTGCAAATTATTTATATGCTAATGATAGGGCTTTTTATACTAAATCAGCAGTATAATAACCCTAACTGAATAATGCGAATATCAAATCATCTATTTAGTGGTACTTCAAAGTACCCCACGTTTACAATTGATAAGGTAATTATAAGTTACTAAAATAAGTTCATTTCAAGGGATTTTAAAAAAAAATATTGAGTAATTTAACAATTGCGATTGGTACAAGTATTAGGGCTAACACAGTTATAGAGGCTTTGGTAAGCTTGGTAGGGAAACAATCCTGTGATTGCACTCAGGCGGGAGTTGGAAATAGATAAATTAATAAATATTAATATCACTATTGGAATGTAAAAAAATGAATATTAAAGAAAATATTAAGAAATTAATAAAATAATAAATAAGTAAGTAAATAAAATGTAGTAATAATATGATTCGATGAAGTGATGTTGAGTTTATAAAGATAACTGACTTCGAGGCCACTGCATTTTCAGGCGTCTCGTAGGATTTTCTGGAAAGGTATATGAGAATAGGGCTTGTATAAGAGGATTTGGATGATCGATTAAGGATTCATGTAAGAGTTTATACCGGGATATAGAACAATTTCGAACAAATGGAACATTGAGCTGAAGGTGGAGGATAATGTTCGAAACATAGAAATCAGCATTTGTGATGGTTCGAAGGATTTTAGATTGCAGGATTTGGAGACGATGGGAGTTGGAAGGTGCAGCCCCCCACTTTCAGACCGTAGGCTCATGATAGTTTCAATACGTCAATATAGATTCGAAGTCTGTTAATTTATAACTACGGCCTAAAAGACATGACAGGAACTTGAAACTATACAGGAAAAGTTTTATTTTAGTGTGATGTTACCAATTTAAACGTCAGTCGAGGTTAAGCTCAAGGGATCAGAAGACAGTAGTGTATTGAGGTATGTAAACTTTGTTGAGAATAACTGGAGAACAAGTGTATACAAAGAGCAAAAGTGTCACGAATACCTTTCTGTTTATCTCTATTCTCATTCTCCTTAACTAGGGTTTAAAAAGGGAAAGACTGGGTATTATCGAAAGCGTTTATATGGCTATTATGGTAAGATAAGATGGCCTTATCATGCTGCTTTAAAGGTTCCAAGGATTGTAGACGGAATTGAATAAAGAATGGGCCCAAAGATACTACCTTACAGGACTCAGTCCGTACAGGATAAATTTAGGAGAATGAGAAGCTTAAACTAGCGCGGAAGAATCTACCAGAAGACAAGATGACAGGTAAAAGAAAGGATTTCCCTAAGTTTCCAAAGCAGGCTTGCGCCTCGTCAAGAAATACCGCCGAACAATGCTTTTTCTGTTTCGAATATAGATTAAACTGGTCGTATTAAGTCTAATTTAATAAATGATTATACTTATAATTTTCTTTTAAGTGAGACTTCATAAACAGTGAACAAGTTGAGGATGATACTTAGTACTAGAATAGATTCTTTACTAGGTCATTATCAAGCTTATAGTGCCGAATGATATAAAAACAGCAGATGACTATATTATTCTCCATACAAGGCATTTATGGAGTAGGATGGGATCATACGCCCACTCGCTTAGTCCACGTGGTCACAACGACCACTATACGCCATATATGGGCAAACTGGGCCGAACCCACAAACCCATATAAACTTACATTTTTATTTTAATAGTAAATTTATTATTTAAAGTGTCAATGACTTATGTAATGATGTTAAGAGTTATCATAGAGGTATTAGTTCTTAAGAGGGGTTTTTTGGTTGGAATTGGGAAACATCTAAAAGTATCCTGTACAACTTTAATTATTAATATAATCAAATAAAAAGTTCACAGTAAAGTTGTATAATAGAGCGAATATAAAACTCATAACTACGAGTTAGATTTATAAACGAATAAAAAACTAAAAAAACTCATAACTACGAGTTAGCTTCATAATCGAATATAAAACTCATAACTACGAGTTAGCCTTATAAATTAATATAAAACTAAACAAAACTCATAACTACGAGTTATCTTTATAAACGAATATAAAACTGAACAAAACTCATAACTACGAGTTAGCTTTATAAACGAATATTAAACTAAACAAAACTCATAACTGAGAGTTAGCTTTATAAATGAATATAAAACTAAACAAAGCTCATAACTATGAGTTAGATTTATAAACGAATATAAAACTAAATAAAACTCATAACTACGAGTTTGCTTTATAAACGAATATAAAACTAAACAAAACTCATAACTACGAGTTATCTTTATAAACGAATATAAAACTTAACAAAGCTCATAACTACGAGTTAGATTTATAAACGAATATAAAACTAAATAAAACTCATAACTACGAGTTAGCTTTATAAGCGAATATAAAACTAAACAATGTGCGTAAAAAAACGATTGATTTATAATAACCTTACAACACTCTGGGTAGAAGTTAAAATACGGTTACATAGAGCCCTGGATATAAGGATGGGTAAAATAAAACATGGTCCTAGACTTATGAAAATGGCATTTACTCTCAGTTAGTTGACTCTAGCAAGTTATAATTTACCATTATTATTTTAGTAAAAATTACCCAAATGTGGTAATTTTGTTACCACTTTTGGTAATTTTGAAAAGTAAATTAGAGGATTAATTGCTTAATTTGAAGACCGTATTGATTCCTAAGAAGTTTAATACTAATATCTGAATCTTTCAGTAATTTTCTCTGAACTATTGTTCAGTTTAGTTTATTTCATTCTTGAATAGTTTTGAACTAATAGGGGTTTTTACCCAGTTTATACACACACATACAATATATATATATAATTATATATTATATATATATATATATATATAATAAGTTCTTGAAACCCTATTTTCCCCCAAGTCTGACTTCCTCTATATACGAGCCACTCTATGGATAAATTTTTTGAAAAATTTGCTAAGCTTTAGTCAGACAGATGGTATTATTTTATTTGTGTTTTTTTCTGTTGCAGACTTGAAACGTGCTGTAGAAGAAAGCTTGGAAAGTGATAAATTCACATTAACTCTAAAACATATTAAAACAAGAAAGAGACATCCGTTTGAGTCAGATAATCTGTTGTCTGTCACTGATACCCAATCTGATGCACATTTTCATCTTAAAATCGATTATCCTTCAAATAAAGGTATTTTAGTTTATTCAGTATACTAGAGGCCTTTAACCCTTTATTGTTTCTGTCTTGTTTTACATTGTCGTATTGCCTTAGTAAGTGCCGTACTGCCAAAATATCAGCAAATTTACTTTTGTTAAAAGCCGTCATTTTTACAACAAATTATAAACGACGAAATCAACTCTGATGCTGATAATTTTATTTAACTTTACTATTTTGTGTGCCTTATATATCAGTATACAAATTTATTGCTTGATCCGATACGTTCTTGATATTTAGTGAATTTTTTATTCTTTTTTATATTGTTGAGTCATTATTGTGGGTTAATGTTTTCATTAATTGTTCGTTAGCAATAGAGTTAATACACTTCTACATGATTGATTTTTTTACCAATATTTATTCTTATTCGAGGAAACGTTCAAAAGTTATCGTATCCTATAGAATTTGTATCTACCCCCCCACACTAAGTTGTTCTTCGGAAGTTTAAATACCCAATTATTTGTTCGGTATTCGTCAGGCATGTATGGTATTCTGATTTTAAAATGTGTTTTTCTGCAGTAACTTTTAAAAGTTTAGTTGGAGCATACCTTTATACTTATATATTTCAGAACTCTTGTGATACCCCGAACAATTTAATACCTATAAAATCAAATTCCGGTAATTTTTCCTGACCTATCGCTGTGCATACTTAAAGATCATAACCCATTTATAATTAAAAATAAACTTACTGGTACACCTGAATTCATCATTTTTAATATATGATAATAAATAATAATGTATTATCATGTATTAAAAATGATGAATTCTGGTGTACCAGTAAGTTTATTTTTAATTATAAATGGGTTATGATTTTTAATACATGGTATAGGAAAAATAAAGATGAGGGGAAACATTATCAAATTTTAATTATATTATATATATATATAATATATATAATATATATATATATTATATTATGTGTATATTTAGGTTTGAGTATAACTATATATGTTGAGTAACCATTTTATATATACTATATATATATAATATATATATATATATATATAATATGTATATAAATGTATGTTGTATATATATTTGGCATATATATATATGGTTGGATACATTATAATATATATAATATATATATATCATATATATATATATATATATATATATATATATATTATATATATATATATATATATATATATATATATATATATATATATGTAAATCTTTTATAGTTATTGCTAATTAAAAAATCATATATTAAAAATTACTGTCAATAGCGAAATAAAAATCTGTTTTTCGTCTATAGATGTACATATTTGTTAAATTTCAACTCTATTTTCAACTTTTAGGTAGTAACGATTTTTAAATTTTTTTAAAGACTCAGCGAAGTAAGTAAATGTTTGATTGACAAGGTCCAAAAATATTTATAATCCGGGAAGGGCAACTAAACCTAAAGTTTGATATTTGTACCAACTTTTAATTTTCTAGTTCAAATACAGTGGAAGTTATGCGCATTACAGGCACATCCACACACACACAGAAACATCGGTATCATGATAAAAACCACTTAAAAACACCTATGTGTGTCTTTTACCTACTTTATGATGTTATCAAACTTCTATTAAAATCGGTGGAGTAGAGGGAAAATATTTTATTGAGTTTGGTGAGCTATCTTACGTTTTTTGGTTTTTCTAAATCTATTAAGACCGGTTTCAGCTCAATCGGACCCGAATAGCTTCAAGAACCCGGAAAAACGACTTCCCTAAACTTTTCATTTGGTTTTAGAAGTGTGGTCGTATTTCATGTTTTTTAAATGCTAAAGCGAATAAAAAAGGTCACAAAGCGATATGACTGATACACGGGCCACTTAATGTGTAGCAAGCAGGCTATCACCAAACCTTGGAGAGGCAAGGCCCGCAGGCCACGGGACTAATATGTGGCCCTGAAGACACCAATGCGAGCCAAGCAGACCGAGGTACACAATACTCAGATTGTGTTTTATTAAAAATACAGAGTATACCTTAGCAAACACTTGTTAAACAATACAATAAATACATATTATACTGTTAGTTTGGACCTTGAAATTATTCCACTTATAGCTCTCAGAGAAACAATAATTCAGACGAATTGTCAGATATTTTGTTATTTTTTTTAGCGGGTTTTCATTAGACAGGAACACATTTCAATAAAATGAATACTAACATTAATATTTGATATAAATTTATACTATATAAATGTTTAATATTAGTTATAGCTTATATTGTCATATATTGGGTGAAAAAATCCCTGTATCTTTTTCTCGGAAAGTAACAAATATTCAGGTTTCGTGGATGGTTTTTGGTCAAAGTACACTTTTCAAGAAAATTCAGATTTTGAGGTTGCGTTGTGGGTTTAACCTTTAACATACATTGTGAATAATCTTTTAACGTCAAAATTGGGTTAAAAAGGTCATAACAAAAATCTAATAATGTATGTT
Source organism: Microvelia longipes (assembly GCA_018340805.1). Classification (NCBI taxonomy): domain Eukaryota; kingdom Metazoa; phylum Arthropoda; class Insecta; order Hemiptera; family Veliidae; genus Microvelia; species Microvelia longipes. Next base: position 15,477,647 of record JACMZG010001893.1, read on the forward strand.
TCTTACAATAGATTCTGATTCTATGACCAAATAACTTTTTACTTATGCAACAATATAGAGTCATTCCATGTCAAATCATCCCACTAAAAAATAAAATTCACATGCATGGTGACCGATTTTGATAAAATTTGGTGGAGGAGTAGGGTCTATGCCCAAAAGAAAAAATACAAATTTTCAGCTTAAAATAAGCAGCCGCTTCCGCGCACTGATGGGTCAAAGTTGTGGAAAATAGCGTATTTTCAGTGTTTTGGCTAAGAGCCAAAACACCTCTAAAAATCTTTTTGTACCTCTAAAAATCGCAAATATAAAAATTTAATTCTGTTTGCAATTGCAGCTAAACCCTAGGCTTTCAATATTATTTAATGTCATTTGGCCCCAGCCATTTTTTGCCCTTTGACGAGCCCCTTTTTTAAAAAATTTTAAATATCTCAAAATGCGTATTTTTTAAAATTTTGAAAAAAACCCCAAATATAGCCCATAGTTATAGGAAAGTGTCCACAAAGTTTCATGATGGGACCTCCATGGGCTTGGGCCCAATAATTTTTAAGTGGCAGAGGGTATAGGGATTATCAGGAATATGACTTTTTTGTTAGAAACTTGTGAGATAATCAAATATTTATATTATTTTATCTTTTTTAAAATTAATATATTTATATTTTTATTATAGTTTTGAGCAGTATTGATATATACATGCTTATTTGCATACAGGGTGGCCAAAAGCCACCAACCCCTATTATATTTTTGAACAGTTTTTACCTATTCCTTAGTGCCTTACGGTTTTGGTTTATACCTCCGGTACACAATACATGTGTATATATATATAATATATATATTATATTATTATATATATATATATATATATTATATATATATATTATATATATATATATTAATATATATTTATATAATATTGCTAAGACTGAAGGTATAAAGCAAACCAAAAGTTTAAGGGTAACTTGGAACCTTTTTCTTATATTTTCATCTCTCTTCCCTCTAACTTTAAATGTTAAAGAGTGTCAAGATTGAGGTGTCCATACCTATCACTTATGATGACTGGTGTGAATTACAAACCTAGTGATTTAAATAACAGTTAAACATAAATATATTGGGGCTTTGGGTACATTCAATGCCAGATTAGAGATAAAATCATTTCTTTGCCAATATGTCGGAATAATCCTTGAACCCGAATAGCCATAATATATACATTCTTCAATTATGTTTGTGTTTAGCTTAGCCATACTTGAGGGATGGGGGAAGTGTAAACCATTAAAACGAGTTCCCTCTACACAGGGAAGTATCCCATGTTTTCGATATTTTATACAAACTGTTCAAATATAATAGGGGTTGGTGACTTTTGGCCACCCTGTATGCAAATAAGCATGTATATACCATATCTGCTCAAAACTATAATAAATATTAATATAATTAATTTTATAAAGATAAAATAATATAAATATTTGAATTCTCAAGTTTCTACTAAAAGTCATATTTTCCTGATAATCCCTATACATTAAATAATATTGAAAGCCTTAGGGTTTAGCTGCAAATTGCAAGCAGAATTAAATTTGTAGAGATACAACTGATAGAGATTGCAACTTATAGAGATACAAATGATTATCAAAGAGCCAAAACTGAAAATCAGCTATTTTTCCACAACTTTGACCCATCAGTGCGCGGAAGCGGCCGCTTATTTTAAGCTGAAAATTTGTATTTTTTTTTTTGGGCATAGACCCTACTCCTCCACCAAATTTTATCAAAATCGGTCACCATGCATGTGAATTTTATTTTTTAGTGGGATGATTTGACATGGAATGACTCTATACTTATAATGTGTCATACCACATGCAGATAGATAACTTTGTGAAAACCACTCAGGAGATCTTAAAAACACCTGAAACGGATAATTCCGGTGACATCCCGGTTTTCGAATTTAAATTCTTATGACAATGTTTCCTTTTTCTATTATTTAGCTAAAAAACCAGAGATTTTGCATGGCGCCAGCATTAGTATACAAGCTTAGAAATGATATCCTATATTTTACCTTTTGAGCTATGCTCAAACAACGATTTTTATATTTCCTCATTTATACCGTAGGTATATAGGAACAGTATTGTGTCTGCTAAAAATTCGAAAACCGGGATGTCCATTTAGACATTCGGAATTATCCGTTTTAGACAATTTTAAGTGGTTTTCACAAAGTTATCTATCTGCATGTGTGTGTGTTGTGACAGCTCAGTAATCAATCCCATTGTACATATGCTGAAGAGTTGAAACTTTGTACAAAAATCAGTCAATAGACGCAGTTGTGCTATGCGGAAAATTTTTTTTTGTTTGTCATTAACCCCCAGTAAGCACTCAGCAACAATTTCGAAAAATTATAAAACGCGGAGAAATAATGCGATCGGATAGAGATTTGTCACGCATGTAGGCATGTATAAGACTAACATCTTTGCCAAGTTTTATCTCATTATCAGCATTAGTTCAATTTTTTTCATATGACTTGTCTGTGTTTGTTAAAAAAAATTGTAAAAAATCATAAAATAATCCAATTGAGTTAAATTTGGTATAAGTGAATACCTTTACGTAATAAATAAGTACACTATGATTCGTTTGGGTTGCATTTGATTGAAAGATGATAACATTTGATATAATAACATTGAAATGTTGGTGCATCAAGATCAAGGACGTACTTCCCATAACAGTAAGGACGCAATGTCTTAAAAGCATCAAGATCAAAGGCGCATGGTTTTAACTACATCTAAATCAAGGGCGCACTGCTTACAAAATTAAGGGGCGCAAGGGCTTGATTTAATCAAGATCGATTGCGGACTTGTATTTCTCTTAACAGTATTGTCATAAAGACATTAAGTTCGAGGGAGCGTACTTATTATAGCGTAAGGGGCGTAAAGTCTTGAATACATCAAGATTAAAAGTTTTCTCCTCTTAACAGAAAAAGGAGCATGGTCTTAACCACATTTAGATCGAGGACGCACTTATTACAACAGTGACGGCTGTACTTTTCTTAATAGTTAAAGGCGCAATGTCTTAAAATATGAATCTAATGCAAATTATCGGGTACGGGGTACCTCGGAACTTTTCCTCATCACATCGGATTCGCTGTCATCTTCCCTCTCTGAGAGACTCGCTTCGCTCGTCCTCAAATAGTAAATGCATCCATTTCATTCTCAGCTGTCATCCATACAGCACTGATAACGCTCAATGCTACTTACCTTTTATGATCCAACAAAAATTATGGATATAATGGTGGTATTGAAACGAAACATTGTGTTCCTATTAATTAAGTAAAGTTATACACTTGTACTAAAGTCCAACTTAACTGAATCAATATCTGACATTTTACAAGTTTTTAAAAAATGTTTACTAGTCATTTGATAAGAATTAAACTAATGCTGATAATGAGATGAAACTTGGACATATGTTAGTATTATACGTGGCTATATGTGGGCCGAATTTCAATTAGATTGCATAATTTTTCCACCTATTAGTATTTTTCGGAATTTTCGCTGAGTCATTATTGCTGGTTAATGGCGTCATAAATTTTTTTTTTTCAAATAGCACAACTAAAGCACTAGATTGATTTTTCTACAAAGTTTCAACTTTCTAGCATAAATACACTGGGAGCTACGATGATAACAGACACATACACTCACACACACACACATACAGATAGACAACTTTGAGAAAACTACTCAGGATGCCTTAAAAACGCACATGTAATAATTCCGATGACATTCCGGTTTCGAGTTTTTTGCAAACACAATACTTTTCCTATATACCTACGGTTTAAATGAGGAAAAGTAAAAATACACATTATTTAGTAAAAACGTTCCCTTTTTTCACTCTTATTTTTTTTCTTTCCCTTTTTTACACCTTTTTTTATTTGCCCGGTTACCTGATAGACCAGTCCGGGCCTACCTGGATATATGACCGCAGAAAATAAAATGAATGTATTTATTGTATGAAGACGAGCGAAGGGAATCCGATGTGGCGAAATAATTTTCGAAATAACCTCTGCCCGATTTTCTATCTTATGAACTTCAGAGTTTTCCCTAATTTGTCGCTCCCTCTATAAAACATTTTTGTTTTTACCCTCTCTTTAGCTAAAACCTAAAAATTATCAGGTAAATCTACCTTATATGTTTGCAGTTCTCTTAACTACGGAAGCAGAAAAACTTTCTTTTTCTTTGCCAACTTTAAATCCTAAAGAGTTAATCAAATCTATCATCCTTCAAGTGGAGCAAGCCAAGTCTAATGGATCTGCAACACTTTATGCTAACTGTCAGCTAGTGGGAAAACAAAGGTTCAGGAAAACTCTTAAGCATATATTTCATGGTTCGTCAAAGGATAACCTTAAAGTAGTAAGTTAAAGCCATTACATTTTTGAATAGTTATATAATATCTTTTATGGGGTTTTTAAGATTTCTTTGTTTATGTCGTTTGAACTTTACATACCTATGTTGTTGTTTTGTGTCAAAAGACATCTGTTTAAACCTAGATCAAAATAAGTAATGAATTTAGCAAGAAAAAAGGGACTTAATCTCGGTTATAGACACTCATAATGAAACTCGACTTGACTCTGGTTAGGTCCTCGCTTCACCGAAAAGGGCTTTAGATGCTCAAGAGACAAAATAAACAACATTTTTTGTCCCATTTTATAACTGTTTCCCATTTTTTGTCCCACGTTAACACGAGATTATTAACATGAGTCCAAACTCAACTTTTGACTCAAGAGACAAAATAAAAAACAAATTCTTTTTGTCCCATTGCATAACTTGGGACTTCACACATAATTATTAACTTGAGTCCTAACTCAACTTCTGACTCAAGAGACAAAATAAAAAACAAATTCTTTTTGTCCTATTGCATAACTTAGGACTTCACACATAATTATTAACTTGAGTCCTAACTCAACTTTTGACTCAAAAGTCAAAATAAAAAACAAATTAATTTTGTCCCATTACATAACTGGGGTCACACGTGATTATTAACTTTAATCCTAATTCAACTTTTGACTCAAAAGTCAAAATAAAAAACAAATTACTTTTGTCCCATTACATAACTGGGGTCACACGTGATTATTAACTTTAATCCTAATTCAACTTTTGACTCAAAAGTCAAAATAAAAAACAAATAAATTTTGTCCCATTACATAACTGGGGTCACACGTGATTATTAACTTTAATCCTAATTCAACTTTTGACTCAAAAGTCAAAATAAAATAAAAAAGTAAAAATAAAATACAAAATTTAATTTCTGTGTTCATCCATTGCATAACTGGGGGCTTCACACGTGATTATAACTTTACTCCTTAAAAAATGGGAAAACATGGTCGTAGAATTTTGGAAATGGTCTATACCCCCTGTAAATTGACTTTTGCTAGGTAAAATTTACCATTATCATTTTAGTAACTAAAACCCAAATATGGTAATTTTGTTGCTATTTTTAGTAATTTTAAAAAAAAAATTAATTTGAGCACTCCATAGTAATACGTATTTCAGAAAGAATATTAAATTATAAGAAATTGGATACTAATATTACCTTATTCTGGTGATTCTTCATTAAGCTATTGTTTGATATATATCTTTTAAAAATATTTTTTTTTTAAGATTTATGACTAAATTCTATGATTCATGTCAAACAAAGGCTTTATGAAAAATTACCGTATTATAGTGGTATCAAAGTTCTTAGAAGTAATTGTGTTTTCTAAGCATTATTATGGTAAGTCCGAATTTAACTTTTCAAAGTTACCTAAATTGGTAACAAAATTACCATATTTGGGTAACAGTTACCAAAATAAAAATAGTAAATTTCAACACCCACGGGTTACATGAAAGGGTGTAAAGAGCATTTTTGAATGTCTATGACCATGTTCTCTCCTTATTTTTATGGATTGCATAATGTTGGTACATCTGAAATGTTTCACTCTATATAGACTTATATCTATTACTTACAGCTGTCTATGTTTGCTTGTTAAGTAGAAATACAACAGATTCCTCATTTTTAATTGATACTCATAGATCATTACTCTGGGTTTTTTTATAATCAATTAATCATTTCAACAATTTACAAAGGTGTTAAAAAAAATCTAAAATTTTTATCCTAGGCAGTTACCACATTACTCCTACTCACATTACTCCTCGATAGTAATTTTTACTGGATTTTTGCGTATGAATTAATTGATTAATTGATTCTATAAGCACTCGATTTCGGCACCGGAGGTCCGGGCTATGCTCTAAGTTTATATGAATAGAATTTGTATTGAAAAGATTACGCCAACTTTAATTCTTGAATGATAGTAGATGAAACCCACCTGAGGTTGTTCCTGCAAGGTGATTACTCTGATGGGCCGAAAGGGCCTAAAAAGAGTATTTTATTTTTATTTTTCATCTATCTTAAAAGATTATAAAAATCAATGATCATCCTTTCAGAATTAGGTCTGCAGTCATTTAGCTAATTTTAAAATGTTTTAGAACATTTTCTTTAAAAATCCAGTACAAGATCTGAACTATTAGTAATTTTACTGCTCATTCTATGAAGCATAAATCGAAACCTTAAGCAAGATATGGATTCTTGCACAATGAAGCAAGCATTCGCGGACCTCCGCGAAAAAATGATTTTGTTATTAACTTATTCAGTGTGAATAATAATTCTGGCGTGGAGGTCCATAAGCACTGAATTTGCACTGAAGGCGCCAAACGCAGATTATGCTGCAGAGTTGTCGAGTTTGCAACATACTTTCTTCCGTGCTTCTCGACGATAGATAAATGGCCGGAGTAGCCACTAGGCCCCCATCACGAGCTGTGTAGCAGGCCTGCTAAGAAAAGTAGACGCGAAACGGCTCACAATTTGCCATGTAATAAAAAATAATACGCAAGGGACTGGGTCTGGGCGGGCCGCCGCCCAGTGATAAGGGACATCTAAAACTGATTTTCGACACACTCCCAGGTCTCCCGCCATGCCACCTTTCCTGTTAGCGCATTTTTCAAAGGATATCTGTGACAGTAGCTCATGAAATATTATTTGTCAAAGATTGATCATTAAAATTATCTTTTGTAGGTCCGAGAAAAAGGATACATCTTAGACATCGATACAGAAACAGATCTCAATGAAGTTATGACTAGATATTGCAATCATGAAGATATTATGCAGTCTGATAGAGAGTCTTTAGACAATGCTTTTCCTAACAGAGGTAATTACAGCTTTTACTTTTAAAATTGTTGTGATGATTTTATGTTATTGTAAGTTGGATGTAACCAAATTTAACTCATAAGACAACGTTGTCCTACCTATTTTCCTAGTGAAATGGTGGTTACAATATTTTGACCTTACACTCTCCCTGGTGGATTAAAGTATGTTGGAATTGAGCTTGTTAGACATTAAGATTGAAAACTTTATTGGATTCTCCAATTTTGGATTTACTTTATTGGAATCCAATATAATACTTGTACACTCCAATGAGCCCGTCTAAAAGCAGTGGTGACACGATTTCGACTTTATCCTGCACCCCAAATGTAAACGAGCCAACCTCGGTCAATTCATTTTTCGATTTATTGGTTCTGGGTGCCTTTAAAAGGAAGGGGGATGTACACTTTTTAACAGCATAACAAAAATGAAATGAATTAAAAATAGATGCAATAATCATGCATAATTATCGCAAACAATATGCAACGATATGTTCTAGTTGTAGCTCTCTTAATACGTTTTAATTTTAATACTATGACATAATTTTGATTTGTTTGTTTTTTCAGGTGACATTGCAGTTAATGAATGCGATGGTACGTATATTTTTGTGATTTAATTAAAAATACCGTGATAGTTTTATAAGCACCCAGGCCGCTGCGCATTTACGCTTAAACACATTGTTGCTTTCTATTTGTTGTTACAAGGCATTTTGCCGTGTAATAAGCAAAGTTTCAACGTCTATTTAAAGCCAATATGATCACCATGGATCGAAACTCAGAATGCCTTCTCACTTCACCCTTCTTCCGGTTCTCATCTCCCTCCACTTTATTCTGAAAGTATTGAGAGATTTGCCAGCGAGATCCTTTTAAGTTTGGCGATGAAATAGGAAGCCGAAACGCGGGCCTATTAGATTTTAACTGCCTGTCTGCATCTGCAAGATGCTTAAAGCATCTGTAATCCTGTTCTTGAGCGTAAGTTTAAGAACTTACGCTTAAGTTAATTAATTTACGTGTAAGTTTCGACTATTAAGCTTAATGATTATGCTATCATATTCTTAATGCCTCACGTCAAATATCACCTTAAAGCATCTGTAATCGTGTTCTTCAAAGTTTAAACTGGGTCATTTCATATCAACACAGGTAAAAACATGTGATACCTCAAATTTTAATAAAATTTGGCTGACAAGAAGTTACTTGCTATTTGCTCATAATAAAAACTTAATTATCCAAAAGTATGTAGAATCTGTTTGAAAGGGCTAAGTTTAGGCTTTCAAACGCCACCAAAATAAAAATCATGACCTCTGCAGAATTTTAGATACAGCCTTTTTTGTAGTCAAAGAAATGAAAAATTACATTTTTTTGAAAATTCACCACCCTACTGCGGCAATATGGCTGCACCAAATGAGCTAAAAATCTGAATTTTGTCTTCCTTCTATAGTGCCTACTTGTCAGCCTAAATATATTAAAATCGGTGACATCGAGTCCCAAAATGTACTTTTTTGTGTTTATTTGACATGGAATGACCCACCTATTAAGCTTAATGATTATATTATCATGTTTCATAATGCCTTACGTCTAAGTTCACTGTAAAGCACGTTATCATATTCTTCAAAGTTTAAAGTTAAGCTTAATGATTCTTTTCTTATTTCACAATGTCTTACGTCAAAGTTCATGTTTTTGTTTCAGATAACATGTTAGTTAACACAATCAATCGACTTATAGAACAAATTAAAATTTTACAAGAGAATCTCAAAGATCAAGTAATTATATTCACTTTTTTTCATTTTTTACCTATACTAACACATTTTATTACTACTATCATTAATCTGTTATAATGGAGTCTTTCTCGATTAAAGTAAGACTTTATTATAAAACTTACTCTTTTGAAGGACTCAGGTAATTTTATTTTAACATTGAGAAAGATACTACTTCATTTGCCTATTTTATACAGTATACAGCATTATAGTATTTTCAATGCGAGCTATTGAGGTTAGGGTTGTAGAGGGGAGCAGAGGTGGGGTGGATTTTTCGGAAGGGAGAGACATGGATTGTAAACGTGGTCAGAGACTGGATGGGTGGCCGCTGGGAATGAAAGGAATGAATTTACTATCTAAGGGCGAGCGAAACTAGTTAAGGCTTTTATGTTCAGAGGACGAGCGAAGAGAGAAACGTAATCTGTAAAACTATCTACTCTGTTGTCAGAAGTGGACATACTATACAAGTTTATATATATATATATATATATATATATATATATATTATATATATATATATATATATATATATATATATATATATATATATATAACAAGAGACCAAAGGCCTCTTGTTCAATAATACTTACTCTTTTGAAAAAATGCTTACCTAATTTTAATATGATAACCTTACTTTATTATATTAATATGAAGTAAGATGCTACATCATGTGTCCCTTGTATAATAAAAATAAGAGCTTTATGTTTTACAATTATAAAACTATAATTTCACAATGATTTCTAACTTAACGAAATACTTCATTTATCTAGGCACACACACATTTCACAATATTAGAGACGGCAGGAAAAAGTACATAAGTCATTATTATAATTATTAATTATTATTTTTATCAAATTGATAAAAAATTTGGATTTAGTCATGATGTAGTTTTACTTATTTATCTTATTTAACGATAGTTTTGACTTAAGTGGTTTTTACGTTTGGTTAAGTAAGATCTGAGAAATACTTTAATCGTATAAAAAAATGAAAATTTAACTTATGAGCTTTTTCCTGCTGACCTCAATATAGTATAGAGCATTACAGTGAGACTTTATTATAGTCAAACTTAACTATAGTACTTACTCTTTTGAAATAGACCCATGGTAAATGACCAAAAATCAAAATAACGATTTCGGTCGGTGAAAAATAGTTGAGTGTCGTTTTTAATGTTTTTGTGACGCAAAGTCGATCAACTGTCTTCTTTCATCCTATAATTTCAAGAGTCAATCTGACCAAAATGTCGAAAAACATTGTTAAATAACCGGCAATTTTAAAATTCGGCGGGTAAGACGTATTTTAAGTAGGATGTCGTTTCATATATTTTTTGTGTCTCAGTTACAGTGGTAACTGAGACACAAAAATATATGCAATTAAAGAATTATTTTGTAGTAACAAAATAATTCTTTAACTGCTAATTACGATTAATATTTAAAGAGAAAAACACTTATCCTTTCCAAAAATATAAAAAGTTAAGGTGCACTAGTGCTCACAAAAAATAAAATTTTAATTAGCTTTTTGGTTTTAAGTAATTAAAACTTAAACTTTTATTGGACATGATAAAATATATTCTTACACAACTTATACATTTTGTTGTAAAAAGTAAAAAGATACACATAACAACGAAAATGGCGTGAACCGTAGTTTGTTTACATTTACCAGGGTAAAACAAGATGGCTGGGCCTATAAGAAAATTTGAGCCTACACCCTGGTGGCCAATATGTGAACTACATACCATGTCTGACTCATATCGCATTTGTTTCTCTACTTGGTTCATATATTACTTTACTTTAAACTAATCAAATTAATTAATTTGTTACAGCGTCACGAAACTGATAGGCTTAGGGAGATCTTAAACAACTGTGATATATGCAGCCCAGGTGAGCGCCCCAGATTCAGAAATTGACAAGATTCGACAAATTTCGAGACCAAGACGCAAATGCATCGACTTAGCTATGTAACGGTTTAAATGTAGCTAACATTAACCAAAGCCACCTAATTTCTAACCACTAAGACTTCTAGCCACTAGATTTCTAACAAAAGACTCAAATAATTGTAATCTAAGGCTTTTTATAATTTGTTTATTTATTTATAAAAATAGACTGCTTTTTTAAAACAAAATTGTGTTTGCGTCTTTTCTTTCGAAACCTTTGTCCAATCTTGGGTTTAAAATAATATTTAATGAGGAAGTTGCACATTATTTTTATTATTTACTTTTTTCACTTGAAAACTTATTCTTTTAAAAGAGTATTAATTTCAATTACGATTTCCAAAAACAAAAATACGTTTAGCGCTTAATTAATTTATATTTCTTTTAAGTTTCATTTTATTGTCAGGTTGTTGCATCTGCTTTCGGTTTGCTTTGATTGGATCGTGACGTGGCTATCCAGTCCTGAAGAATTATAAAATTAGTTAAATGAATCTGGATTTTTATTATTTTTAACAAATTTAAGCCATAAACATCAAGGAACTTAAGATATTTAAGTCATATAACACGGGATAAAATCCAAATTCATTTTTCAACACAAGGACTGTTTTACGGGTTAGTACTTTTTTTAACACTTAATTAACTTAAGACGTCGGGTACTAGTAACAATATTTTTTTTAAAGACTACTTAAAACATTGCCCATTATTGTTTAAGCAAGTTTTAAAGCAATTAACAGAACTGGCAAATGCCAGTTCTGTTAATTGCTTTAAAAATTATTATAAATAAAAATTTATTTATAATACTTCAGTATTAACTGATAAAAAAGATTAAAAAAAATATGCAATTTCTTCATTTGTGCTTATTTATATGGATATCTTATTTATAGTCTGCTCTTGCTCTAGCAAGCAGAACAAGCTTAGGATAGTCAAAAATAAAAGCTTGTCAATTAATCTAAAAATTGTTACGTTTGGCTTAAAAATGTTATTAACGGGGAAGATGTTTAACCTAATTAACTAATTTCAAACCAAGGGGCTTAAGCTCATCTTAGAATCGCCTATGCTTAGTTTTACTTTAAAATATAGAAGATCATTTTATCTTACCATGTATTGATGTATTCTGATTAACTTAATGAGTGTACTAAATTGTGTCTTTGAATTGTGTCTGTGATTGTAGTATTTTTATTAATTCGAAGACTCTACTGAATTTTAAAACCTAAGTTACTCTTTAGGTCTGCTCGCGAGAGTAATCGATCGATCTGAATTGGTCAGTGACATGACAGCCATTTCCCCCCTTCCACCAAGGCGAAAAAAAAATCTGAAATGGTGTTAGGGAGTGTTTGAATTTTGTTTACGTGCTAAATCTAGTTTATTTCTTGTGTTTATGTTTATTAATCCTAATAGAACTACAAGTCTACAACTCCAGGCTGTATACTAACTCATTATATCATTTTAAGAAAATAGGACCCTACTTATAAACTTACGGAATGGCTATACAAAGCAAATAAGTCTTCTTTAGACTGTTTGACAATAATTTGACGTTTTGACAAAGTATCTTGTTAATGAACTTTTAAATTTATTTAGTACCATTTTAATCAAATCCTGCTAAATGTGATGATCCAACTGAAAGTAACTAACGACGTATTTTAACGTTAAAATAAATACGTTTCATTCAATTTAGCGGGAAAGGAAGCCAAAACAAACAAAAAATGGAAACACTGACAAAAATGTTGGTAGACCTGAATCTAGTAACCCACCTTTTTTACTTAGCCTCATTTGTAAAGTTGATATATGGAAAAAGTTTTGAGTTATTAAAAAAATCCGAACCCGGCATTTCACTTGCATTATCCATTTTAAGTGATATTAAGACCTCCTGAGTGGTTTTCACAAAGTTGTCTGTCTTTAAATACATAAAGACAGACACACACATACACGTGTGTGTGTGTGTATGTATGTATGTGTGTGTGTCTGTTATAATCGTAGCTACCAGGGTATTAATGCTAATTAGTTGAAACTTGACACAAAAATCAATCATTAAGTTTAGTTGTGCTACCCAAAAAATATTTTTTATGCCGTTTTCATGATTTAAAAAATTTCGATGATTTATACTACGCGGTGACTTATAATTATACAATAATCTTATAATGCATCCAACATATGTGCCAAGTTGCATCTTCTTATCAGCTTTAGTTCAATTTTAATTAAATGATTTGTATACATTTTTTAAAAAAATTGTAAAAAATCAAACAACAAAAATCTAACATAATAGTGAGAAATTAGTATACTAAGTTTCGTTTCAATGCGGCAAGTAAATCTACGGGTTTTGTTTATTCAGGAAGGGTTTTATCAAAAACTTTAGCATCGAGCGAGGACTGTGCCTAAATGAGTGACCACTAGGAATAAAACTTATGTATTTACTATCCGAGGACGAGAGAAGTGAATCCAAAAACGTCTTGCATATAAATTTGGCGATTTTTATATTCTGGGGACAAGCGAAGCGAGTCCGAGTTTGTGAGGATGAGCGTAGCAGATAATGTTGTGACATAAAGTTCTGAGGTAACCCGTCCTTTATTTGATCTATTAACAATCAATAAATTATATTTTAAAAAGGTTACCCTATAAGTAGATTGAGAGAATGTAATCTTGTCTTTTCATAAGTTGATTGTATTAATAGACTCAAAGGATTTACTAAAGAATTCTATTTTAGACTCGTCAAGTTGTTTGCCTGTAACTATTCGAATGTAATCAGGAGACGAAAAAGTACTGAACTAATAAAGCAGCTTCCCTATAGCTATGTTATTTATGGGCTAGCCTATAGTACCTATATGTGAATAATGTTATCCTGCTAAATACTTTTTACGTTAATTCTCTCACTTCAAATTCACTTGAACGATAAGATGAGTGAAATTAGTGAAGTTCCTAAGTAACCGCAAATTTTTTTAAAGGAGGAGACTTGGAGAATTTAGTCCGAGAGATAACGCCTCTAAAAATCAGCGTAGAATTAAAAAAGCTGAGATTTAACACACCGAGTGATGTTTGACCACTCACTGTTAAGCCAAAGTTGAATTAAAAGACAAGGGGACTGTGAAACTTGAAGGATAAGGTTTGCATATTCGAGGAGGTTACCCAGAGGAAAGTTAAGAAACCATTTGTTCTCAGGATTATGAGACAGGCTGCCATCATTATTGGAGTGATATAAAAAGCACTGTCATAGAAAGTTAGGGGACTGTTTGTCCCTAGCATTGCCTGAGATTATACGATGTTATGAAGTAGGCTGCCATCGTTAATAGAAATCCACCCTGTGGCGATATATTTCGATGGTTAGATCATATATCGTATCGTATCGTAAGTTTCGTAACCCCCTTAAGCATAGCCAAGGTTTCTTTTTGTCAAGTTGGCGTTGGTTCTAGGCGTTGCGAGTTTTCTTGCAATGTCTGGACCGTTTAGGTTTTATTATCTATGGTCTGGACCCACTATAAAGGATCGACAAAAGGTGAAATAGGGGCGTAAGATGGGAGGGAGTGGAAGTCTCAAGATAAGACCTAGCCTGAAGTAATATGAATAAAGGTTCCAGGCTAGGTTCAAGGGGTTTCGCGGAGTGAGTTTTCTCACTCGTTTTTGGTAACATTTTTCCCGCAAGAAAAAAAAGTTTTATAAGATGACTTGTATAAAGATATATTCTATTTATCTTACTATAGGACGATTTTGGATAATTATAGGAGTACTGTAGATTTGTCGATAAAATTGTTTAATCATAATTTCACTGGATAGTATAATTTACAAGATCAAATATAGAGTTAACTTTCAAATTTACAGTTTAATCCTTCCGGGGATAATATTAAAACAATTGATTGTATCAGATGTAAGCAAACGTAGCATCAAATGATTAATATTATATTAATCACATAATAATTGTACAACCTTTGATATATTATATTAATTTATATTGTAACTTATTTTGTTTTTCATCTTAATTTTGTAAATTTTTGTTTCCTGATTTTTAATGGCTCACGTCGTAAAATAAATAATTAAATATGTATGAAAATTCATTTAATAGGTAATCACAAGAAAGGATGCTCAAATTACCCACCACCGTGCTTTCCTGGAGTCGAGTGTAGAGATACCAGAGACGGACCAAGGTGTGGACGATGTCCCTCAGGTTATGTTGGAAATGGATATAGCTGCAAACCTGGAATTACTTGTGATCAGAGGCCTTGTTATCCAAGTATGTATTCGTTCAAAAGAAATGTATTAGTAAATAAAAATTCAGTCAATATTGTTCCATTTCATAACCAATCTTGTACTGACAGCTGCAATGTACATGAGACTACAGAGTATCTAAATATAAATGTCAATAATCTCTCAGTACTTAGGACCTGACTCAGATTGTTTGTACAAAGACGTCTCAGTATAAAGCGTTATTGCTAAAAACTGAAAGAACTTCTTCATTAAAGTTCAGAGTAGATAGAAAGTCAGTATCTTGTTTCTTTTCATTGTCTGAAAAGCACTGCGTTTTCAATGAAAATCCGAAACCGGGATTTCAATAGAATAATCCGTATTTAGGTGTTTTTAAAACCTCCTAAATGGTTTTTATCAATTTGCCAGTCTGTATTGCCAGTTGTGTCTGTTAGTTATTATTTAATTACGACAAGTACAGTTTTTTAAATAAATGTTAAGCAGCACTGAGCGAGGTCAGTATATGAATGGATGACCGCTGGAAATATAATAAATGTTTTTTTGTTTGAGGACAAGCAAAGAATCTGAAGACAAAGTCCTATATAAATTAAGTGTTTTTTATTCATAGGATAAACGAAGCGAGTCCTTGGGATCTAAAATAGCGAGTCCTCATAATATGATATAGCGAGTCTTAATAGTGGTTAGGATTTTTTTTAAAGAACCTATACCTTTTTATTGCAAAGGAAGAGCGTTACCCCGTAGCCGATTTTTCCGTTCTTTTCATTATGGAAGAACTCCTACTGGTACTTTATTAACTTAAAATGATTGTCATTTCAGACTAAATGGTATTGTACGAAAAAATTTAGGAGAAAATTATCTCGATAAACGTTTTTGAATGCTCTGGTATTCAATACACTCAAATACTAAAGTGAGTATTTGATGCTTAATGCTTGCTTACTTGATTTCAGATGTGCAGTGCTATGATTCAGCGGATGGATATTCATGTGGTCCTTGTCCTCTAGGCTATGTTGGTGATGGACAAGACTGCAAACGAATTTCTGGATGTGATACAAGGCCTTGTTCTCATGGTATTCAATACAATTCATTTACAACGTGCATACCTTATTCCATGCTGTAATTTTCTATGAGGGATTTGAAATATGTAACAACTTTAGTAATTCTAGTTTAAGGCCCGTATTCAAAGACATCTTCCTAACATTTTCCTAACATTCTCCTTGTTTCTTAAGGAGAATGTTAGGAAAACGTTAGGAAAATGTTAGGAAGATGTTTTTGAATACGGGCCTAAGTCTTTCATGATAAATGCTGCGTTCTTGTGTGAGCCCAAGACTCACTAAGACCGTTACATTCTGAAAAAATAACTTCGTTTAAAACTCCTTTAAAATAATGTCCGAAAATATCGTAGTTAGGTCAGGCTATTACTGTTACAGCATGTATCGATGATATCTGATTCTTCAATTACTTCTTTAACTTGCGGCAAATTTATATATGCCGCATTGTAAGTTCAATTAGGTTACCCTAATAGAACATAAATTATGGCCTGTATGCTATATCTTTAAACCGGAATATTTTAATTATTTCTTCTAGGGGTTCGTTGTCAAGATATATCAGAACCTCCGTACTACAGGTGTGGCACTTGCCCTCCTGGACTTACAGGGAATGGAACTAAGTGCGAGGATATTGATGAGGTAATTTTAATTTAACTACTAGTCAATTTATAATTCTTGAGTGGTTTGGGGGACATTCTATGTGGTTCCACCAAGTCATCATTTAACGATATCCAAACGTTTCCCTATCGATTTTCTATAAACTGGCCTTTAATTCATTTATCTCATAAAATAAGTTTCAATATAAGTAGTTCGAGTTCCAGAGTTTTCTGAAGTTGCAAGTTTCCATGCTCCTACAAATATTTTGCATAAATCTAATCTAATCATTAATCTCTGACAATAGATATATATAATTGGTGAGCCTAAAACGGTGTACTTCTTTATAAGTAAGATATAGAAGATAGTTTTTTCCTCTCTTTCACACAACCTGCCAATGAAACTATCATTTAACTCCTATTTATTTATAGTACGTGATAAAGCCAATAGTATGTTATAGTATCAATGATACCAACTACTGCTGAGCAGGAAAATTTTCTACTCGGATGTAAAAGTGACTTAAAACCTTTTTGCACATTCTTTTTTTATAAGTGTCTAAGGAAAAGATGCATTCAAATAGATCATATACTTTTTATAACATTATGACCTTATAACTATCCATAAACGTATCGATAGTAAGATATAGGCAATTAAAGGCTCCAATCTTTAGAACAACAATAGTAAGATTTGATTTTTAAAAACATCTATTTTTCCAGTGCGACTTAGCCAGTCCATGTGACGACAGAGTATCCTGCACAAACTTAAATCCTGGATACAGATGCGGTGCTTGCCCACCTGGTTTTACTGGTTCTTCTGGAATAACAGGAGCAGGTATTGAGGAAGCACTTAGAAATCGTCAGAGATGTTACGATATTGATGAGTGCCAAGAAAACAACGGTGGCTGCGTTCCTAACTCTATTTGTATCAATCACCAAGTAAGTAATTAATTAACATTTTTTAATTCTGTTTTGTTTAATAGCCTTTCTGATTGTAAGAAATTATAATTTCTGCTTTAGGGTACTTATGAATGTGGAAGCTGCAAACCTGGTTACACCGGTGATCAATCTACTGGATGTTATATCATGCCTGGACTTTGTCCTGACGGAAGGAAATGTGACACCAATGCTGAGTGCAGAAGACAGCATGATAACCGGTATTACTGTAAGGTCGGTACACAATCGCTTGATTATGCATATTAATAATACATTTGAAAGCAGTGTATATTGAAACGGCATACAACACTTGTATAGTAATAGCAAAGTCAGTTGTAGACAGACCTTCTTCGGATCTTTGCTTCGCTAAGTTCAAAGAGACTAAAACTATAGTTTTAGTCTCTTTGGCTAAGTTTAACTTGATCGGACAATAAATATAATATATGTACTTTTGAAGAATCGTGCTTTGGCGGCACATGGTACCATCGATACTTGCTGTTGGATTTGAATATATATCAGGACCGGCTAGAACTTTAAGCCATCAGCCGTCAGTTGGGCCCACAGTCGAGGTCTGTATTACTAATAAAGTTATATTAGTGTCTAACCTCGATAAAAAGGCCGAGCCCTTTGATGATCTTTCGTGATTGATATTGAGATTAAGTTTCTTAATTTTAGACAACGGCTACCCTTCGTATAAAAATAAGAAATGGTAGCCGTTTATTAGCCGTTAGCCATATTTATATTCTTTCATAAAATCCAATCAACCCAATGTTTAAAATCCAATTGGATTTTATGTTTGTTCAAACTGTAATAACAGCCTACTTATTTCGAACCTTATTTAAATTAAATTATTTAAATTAATTTTATTTAATATATTTCAATTATAAATCAATTATAGCTACTTTATATCATTATTTGAGACCATAGTTAAAATTAACTACCTAACGGATTGAGAAAGACTATACAAGCACACCATGCGCCGCTGAAGTATGTGAAACAAAAGCTATCATAACTGGGAGTCTTATTCCAGGCTGAAAAAGCATTGCTGTTCAACTAATATATTAAGAGCAATCAATAATCATATATCAAGAGCATTAAGAGCAAAGCGCTTTCGATCCCTTTGCTCAGTAACTCTGCATTTCTGAATTAGTCAGAACATAACGTGTAATTATTTTGTTTTTTTTCTTGTTTTAGTGTAAGATTGGTTGGGCTGGAGACGGATTTATTTGCGGTAGAGACAGGGATTTGGATGGTTGGCCCGACGATGATCTCGGATGCTCCCAGCCAAAATGTCGTAAGGTAAGATTTGTTAACCAAAAAATATTATTAATTTTATATCTATAACTAAATCCCGATTCCTACTACTGTATATTCCTACTGTAGGATTGTATATTTTAATATGCTATGCATAAAACAGTGAAATGTTATACTGTACTATTATACTAATACTAGTATTATATCTTGTTCGTATCATAAGAAGATACACGAGTAATATTTGAATCAATTAAATAGATTATAAGCACACTAGATTATCTTAATAAAATTGAAAGTAAAGTGTTGAAGTAAAACTTCAATGTCAAGTATTTTATCAAATGGTATAAGTTGTATTCGAGAATAAGTCTGCCAGTTCATCTATTAGAGTACGGAATACACCTTCAAAACTCATCTAAAACCTCTTAACTTTAACTACTGTATTTAGGAAGCTCTTTGGATTGGGCGATATCAGCAGAACTATAAGCAAGGTTTCACATAAAGGGTTCTTCATAGTGTAGTTCTTTGTTTACATGTTCTTACGTCTACATGTACGAATCAATTTTTGCTCCAGGTGACTGTTTTATATATGATTTTTAACAGGGCATGTTTTTCCACTATACCAAGCTACAAAAATAACGATATTTATTTTACCGCTCAACATTTTACTTTCTTATCTCCTATATAGATGGGGAAGCATTGTAACTGCAACACATATTCATTAAATGTCTACGTTTCAAAACCTATGGATCCTGAAATTCGAAACATTCGTTTCTATATATTTGTGGAAATGTTTTGTTTGTAGTTTAAAGTAAAAGATATACGATTTTCTCTTTACTTTTCTTCATTTAGACCGTAGGTATGTAGGAAAAGTATCGCGTTTCCCAGTAAATATCCGAGACTGTGGTTTTAACTAAATTATCCATTTAAATTTATTTTTACTTATCTGTCCGTATGTGCGTCTTTTATCATCGTATGCCCCAGTGTATTTATGCTAGAGATTTAAAACTTCAACCATCGAGATATATAAATAATCAAGTGGGACGCGTAGTACCCCGCTCCACTACTTAACTATAAGAAGAACCTTACCGTATAATAATCCTATGTTAAACCGCCACCTGGAGCAAAAGTTAATTCGTATGTGTAGAAACAACTCTTACTACCGTGTCTTAAAAAGAGTGGTAACTTCTCTCTCCTGCATAGCTTCCAATACCCTTTTCTCAGGACGTGAAGCGAGTAGAGTACTCATGACTATCTCTATACCACTTCGTTGACTTAATTTCTATTCCCGTAAATTTCAGTCTCTCTGTTTTTGTGTAAATTTGAGTATGATTATATTATAAATAAGCATAAGCGTAGGTTGACGCGGTTAAAATCTAGATGGTATTACGATTTGCGATGGTACACGGAATCATCATATGACGTGTTATATAGTGTTTAATTTTTCATTGTTATTGTTTTTAATCATTGGACGAACACCATTTCATTTGAGACATCATTTCAAGACGAAAACTGTTGCTTACTAAGGTTAGATAGATTTTCATTTTCCTTTTACATAATACTGCTCATAAAAATTTATTTGAGAAGTCAGTTCCAAAATGAAAAATTTTCGGACAGAACATTGTTTTACTGTTTTGCTGGACAGACATAAGTGATTTAAAGGGAACCCCACTTGATTTTTCAAAGTGATATACTTGAAAAACTAGTTTTGACCTTGTAAAGGTGATAGTTCAAGAGCCAGCTGCAATATTTGATAATCAAATGTTTAACTCACTAGATTGACTTATTTTGGTTTCTCCTATACAGAATCCATTTCAGATATTTTGGTCTGCCATGTCAGATCAAGGAAATTGGGCCTGGGTCACTTTAAAGTGTGGAAAATGGCACCAAATTCATTCTTCACCCTATAGCGGTGCTCCTATTAGGTTTATTAAAAAAGTTAAAGGGTTTAACTTCCAACCCTTAACAGGATGGTGGGTATTAAAAATTTATTTCGTATATTAAATTTGTGATGAATCGATTTGATAACCTTCATAATTGGTTAAAAAAACTAAAGGTTACATAACAAGTGTTGAATTATGTAATTGCGAAAATACGAAAAATCAACTGATTTATACCCTAAAACGCACAGATGCCTTAAAATGGCACGTTTTTTATTGTAATCATGAGGAAGACTTTTCTCAGAATGAAAGAATTTCGAACAGGAAAAAAATTACATTTGAATTGAATTTTCCACATTCTGGTGGAAGATTCAGGTGGTCTGCCATTGCAGACCACCTTATTCTTTATCAGGAAGTGCCAAAATAAGTTACTTAAGTATTTTAAAGTGTGGGACTCGACAGTCACTTTTTCTTTTGAACTATGAGGTTCTTATTAAATAAGGTTTGATAATTTGTCTAGATCTTGACATTTAAAAAAATTTTAAAAACTTGCTGGATTTTGTGAAAAGAAGGCGAAAAACAAACTAAATATGTTTAAAAATATGCAGTTAAAATACATGCATGATCTATGCGACCTTCCAGTAACGCTCATTTTTGTTTTGAAACTATGACTGTATCATAGTTTATCATGACTTTATCATTTAGCCTCTCCATAATTTTCTCTTAAATTTAATTTTATTACATCGCTTTTTAAATCAAGAAGCCTTCTAGATAATGACCGAGTTTGCCTACGACCTTTACAATTTTAACCTGTCCCTAGTCCATTAGATGATTTTATTCTTCAATCAAGTAAATTTTAGCAAATCGCTTGCTATTATTTTAATTGAAGAGTCTAAATCTAAACATTAAAATAAACTGTTTTAAACGGCTTAAGTATATAGGTAAAACAGCTTTAATAAGAAAGTAGTAAAAAAACCTCAATGACTGTTCTAGATTTTTGCATGAAACAATACTTATGTCCAATTGTTCTATATTGTAACAGTTATTAAATATATTTTGGTTATCTTGGTTAAAGCCGTATTACCACCAGAAATACAAAACGTCGTTATAGGAACGTTTACTTTCTTTTGAACAACGTGTTAAACGAACAATTCACATATTAAACCTTTAAAATCCGCTAGAAGTTGTCTTGGACAAAGGTCATTTTGGAACTGGCCTATCTAGTGTTTACTCTTCGTTTTAATAAACATTTTTGGTTTCGTAGGTTGAAAATCTGAGACTGCCAAGCAGGAGGTTATGCTACCCTAGATGTTAAAATTATACGTTCTTAAACCATTTTCTAAATTACTCTGCTGCCAAAGAGAAGTGAGTATTTCAGGTATTATTAATTCATTTATGGAAAATAAGATTCCACTGGCCCTTAAGTCTAATCTTTGATAATGTGGTTTTTCCGAAATATAAACGTCTTAAAACTATTTTAGTGTGGTAGAAAGCCGGATCTGTTTATCAAAATACTTTTTTTGTGGAACAATTTGGTGTCATATGTGTCTAAATTAGCCTTAAGTATCTTCTATCTTACCTATTGTTGATTAATAGACTGTTGAAGCCTGGTTTTATAAAAAACATTCGATATTTTACTATTGCAAAAGTTGTTATGAAACCTTTATTATAACAATTTGCAATTGCATATAACTAATATGGGAGGTCAAATAATTGAGCACCCATAATACAATTCCTTTTTGATAGCTACTTTTTAGATTTTACAAGAAACAGGAATCAATAATTATACACAGGAATGAAACCTCTACCTTTAAGACATCAAAATGTCCAGTGCTGGTGTGGTTGGTGGTTTAGACACGAGCCAATTTTAAAATTTATGGGAGTAATGTTGAGGAGATGTTTCAACATAAAATATTTCCCTTAGATAACGAAGTTGTTGTTGTCTGTTGTTTGAAAAATAAAGCTGATATAAACAAAATATTAATTTAAAATATTATACATTGCAATTTTTCATTTGTTGAATTCAGTCATAAATTCTTTGAGGTTCTTTCTAAAAGATGGTTCATAAATGATGTTGTTTAGTCTGCCTGGTAGTTAAACGTAAAATCTAATCATTCTATAATACCTCTGTCGCTGCCTAGTGGTGGTTCACATAAATGGAGAACCATGTGTGAATATAATGTGTGGCATGGAATAGTCAAAAACGGCACATAACGAACAGTGTAAATTGAAAGCGGGGTTGTCCTCCAATATCCTCTGACAGTGTAGCCATGCAGATTGCATAGCTACATTACACCATATTATTGTTTTTAAAATCAATTTTTACATTTTCTGTATTAATAATATGTTTGATTTGATTGTTTTAGTTTCTTCTGTTAACCAAGCTACCGTGTTACAAGAAATAAAATTAAAACCCTATTTGGATACTACAATAAAAATTGTTATTTAAAAATTTGTTTGGGTTTTACTGTCCGAATTCATTGGTTCCCTTTTTACATTTCCTCATTCATACTGTAAGTATGTAGAACAAGTATTGTGCTTGCGAAAATTCTGTCACCAGGATGTAACCGGAATTATCTGTTTCAAGTGTTTTAAAGGCCTCCTGAGAGGTTTTCACAAAGATGTCTTTCTGTATGTGTGTCTATTATCATCGTAGCTCCCAGTGTATTTATGCTAGATAGTTGGGCTGATTCCGCTATTCTTCAGACTGTTGAAACATAATCCATCTTATTCCCTATCATCTTTTTCCTTATCTTTTGAGCAACTATGTCTATGTGGTCATAGACATAGACATTTTTGTTATAACTCATTGTTTAACCGATTTTGATGCGGTTTTCACAATTCTTGTTTGTTTTAAAAATATTTGTAAATAAGAAAAAAAATTACCGTGCCTAACTTATAAAACGAAGAAGTTAGCCGTAGCAAGTAGATGACCCCTGCAAGGAAACTCCAATATTGGATTTTCAAAAAAAGTGTCTTTTGACCAAAAACCATCCTCGAACGCTGCATCTCGATATCTTTATTAGTTTCTGAGAAAGAGATGAAGGGACTTTCAGGTGAAATACCCAGTGTATTACTTTTTCCTTACTTACACCGTAGGTATAAAGAAAGGATTTTTATAACGAAAGGGACGACGCATTATAACAATGACAATACAGTGGGTTGAACCTTTGGGGCTTGGTCATGAAATTTTTAACAGGCTCTTGGACTATATATTTCCAAGATTAGATATTCTCACACAATAATATTGTTTGTATTAAGTATTTATATTATGGTGATAATTATAACGTTATTTTTAACTTTGCACGATGTCTTATTACATGACCAATGATGAATCTATCTTTATATTACCTAAGTTACAAAAACCTATGCATAATTTAAGTCAAGTTAAAAATGATTTAAGATTTTTTCTAAATAGAATCCATCTAAATTAATTTGTATGACAAATTGAACAACTTAAGTTTTAAAAAGGTTTAGGTCTCTTGGTGGTGACCGCGTCAATGTAGAAGATATATCTACTGTGGGAGGCATCTTCAGGGGTTGTAGGACATCATGGATAAAAAGACAATGCTCTGCAGAAATGGATGATGCCTTCCAAATTGGATGGGAAACGTTGTCATCATCTACATAGACGCGGTCACCACCGGAACATCTAAACCTTCTTGACAATGACCGAGAAAGCCTCGGTTATGGTACAGTTTTTCAAAATATAATTTTCAATAAACTTCTTTTTGGCATTAACATGTCATTCGATGTGATTGTATACTATAGGGGTCTATAGTATACAATCACAATTGTTTATTGGATTTACAAAAACAAACTCCCTCTTGTTAGGCAAGAGGGAGTTAGTTTTTGCAAATCCAATAAACAATTCCTTCTTGCTTATTGAAGAAAACATTTAGGCAAGTAATGTTTAGTTTTAAATTAAACTCACTTTGAAATGGATAGATTTCAATTTTTACCAAATTACGCGTATATGTTTTTTACTTTCCTTTATTTACAACCTGGGTATATAGGAAAAGTATTGTGTTAGCAAAAATATTCAAAACGTCGCTGAAATTCTCTTTCAGGAATTTTTAAGGCCTCCTGAGTGGTTTTCTGTCTGTATGCGTGTGTGTGTTTATTATCATCGTAGCTCCAAGTGTATTTATATTAGAGAGTTGAAACTTCCTACAAAAATCATTCTATACGTGTAATTGTGCTATGCAGAAAATAGTTTTTTAACCCTTAATAATAACTCAGCCAAACTTTTAAAAAATCATAAAATGCTAAAAAATATTGCGATTGGATTGATATTTAGCCGTGTATAAGAATAAAATATGTCCCAGGTTTCATCTCATTATCAGCATTAGTTTAATTTTTATCAGATGTACATTTTTTTCAAAAAAATCTGAAAATCATCTAATTGAGATGAAATTTGGTAAGGAGTGTCAAAGGGGGGTTCCTATGAAGTCTGTGGACTGACCTTTTATGAATTAACCTTCAAAAATTTAAAAAAAAATCGGAAAATAATCCAACTGAACTAAAATTTGGTACAAGTGTATACATTTACGTAATAAATAAGTATATTGAGTTTCGCTTCAATACGACAAGTACATCTATGATTTTTGTTGAATCATATAAGTTAAGCTGCATCGAGCGTGCTCAGTGCCTGGATGGGTGACCGCTAGGAATGAAACAGATTAATTAATATCTGAAGACGCGTTGCAGTATGAATTTAATGACTCATATTCTGAGGACGAGCGAAGCGAGTACAAAGTAAGGAGGATATGATAGCGAATCCGATGTGATGAGAAAAAGTTCTGGGGTACCCCATACCCAATTTTTTTCATACTTAAAACATCTAATTATTGATTCAATTTTTTTAAACAACTAACAGCTGCTCTAATTAACGCAAGTATAATTTTTCGGTTCTGTAAGTAAGTGAGTAAATAGCCGGGTAGTTATACTATAAAAATTAGCGTAGGATTTATAAAAAATCGGGTACGGGGTACCTCGGAAGTTTTCCTCATTAAAACTAGGGTTACCATTTCACCCGTTTTTTTACGGGAAAAATTCCACCGATTTTAAACTCCTGAAGTAGTAAAACCCCCTAGTTTTTAAAATAAATCCGTTTAGAGATATTTAAATTTTATAATAATTGAACTTATAAATTCATAATACAAATAAAATTCTACCAAAAGATGCAAAAAAAAAGAAAAATGGAATAATTGTAACTTGAGTCAATCCACTTTTTATAAAATTATTATTTTTTCACAATACGAAAAGAATAAAATTAAGAGGCAACACTGTAATGAAGTATTTGAAATTTTATAATTTATGCTGATTCATAATGGATTCATATATCTCCAGCTTCTTTTTATTTAAAAGATTTCTTACTAAATCATTATTTTTTTAAGTTTTTGTTAGGCCGTGTGCATTATTGAAATTTGAATATTTACGATGGCGAAAGACAATCGTAGGTTTAAATTTAAAGACATTTTTTAGAAGGTTGAGTTTAAGTTTTTAAAGGAAAGGAGGAATTCTTATGAAGCTAAATGTACCATGTGCAAGTAAGTATTCACAAAGCAATTTATTTTTAACTCTATAATAAAATAAATAATGCATCTGTTAAAAATCCGTTAATAAAAATAATATATCCGTTAATAATGCATGAAGTGACAAAAACAAGTTATTTCATTAATCAACGGATTATCAGTTGTGGGCCTAGAAGGAGAGGAGACGCCCTCGGCCATGACCTAAGGCATCATGAGACGAGTAAAAATAGAAAAGACCGCTTTGATAAAATATAGATAAAATTATTTTATTCAATTTTTATTACTCATAGTAACTTATCCAGATTTAAATATAGCATTATTTAGCAATGCTTGTAATAAATTTTTAGCTTCGTACATGTCATAAGAAAAAGCTTTGTTCGTGTGTTTACGACACTTAGTAGTTCTCATGTAACAAGCATCAATGCAAAATTTCGCATATATATTTGTTGCATATAGCGTGCGAAGCGAGTCTATAAATTTAATTTTTTTCACCCATTAATTAGGTGTTTTCTTCTGACGTTAGTTCATCAAGCAACGCATTACTAGTATAAAAATAAGTACTGACAAAGCAGTATATTTATTAATTAATTCTTCTCGACCCTAGGGTTGGGATGGGCTAGTAGATTATTATTTATTATTAATTATTTAGTAGATTATTACTTTAGTTTCCTTTAAAAAATTTCCAGTTTGTTTAAACATGTAAATATATTATTTTATGTTGATTATATTAAATTAGTTGAATTTTATAGCTAACTATTAAGAAAATTGTCGAATTGAGGTAGTTTAATGTGGTCTTAGTTCAACAAACGTTAAACAATATCTCTAGCACTGTTTGTCATTTTTTTTTTAAAAATAGCAGTTTGCTCTTTAGCTAATTTTAATAAATAAGTAATAAATTAGGAATTAAGGTGCTTTAAAAAATGTCTATGATTGATTTCATTTAAATATCACAAAATGATTAAGATAATGGATATCAAATAGAGAGAATTATCACCGTTTCTAAAAATTTTCCGGAGGAGGACTTCCCTTTCGATTTCCCCCGCTTTTTCAAATTTAAGATATGCTAACCCTAATCACAGCGGATTCGCTGCGCTCGTCCTCAGATAGTGAATACATCCGTTTGATTCCTATCGTTCACCCATCCAGGCACTAACCACGCTCGATGCTGCTTAAATTTTATGATTCAACAAAAATCATAGATGTACTTGTTGAATTGAAAGGAAACGTAATGTACCTATTTATTAAGTAAAGGTATAATCTTGTACCAAATTTCAAGTTAATTGGATTATTGTCCCATTATATTTTTTTAAAAAACATGCACAAGTCATCTGATAAAAAATTGAACTTATGCTGATAATGAGATGAAACTTATTGCGCGTTAATGACGTCATACAAAATATTTTGCGGATAGCACAATTATTCCTATAGACTGATTTTTGTACAAAGTTTCAACTCTTTAGCATAAATACACTGGGAGCTATGATGATAACAGACACACACACTTTGTGAAAACCACCATTTGAGACCTTCAAATCACCTGAAATGTATAATTCCGGTGACAACCCGGTTTCGGATTATTCGCAAACATTATAAAGAATGGAATAAATTCTTCGCAAAGTCAAAAGAATGAAATAAATTTATTTATTTATTATTTATTTATTTATTTATTTATACTTGTTTTAAAAATTTTAATGAATTAAAAATAATGTTGCCAACTATATAGTCTTCAGAGCTGTGTAGTTCACAAGTTAATTTGACCTTGTGGAAAAACGGTTGGAGATCAGGGTTTATATTAGCGAGCGAAGCGAGCCCTTTTTTAGCATATTAAATTCTTAATATACGTAATCTTTCGAGAGAAGGAGCCCGTTTAACTATGTATTATTAAAAATATGCGCATTCTAGCGAGCGAAGCAAGCCTTTCTAACTATGATTTATTGTAACTAAACTCAATCCAGCGAGCCCTTGATACTATGAATCATTATAAATAACCACAATTTTGCTTATTAGCAAATGAGCGAGCCTCATTTACTATGTATTATTATAAAAATACCCAAACAAGCGAGCAAAGCGATCCTTTTTTTTTACTATGTAATATTCTAAACATACGTAATGTATCGAGCGAAGTGTGCCCAACGAAGTGTGGCACAAGTGTTTCTTAAATAAACAATGCATTTAGCGAGCGAAGCGAGCCCTTTTTCAATTTATACTTTAGAATGCTAGCGTGCGAATTTTTTCCTATTTACTCTCTCTCTTCAACGAGCGAAGCGAGCCTTTTTCACTATACAATATTTTAATGATACGTAATCTAGCGAGCGAATTGAGCCCTAAGTGTTTCTTAAATAGATAATGCAGCTTTTTTAAATTTATACTTTAGAATGCTAGCGTGCGAATGTTTCCTTATTTACTCTATCTAGCGAGCGAAGCAATTATTAAATATTTTTATTTGATATATTCTTCTGACGTGGGTTATTGATGCTACGCATTACTAGTTATTAATAATTTAAATTTTATAATGTTGGAGCTAACTCAAATTATCCTCGTTACATAACCTGCGTTTCGCGCCTTTTGTACATTGCTAGAAAAGTTAAGTTTC
Source organism: Microvelia longipes (assembly GCA_018340805.1). Lineage (NCBI taxonomy): Eukaryota > Metazoa > Arthropoda > Insecta > Hemiptera > Veliidae > Microvelia > Microvelia longipes. The sequence goes on from JACMZG010001893.1 coordinate 15,506,554, forward strand.
CTTTATCTCATACTAACAACATAATTTACCTTTTTTTAAAAAAATATATAAATATGAAAAATTAAATACTAGAAATAAGTGGATAGTGGTTGTAGCTATACATAGAGATATAGAGGGGATATAGATAGATATATACTAGAGGGGGCATAGCATATCTTAATACATTGAGAGGCCTGAAACATCGTTTTGGGGCTCTTAAGGGCTGTGTAAACTCCTTGAAACCTCCTTCATGAGTGGGTTAAGGTTATAATAAATCAATTGTTTTCAGCTTTTCGCACATTCTTTGTGTTTTGATTAGTATTTTTAACGTTCTTCTATAAAAGTTAGTGTAATCTTGTGATGATTATTTGATTACATTTTTAGCAAAGGTAGTCAGGTTATTTTTTCGATGTTTCAAAATTCAACTAATAGGGCCCCTCTAGTAATATTATCTCTATGTAGGCAATACCGAGGACCGAGGAATAGAAAATCATATCTTAAAACTGCAAAAAAACCGAAACTACAACTGATATCAACTGTAAAACAAAACAATCTCTAAATCATATTTAATTTACTTCCGAAGAATTAATTAAAAAAACTAAAACAATTTACGCATGTCTTATTAAATTAGGCTCGGAAAAGCTTAAAAGTAAGCAACAACAATCATACAAAGTTTATGGAGTCAATAAAGTTCTTCTACCACGTGACTGAATAAATCACAAAAATGTTGTAAAATACTTCATAAGTGGATTATTTACTAAGGAAATGGAAAAAGGTGTATATTTGGTGGTGGAACAGGCCCATACCAAATAAAATTATGAAGAGGTTTCCTGACTGTACTTGTCCATATAGTTTTTAGGGTTATAGTATGGCACATGGTCATAATCAGTTGACAGTGGGGGGAAATAGTGTTGAGAAACCAATGAGGTATATCCGATTTGAAATTGTGAGCGTGGTTCAACATCTAGAATTAACCTCATTGGCTCTCTTGCATTATTTTTCCACGCTGATAACTGATTATAACAGTTTGTAATGCTATAGGGATTAAAAAAAATCTGTTTTTACTATGAAAAGCGTCATTAAATTTCGACTTAACTTAGCCTCTGAGTCTATGTTGATGTTGAGTCAAAAAATGACCTGTTGTTTGTGACAACCTGACCCCGGTTTTTGTGACAATAACTCAAGATTATTTCAACTTAGGTTGAACCGATTATTTTTGCATAAAATATGAAAACGTATTAAACTTATTGCAATGTCAAGTATACTTAATTTGAATGATTCATTGTAGGTTTTGAGCCCATAATATTAAATGACGCGTTGCGTGGGTGAGCGACTTTTATCAAACCTAGATTCGTTTCAGAGTAGGTTTTAAAAGCTACATACATTTTTTTCAAGGATTTTATTTATGGGTGAACTTGACGTAGCTTGAAACTGGAATATGTGGGACTTCTCCCACATATTCCAGTTTCACTCCTCAGTGGGGACATATTCTAAAGCTTGTCTTTTTCCATCGTGTTCTAAACTGATACAGCGCTTTCAGTCCATAGCGTCACAAACGCTATCTACCTCATACGCCACAATATTTAATTTCTCTATTTACATCAAATTTAAACTTTGATTAAGTGATTTATTTTATTTCACTTACGCATAATAACTAATTATTAAATCATTTTTATTAAGAATGTATATTATTTTACGTTAATAACTTGGACAATTAGCTAGACGCAACTGTGTTCAATAATTAATCAGTATGTGTGCTGTGACGTCACTTAAACAAGAAATTATTGGCTAATCCGATCCGTACACTAATATTAATTTATTTCATTTGTTTAATTTAAATTAAATAAGTATATGTCTCTTTAACGAACAAATTATTGGAGAATTAGTTAAATTTTGTCGCCATCGAGTTTAGCTGTTAACAAGTATCGGTCTAACGGTTTTTTAGTTTATTTTTATTATTTAATCGATTGTGTTTTGAAGCTTTGTGTAGTAAAGCGTCTCATTGAAATTTTTAATTTGTGTCTTGTTTATCGAAACTTTTAGTATTTATGCGAGTTGTAGTTTGTGGAGTTTATGTTAAAAAACTTACTGGAGTGATTAATGTTTGGAAGAACCGGTAGATTGCTAGACGTGGCAACATTGTTAATCAACCTGTTTGTCGGTATCCAGTCCTCGCCGAGCTCCCTTTGTCTCTTGCTAAGTTGTTTTTGTTCGGTTAAGCTATGAAGTATCGCTACTTAATATCTCGAGAATAGACTCATGCTCCGGTGCGGTCCGTCGGTTAGTTCGTTTTAGTGTCGTTGCAAAGTATAACATACAAACGCCGTTCGAGGCTAGGGAGGAGAAGCTAGCTCTCTACGTTTACGAGTATCTACTTCATGTCGGAGCTCAGAAAGCCGCCCAAACTTTCCTGTCTGAAATTAGATGGGAGAAAAATATCACGTTAGGAGAACCGCCGGGATTCTTGCACTCTTGGTGGTGTGTGTTCTGGGACCTGTACTGTGCTGCTCCTGAGAGGAGAGATACCTGTGAACATTCTAGTGAGGCAAAGGCTTTTCACGATTACGGTTTTGTCAATTCAGGGTATGGAGTCAATGGAATAGCTCATAATACTGGACCGGGGCCTATTCCTCTAGGACAAATGCCACCAGGAGGAGACGGTATACCTGGTGGTCCGATGCCCCCTGGCTTCTTTCCCAACAGCACGATGCGACCCTCACCACCGACACACCCCTCTTCTCAGCCCTCTCCCCATCCTCAACCTCCTCCTCCACACAGTGAGATGATTGGATCACAACCGTTTATGGGACCAAGGTATCCTGCTGGTCCTAGACCTAGTGTACGCATGCCTCCTATGACTAACGATTATAGTGGTCCTCAGCAACAACAGATGATGCCTAACAGTATGGATCCTGGAAGACAAGGGCCTCCAGGCATGGCTTCTATGAACCCTAGAATGAATCCTCCTCGAGGACCTGGTATGGGTCCTATGGGACCAGGCTCTTATGGCCCGGGAATGAGAGGCCCTCCACCATCTTCTATGGGCCCTGGAGGACCAGGCGGTCCAGGAATGCATCCAATGTCTATGGGTGGACCTGGTGGTGGCAGACCGCAGTGGCAACCAAACACTTCGGCTCCTATGAATTATTCTTCTTCTTCTCCTGGCAGTTATGTAGGACCAGCCGGTTCTTCAGGACCTCCTGGACCTGGTACTCCTATTATGCAGAGTCCCCAGGACTCGTCTAATTCGGGAGGAGAAAACATGTACACAATAATGAAGCCAGTAACAGGAGGCAACATGCCAGGAGACTTTACGATGGGAGGTGGTAGTGAAGGAGGTCCCATGGGTCCTATGGGTCCAGGCACTATGGGACCTGTAATGAGTGGAGACGGGTTAGACGGAATGAAAAATTCACCAGCTGGAGGACCCGGTACCCCTAGAGAAGACTCAGGATCAGGTATGGGTGACTATAACTTAGCTGGCTTTGGGGGTCCGCCTGAAAATGACCAAACGGAATCAGCTGCCATCATGAAAATCAAAGAAAGTATGCAGGAAGAAGCTAAGAGGTTTGAAAAAGATTCTGATCACCCTGATTATTTTATGCAGTAAAGTGGGTAACTACAAGGTTTATAAACCCCTCTATTTTACTTAATTCATCACACTACACATCTCTTCATATCTTTACTTTCATCAATGTTTTCATTTTAACTACTTCTATTGTATTTGATACTTTTAAGCTCAAGTTTTCATTGTTTAACTTGATTATGATTTGCTATTACGAGCGAATTCTTTGTAATTAAATCCTTTAGATGTACTTTTCATGTTCATAAATTTATGTGTTCGATGTATGACCATAATGATGGATGTGTGTTGTGTTATATTAGGTGAGATTAAAACTATTATTTTATTTAAGTATTACCTATTCTGCCAGTAAGTACATAGAGTTGTACGATAATAAGTTTATATCTGGCTAAATGAGACTGGTCTAGATATTCATTGACTATGAACTATCACGATTGAAATGTACGAACAAGATCTGTGCAAAATTATTTAATTTTTAAGGATAAACAGTGGATTTATTCTTCTAGATTAAAATACTATTAAGTAAATTATGATGTTGAAACTTGCATAAAAGAATAAACGAAATTTAGCTACAAAATGTAGCCCATGTTGATCAAAGTGACTAAATGTATTTAATGTTTGATGTGATCTGATGTATTGGTTGTTTGGTCAAAATTCTTAAGTGGTTATTAATATAAAATGGTTGGTTAGTTTCTTTACTTTAGATTTTGTTAGCTTTAAATGGAGCCAATCATATTTTATCTTTTTCTATATACACAAAGCGTATTTAATGAGTAGGGTTTTTAATGTACCAATTAAATATGGTTTAATACTTTGTTTAAACTGTGCGAGGGAATCCAATCCCATATGCTAGAACAGAAGACATGGAATCCAATGCTGTAAGAACCATGAGAGTTGTTCTTATTTGAAGGGCAACCTTTTTAATTAACTATTATTTCATTTAAATAACACTGATTTAAACTAGATAACTTTTCAAATATTTTTCTTCTGTCTAACTTTATTATTATGTTAAGTGAGTATACAGAACTGATTTAAAGTCATTATTGACTTTTGTATTACTTATTCTATTTTTAGCCCAACAATTGTTTATTTTATCCCGATCAGTGTTAAATTATCATTGATTTTCTCTTGTTAATGAATATACTTACAATTTTAAAGACCCTAATTTTTACTTGAACACAAAAATTCTCTGCTTTCATTATTAATCAACAATAAATACCATTTTTATACTTTTTTAACATTTATTAAAAACTATTAATTTGTTGACTTTCCATGTCCATTACTTTCAGTTCATAAGTACTGTTCTAAAATCTAGCATATAATATTTGCTTGACACTTTTAGTTAACTACTTTACCGGTTATTATTATTGAACGAACCTATTATAATTTATTATTGATATAATATCAGTTTAATAATGTTCAAAGTACCGATTAATCAGTAAGGCCTTGTGTGCAATGGCTTGGGGTTTTAACCTTCCTAAAAAGTATATGTAAATGAATATTTTCACTGGAGAGTAAACAAAAGCCTGAATACTGTAATTAGTCGATTTCTTTTTTAAATAGCATAAACTTTGAAACTCCCCAATTGCAATATTTTGATTTATTTATTCCACAGTCAATATATTCATTTGCATTGCTCTTTCGCACTTTCGTCTATATTCTTCATTCTAGACTAAACCTGATTTTTATTAATTATGGAACAATTTGCTGGGTTAATATTTTCTTTAAAGATCTTAGCTTTATTTTTTAATATTTTTTTCTATTTTAAAATAAAGCTGAAATTTTTATAGCTCGTACTTATTGTAAACGTAAGTTACTCCATGTTCAGACTCGTGCATTGTTGGTTAACCAGATAGAGGGTTAATCTTAATATCCAATCTTGTTTATTCTGAAATACATTTCTTAACATGCCTTTGCTATTTATTTAATCAACTTATAGAATTTTGACTAATTTTAATTTAGACTAAATCAGATTTAATTTATTTATTTTTCATTAAACAACCTGGAAATAGATCTTATGACATTCAGATGATTGATAGCTATTTATGTTGATTGTTTATTTAACACCAACCAAACACAAAAATTGGGGTACTGGCTTGTATGGCAGTGAAGCTGATAATCAATTACCAAAAATGAGAACACTGTTTCTCAAGATAATAAAGGAAAAAAAGGCATTGGAAATTTTTTACCTTACACTGATAAACCCTTGAAGATTTAAATTGGTAAATTTATAGGTAGAGGAGACACTTTTTTGTTTATTCAAATTTCAATGAAATAAACAGACTTTTTGTAATTTCTCTAAATTTGCTAAGTTTCATTGTGGGCAACCAATATATATATCCAAACCTTTTACAATTTTATACATTTGTTGATGATAATTGCAGAATAAATTTGGTTTTAAGTATGCCAGTGAAAGAGCTTTGTAAGGAATAACGCTAAGTAGTTTTTCTGAGCGACTATCTGCAGATTAAATCTATAGGTTTTATCCATCATGATATGAAGCCTAAAAACCTATTACTATCTGCTCATACGCCTAGGATTAGCTAAACTTTGTGTACTTCATGAGACTATATGCCCTTTGATGTCTCTCTGTATTATTTTTTAACTTGTTAGTCTCTTTTTTTACTCCTGTTGTGGTAGTGTAAAAAAGATTTTTTAAGCTTGAAATATAAAACATTTTTAGTTACTTAAAAAAGTATATTTAAAATTAAAACGTCTTAAGTATACAAATCCACTTATGCCCTTTATTGAGTTTTTTACCCAGGTCTTATTCTATTCCTTTCATGGGGGGGGGGATAATTATAACTTTACCGGGGACATAAATCCTAACTTACCGATTTATTCTAATGATTTTGAAACTGATAAACTATTAGCTTGTGGAAAATTTGGCTGAGTGTTATTTAGCTGGCAATAATAACCCCACTCTTTTTCTATTTATTCACACTTCAATATTCTTTACTTAATGGTAGGTCTTAAATTAAACATTTACATAAGTAGCTATATATATTATTTACTTCATAGCTGATGTTATGTTACATTATCAGCTGACCACTATACTTTAAGGTCGAACTTTACTTAAATATTTACCTAAATAGCTGTCTTATCATTTTATAAACACTTAAATTTTACTTTCTTGTTATTTTTCTAGCTTTACTGTTACTCTCCCTTATTACAAACCTTAAGTATTATATTTATTTTTTCCTATATTTATATTATAGTGATGCACCACAAATTGTATTGTTATGATTCTTTTTTATTTGTAAAATTGTGTTTGAATTGTTATTTCACTCCATTATATTTTGATTACTGACAACATTTTTTGTTACTTTACTTTCTGTTTAAAAAAAACAATTTTATAGTAACTTAATAAAAAAAAATCAGTAGCTGTAAAAATAAAAACAAAGTTTTTACTATTTAGAAAATAATTAAAATTACGGAAAGTGCCAACTTAACAGCCAGAATTAATTCTGGCTGTTATTTTCTTAAAATAAAAATTGATTTCATTGGCTCTTTAAAAATTTAGGCCCATTACAATACTTTTATGTTTTGTGATGACAATAACTGTCTCTCTCGCACTTTCTTATCTTATTTTAAGGCCAATTAAAGAATACAATTAACATTTCTAATGATACGAAGAGTGTTTCAGATCATAATTTGTCTGAAGCAAATATTTTTCCTTTCAATCGCAATAATTTTATTCTTTTATATGGCTTTTATTTCATACATTTCTTTGCATAGATTTATTTTAGTACATTAATTATGTTCTTTAAATTTGTTCTTTAATTTAAGATAAATGTATAACAAAATATTTTGTGAAATAATAATGATAGAGAAAAAATTAGTGTAATGTTATAGTTATAAGAAATTAAATTATTTAGTGTTCTGTTAATGAAAGGAGATCTGTTTCTTAAATCATGTTTCACAGTGCTTAAAGCACTTCTACTAAAAAGAGGGGTTTGTACCATTTAAATAGAAATATCTACCATTTTGAGCTAAATATTAAAAATCTTTCTTTTCTTCTAAATTCATTTTTTTTACTCTCTTTAAATTGTTTTATTATTTATTTGGCATTGACCTTGGTGTACATTAAACATACATTAACCATTAGGAGTTTAAAATTGTGGCAAAATCAAGGGAGTGCAATAAGAACGTCCTTCTTATTCAGTGCCCTTTTGTTAGATCACGACACAAAGCTTGAACAAAACAGGGCTTAAATCAAGCAGATTTACAGTTATAAAAGAAGTGAAACCCACTTTAGAAAATTAAAAGAAATAATATTCTAATATTTTGCTCTAAACTGGAGATATTTACATTTCACTCAAGTTTACCTTCTCCTTTTAGTTAAAATGCTGATTTAGAAGATATGTTACACACTGTCTCATGACTTTAGAAAAATTTCTTTAGTTGTTCTAAAGATTTAGGATAATATATTCTCTCTTACCGAGTATTCCCTTATGTATGTATATAGTTATTGTAAATTTTCAATTGATTTACTTGAATTAAGCATTAGTGTTTATCTTGATTTAGTAAATTTTCATAAATTACCCTATTAATAAGATCAACAGTAGAAAGCAATGGAAGGATGTCTACTCCTCTGGAAAAATATTTCAAGGTTACGATACACACACACACACACACCACACACACACACACACAATATATTAATATATATATATATATATATATATATATATATATATTATATATATAACTTATTTTCATATTATTTTACTCTTTTCATAAAATTATTGCTTTTACTACAACAAAAAACATCACTGCTTTTATAATTTTTACTTTTTAATGTTTTATTTTTATTTTGCTATGATACTGTATATTATTGCACTGTTGAAGGCACAAGTGGAAATTCTGATCTGCTATTTAAATATAAACATTATTGTGCAAAAGGCAGACTTAGTAGTTTAATCTAAAAAAGATTGTATTAAAGAAATAACGTCAGAAGCGAGAAAACTGGTTATAAAAATGTTAAAGGAAATACTAAGTCGGGGAAATCCTGACTCACAGATTTATTTGAAATGACTCTAAAATTGAGTTTATTTAGCTCGAGATAAAAAAAATAGTGGTCTTAAAAACTTTGTTTAATCGTTGCATCTGAAGTACACATGTCCAGTTGCATTGCTAAAATTATGAAGGCTGTGGACTTTGTACCCGGACCATATTTTGCTGTTTTCAGGTGGAAGATAAAATTAACTGCACATGTTTTTCTGACTTGCAGTAAAATTTTATTTTTATCACTAAGGTGTATTATTATTATTACTTATTTCCATAAGTTGTATCCATCATATAAAAAGTCATAGGTAGATACACAAATGAAGAAAAATAGACTAAAGCTTCCATTTGATAAATTTAATTAACTTATCGTTCTAAATTAGATTTCTTTAGTGAATAATTTAAGTGTTGGTGTTTTACTGTATAAATTTTAACTGGTGTTAAAATTGTATTGTATATAATTGACTGGTGTGAAAAAAGGGTAAAGCTGTTGTTAGGTTTAACTTATTAGTGTTAACTTAACTCTCCGTTAAAAAAGTTGTGTGGAGTAACTTTGATGAGGTCAAGCTTATGGATGTTGCATCACAAGAGATTTGTAACTTATTTTGGAAAACCTCTTTTCTTTTTTTTATTCTTTTTCCTTAAAAGTTTTATTTAAGTGACGTTTAGTTTAGTATTATTTTACAACACAAATTCACATTAATAAAATTAAGTTTGATTGGCATTACTGATATATTTTAATTTTTTTCCATGCTTTTTTTCAAAGTTACTATTATATTTAAATATTTTTTTATATTTAAGTCTCTACTAATTGAAAAAACAGAAATGTCTTCAGTTATAAGCTAGTTATAACAAAATGTTATATGGCTAAGGTGTTATTCTAGACACCAAATTTTATTTAAGTAAATTTTGCTAGAAAATATGGGCTTAATTTATTTTTTGTGAATTTGTTCCTTATTTGACGTTAAATAGCCTTTTACCTTTGAATGACCAGTATTTGTTTGCGTCTCTATAGGTTTCATCTTTATTATTGTTTTTATTTGTTTTTCTAATAATATTAATTTATTTTATCATTTTAAGATAAAAGTAAGATATAAACTGCATTTACAATTCTCGTTTCATATTTATTGTTTATGACATTAATGTTATATTCCTTGATACGCACAATCATTTTCATTTCTTTATAATTTGTTACCAAAATCGACATATAGAATAAAAATTATTTTGACTTAGACTTATTTTTTTCTGTAGTTTTGTCTAGCAAAACTTTTTTTGTCATTCCTGATTTTTTTTTATTCGAATTGGCATTTTTATTTATAACCTAATTCATGATGTAAAGTATTTAAAAATAATAGTTTTAAAACTTTTGTACTATAATTTTTATATTTGTTTTTTTTTATAAATAAAACTTATTTATAAATTATTAATTTTATTTATACTTATTTTTATGTTTACTTAAAGGTTTGGGACTTGTTTGTATAGTCTTCCTTTCTTTCTCAAGCTTGCTTTGAACATTAACTTTCTTAAATTTCTTTTGTAAACTTTTAGCACAAAACAATAATATAATACAAATCTATTTAAAGCTGATTAGTTTACTTATTTAGTTTTTTATTAATATTGATTCTTAGGTAGTATTCTAATAAATCCACCCCTATGGTCCTGATTTTAAAGCTTCTTTCTTGGTGTTCTGATCTGTGAAACCACACAAGTCTCCTGGTTTCGCATCACTTACCATAAAACTTATTTATAAACTAAAAATTTTATTCATACTTTTTTATGTTTACTTAAAGGTTTGGGACTTAAATTTTATGAATTGAAAAAATAAATTATCCCTTAACTTAAGTTTACCCTCTGCATAACCACTTCCAACTGAGGTGTCTCATGCAGGGGTGTCCTTAAGGAGCTTAAAATTTATAAGTTTTATAAATTTCAGTGATATTTTTATGATTGTGTCTTTACATAAGTGTACACTTGATTCAAATAATGCTTTAGAATACTACTCTCATGGCCTTCATTTTATTTATTATTTATTAGAGCACTGTAATGCACAAAATAAAAATGTTTCTGGTTCTAAGTATGACTAAAAATCCATAGATTATCCAGATGGTTAAACTGGGTCTGGGTCTAAAAGTATACACCCTTAAAATTTTTGTACATCTAATTAACATAATTAACATTTTTATTATTATTCTGTAATTTATTATAATTAAATAAAAACAGTATTGGAAGCTAACGCAAGCACTTACAATGGTTTCGTTCATTACTAATGCTCATTGTTTGGCTTACAGCAAATATACTCGTATTGAAAAAACTTTTTAGAATAGGGTTGTCCGTCAGTAAAAACATGTGAGAATAATTTGGCTTAGCTTTAATTTTACAATATACCTGTTGTCTTTAAATCCCAAAATCAAAACTGCATAAAATAAAGTATGTTCAGTTCAAACCTTAATGTTTGTAAGGCTAAGGTAAAAATCAAGTGTTGGATTAAGATAAATGTATCATCTTCTTTAATTTTTATATCCTTCTTAGAACCTACGATTTTTATTTTGGATGTAAAATCTTAAGGCTCTTTTGATGAAAACGTGGAATCGATCTTTAAAGGGAAATAAAAAAAATTTACTTCTTTCCCAATTTTAACTCAGTACATTTTAAGCCCTTTTTAAATGTTATAAACCTTAAGAATAAATTTTTACACTTAATTTTTTATGTAGTTTTCTGATTATTTATTTTAGACTTTAAAATATTTAACTTGAGTTAAAAAGAGAAAATTGATCTAATTGGATTGATTAATCTAATCTTGTTGGATTTGTCCTCCTTTTCATAAGAAGAAGCTCAAGATTCCAATTTCAAAAAAATATACCAATAAATGTTTACTAGATAATTGTTTTGTTAGTTTATATTTACTTTTTAGTCCATTGCTTGCTTTATTGATACTTTAAATAGTCTGTTTTAGTTTTAAATTATGGGTCTAGACATTTTAAATTATCGATTTATTATTGTTATAAAATAAATTTGTGTTGCATCATTATTAATTTTTTGATTTACAAAAATTGAATGGTACAGTGTAAAATATAAACTCATCTAGATGTAATTTTAATATTTTAATGTTTATTATTTTCTTGATGGTAAATGAAATTGATTTATTTTAAGAAGTTAGTATCAAAGAGACTGTCATATTCAGCACTACTTTTTTGAATAACTATTTTTCTCCTGTGAAAATATGCTAAATATGTTCAGTGAGACCTCTTTATTACCAAATTCTATACTGCAAAAATTATTTGCAACATATGTTTAAGTCACTTATGTTTTACATAAGTAATTGTATGTAGAATTTTATTGTCTTAATCTTATTTATACTATGGAGATCTTAGCTGTAGTGGCTTTGATGCTGAAATAAGATGGAAATGTATAAAATGTACTTTATTCAAGTTGAAATAAATTATCAATAATTTAAGATGGTACGTTTTTTTAATTCTTTTGATTTGACTTCATTTTTAGTTTTAAGAACTTAACTTAAAGAACTAGTTTTTGTATAACATAGTTATGTAAGAACTCTTATATAAAGTTTAAAATTATGAATGTTTAATCAGGGCTTATACTGTGCAAAAAAAGTACTTCTTAAATTATTCATATTTTGATTTGTGAGCATTGGCTTTTGCTGTTTTTTCTAGAAGTTTTAACTCTTCCAATAGAGACTGTGTTAGTGATAAAGTAGAATCTTTTAACATTTTGTTGCCTACAGTAATAGCAAAATTGATTTACAATCCATTGTTTAGTTTAAATATCCCCGAGGTCATAAGCATTTTGGGGATTGACCAATCTGAAAAGCCGCTGCTAACACCTCACTTGAAAGAGAGAAAAAATCCCTACCCCCAACCACTGTCGGGAAATAACATCTTCCCGGCCATTCATTCTCTTTATTTGTGGTTTTTCTTGTGTTAACATCAGAAGAATCTTTTGTGTACACATTTCTCTTGTTTAATTATATTATATATTTATTTATTTATATATTTATTTCAAATAAATCATGAAAATTATATTATAAAGTAAAAGTACACAAAAGAAATGTTTACAACATCGCCAAGAAAACACGGGTAAAATAGCCTGTTTAATTTACAAAGTTTTTTCCCACTCCCTTCTCGCAGGGATTTTTTTTTAGAATCGGTGGTGCCTAAACTGACCCCTCAAGATTTTTTAAGTTGTCAATAGGCTGTAATTCCAATGTTCTTATTACTCCTTTCTCCTTCAGATGGCTTTGGACATCTGCCGTTTATATCCAGAAGTTCTAAATATTTTAGTGGAGACCTGGTTGAATTTCCCAATCCTTGATTTCCATAATTAATAATAAAGTGTTTAGAACTCCGACTTCTTCATCATCTTTTGGAAGACTCAGAATTTCTATTGATAAAACTAAAGAAATTACTCAACCATACTTTGAACTAAAGAAATTTTATCATTGTCCATTTATCCCCATTTTCATTGGAAGAGCCTTGATCTAAGCATCACATTATGAAAGTGATTTAATAAATTTAAATTTTAAGTGAAATGTTATACTTATTTCACAAAATTTGCTATAGTAAAATATCGTAATATTTATAAAAATTGATTTATTGACTTTTAATTTTAAGACTTTGTTCAAGAGATTAATTTTTTAAACTGTTGATAAATTGATTTTTGCATCACCTTTTATTTTTTATTGTTGTTTTATATTTAAATATAAATTGTTCCTTTTTCCCTTTTTTTTATTATTATATGTGCTTAAATTGTCATTTTGATTTATGTTTTATGATTAAAATATTTTCAATAATTGTATTTAGTTTATTTTTCTTTAATTTATATAAGCTCATTAATTATCATTGAACGACTATGACCAAAAATTGGATGATTTCTCATTTGAAAAGCAGTAAAAAAATATTTTTTAACATTGTCAATATCTGACTTTTTTGAATAGATGCCTTTACGAGTGCAGATTAGCCAGTGAAGGCTAATAAGATTAGCTAGTAAGTAAATGCTCTTACTTACAAGTTAAGCTGATCTGGCGGATCGATCCAGCAGACTGATTCATTCATAATTCTGTTGTTGATTCAACAGCTGAACCATGAGTCCTGGACTCATGTATTAATCTTTTGTATTCTTGATATCTGTTGATTGATTTTGTTTATTAGAGAAACATACTTTTATTTCTATATGGCTATACTAGCTATATACAAATAAAAGTATGACAAAACCCGTCAATAGTATATCTACGATTTTTGTCGTACCATAAGTGTTTAGCAGCTGGAAGCGAGGTTGGTACCTGTATAGGTGAATGCTGGGAATAAAACGGATGTTTTACTGTCTGAGAATGAGTGCAGCAAGTCCTAAGACATACTGCAACATAAATTAGGTTACTTTCATATTCTGATAAGCGAATACCGTGTACCCACACCCGTTTTTTGACATCCACTCAACAAAATTACATTATTAATTTTCAAATAATAATTACATAGTTAATTATAAATTATTATATACTATCATTTTTAAGAACACTGTTCTTATCTGATTTTTACAAACCTTTTGTGAACTTTGTTTAATAACTTTAAAATAAGTATTATAGAAAAGGAAAGAAACAGTATGGACAAGCGAGGTGAGGATAAGAGTAGTGACTTAAATAAGATGAGGAAAAGTTCTGAGGTACCCTTTACCCATTTTTACCTTTTCTCATTTATACCATAGGTATACAGGGAAAGTGTTGTTTGCAAAAAGATCTGAAATTGAGACAAAACATTTTTTTATTGGATTCGTGAAATAAATTGCACGCAATTCAATAAAATTGTAGCATATTTAAGTTTGCAACAATTATAATATTTTTGGACGTTTCCTCAATATAATATTATTTATGTTGCTTCATGTATACTTCTATTATTTTAGCTAAAAAGAAAGAACAAGGCTTAAGTTCTATGAGATTTTTTCAGTGATGATGTTTAGAATTTAATCCCCCGCCAAAATCTGTCTTACCTACACAATTGTGAATTAGTATGGCTATATTAAATTTTGCTCATGTTTAAGTGTACAATACATTGGTTGTATTTTATTTTATCTTTAATGCTCCATAATGACGATAAATTTGAAGGGCTCTGTTTATACTGAGTGTTATAGTTTAATCAGTTGACAGCTTGGAGAAATAATGGGAGGGAGCCAATGAGATTAGTCTTAGTTGTTAAACCACGCCCACAAATTCATATCAGGCCAACTTCATTGGTTCCTCAGCTCTATTTTCCCTTGATGTCAACTGATTATAACTATGAGCTGTACTATAGTTTTTTATTAATTTATTTAGTCTGATATTCTTGCTGCACTGTAATATTTAAATAAATAATAAACCTTGCTCTCTTAAATAGCAATAATTTCATATCAGGCCAACTTCATTGGTTCCTCAGCTCTATTTTCCCTTGATGTCAACTGATTATAACTATGAGCTGTACTATAGTTTTTTATTAATTTATTTAGTCTGATATTCTTGCTGCACTGTAATATTTAAATAAATAATTAACCTTGCTCTCTTAAATAGCAATAATTTCATTAAAATTAGCATTTGATTGTTTATATATTTTAATGTGATGTTTTGTTTTTGTTAAAATTTTCAGGATAACTGTGTCAATATTCCTAATTCAGGTCAAGAAGATGCAGATGGAGATGGTAAAGGAAATGTTTGCGACGAAGATGCCGACAATGATGGTATTTTAAACACACCGGTATGATTTTCCTTTCTCTATTATTATTCTTAATTTTAAAATAACCATATTAAAGGGTTTCAGGGCAGTGTTAAAAAAGATGAATTTATGAGATAATGTTAAATATGTTGAATTCATAGGATAGTGTTAAATAAGTTGCATTCATGTGATAGTGTTGAAGCCAAACTCTATTTTGGCAGATTTTTGGTGTTTTTTTAAATATGAAGCTGTCATAATTTTTAATAAAGTAAATAAACTAAATTGGTTATTTTTCAGAAGACTTAGCTTATTAGCACACTTAACTGGAAAGCTCATGTTAATGAGTTAGGAAGTAAACTTTCATCTATTTTATTTTTGCTATGTAAACTTAGCTTAACTTTAGATATTGATACCATAAAGCTTGGTTACTATGCGATTTTTCATTCACGTAGTATGCTGTATTTTATCAAAGAATGGGGAACAGCCCCCGTAGCCAACAGTATTTTTATTTTGCAAAAAAGCTATCCGTATCATGAATAATGCTAAACATGACGACGCTAAGTGCAAACAATATTTTATTGAAAATAAAATGTTGGCTGAACTTTTCATTCAGCCTATATTTTTTCATTGCTGTTGTTCGTTTAAGCAAACTATGACGAGTGGGAGTTCAATTATATTAAGAACCACAATTATGGCACTAGTAGGCTGAAAAATCACTTCAGTCCCCAAATTTTAATGGAATATGGTGCTTTAATAAATTACCCGCTTCAATAGTTAAACTTCCACCCAAAACTTAAAAAAAAACATTAAAACATTGTTGCTTGAGAAAGCCTACTATAATGTTAACGAATTTTTAACTGATAACTTAGTATTCCCACCTTAAATGTTTAGTGTTTCTCATGTAATGTTATGCTTTTTTGTTTTTAATCAAGTTTGTTATTCAAGTTATGCTGTCTATGTTTATGCAGTCTATGTAATAATTTACAATCAAATTGTTTTTCTTGTGTTTTTATTTCATTGTAAAATTTTGACATTGAGAAACTTTGCAATAAAGTAACCTCAAGTATGTAAATAAATGAATAAAAGTCATTATAATAAAGGATAATATTGTGCTTGAGGATATAGAGAGGCACTACAAAGGGCACTATTACACCATGTTCCAATGGTGTAATGGCACTATTACACCATGTTCCAATAGTGTAATGGCACTATTACACCATGTTTCAATGGTGTAATGGCACTATTACACCATTTTCCAATGGTGTATTGGCACTATTACATCATGTTCCAATGGTGTAATGGAACTATTACACCATGTTCCAATGGTGTAATGGCACTATTACACCATGTTCCAGTGGTGTAATGGCACTATAACCATGTTCAATGGTGTAATGGCACATTACACCATGTTCCAATGGTGTAATGGCACTATTACACCTATTACACCATGTTCCAATGGTGTAATGGCACTATTACACCATGTTCCAATGGTGTTATAGTTAGCACATGTGCTTTCCACCCTGACAGTCCAAGTTTGATCCTAGTTAGGGCCTCTAAGATTTGCAGGGATAGACATTGAGAAAAATTGAAACATCTCCCTTTAAGGGACGCTAAAAAGCAATGGTTCCTAGGCAAAGATCTTTTTGTTTTTGGGCTCTGAATCAAATAAAATTGGTCTAGAGTCAAAGTGAAGCTTTAAGTGACCAAAAACTTAAAATCCTATTGAAAAACAATAATAAGATGAAAAAAAATTAAAAGGCAGCATTTTTCTGTTTGTCTAGAAAAAATCTGGTAAAATCAGTTGATGAAACTGATAAAAATCTAAAATGCATACAGACCTCCACTCCAGAATTTCAATGAGTGAGTTAACCTCTCTTCAAGTGACTGTATCTTATGCATTAATTTGTTTATAAACATTTGCATGAATATTGTTTTTATAGGATAATTGTCCACTAGTAGCTAATCCAGATCAGTTAGATTCAGACCAGCATGAATCAGACAGACAAGGAGACGCTTGTGACAATTGTCCTACCATACCTAATCAAGACCAAGAAGATATTGATCACGATGGATTGGGTGACGCTTGTGACTCTGATATGGACAATGATGGTATGATATTGTTTTAAAAATTATATTTATTTTTATACAGCAATAACACAGATCTGTGTTATAAAATAAAAACTGTAAAATCTTCTAAAGGTTTAATGATAGATCAAATGGGAATTAAATTAGAATTTATTTTCATCTAACAAAAACTGCTGGATTCCAATTGTTTTTACTTTTCCTCATGTATACCATAGTTAAATATGAAAAATATTGTGTTTGCCAAAACCGGTATGACATCAGAATTATCCGTTTCAGGTCTTTTTAAGACCTTCTGAGTAGTTTTCTCAATGTTTTCCGTCTGTATGTGTATGTGTCTTATCACCGTAGCTCCCAATGTATTTATGCTATAGAGTTGAAACTTTGTACAGAATTCAATCTATAGGTGTAGTTGCACAATTTAGAAAATAATTTTGACGTCATTAACCTGCAATAATGGCTTAGCAAAAATTTTGAAAAAATCATAAAACGCGGAAAAATGATGCTATCAATTTGATGGGTTATGCATGGTATAAACATGCATTATTGTACTCTAGTGCACTTGTAATTTGTTGAGTTGTTGTTTAGCTTTTAAAATGAATGTAGTTTTTAGGTGTATCTCTAGCAAAGATTACTTTGTGATATTTCCTTTCTTTCCACAACACTCTGTAATCTGTTGTGATCGCTTCCATTTTTTTAATAACTGGCTTTACTAATATCAATTTCAATGCTCTTTTATTTTTTTCATTTTTTAGTTGGCCTCTAGAATTAATGTCGTTTTCAGGTATACCAAATTACAAAGATAACTGCCCCAAGAAACCCAACCCAGATCAAAGAGACTCCGATAGAGATGGATTAGGGGATGTTTGTGATAATTGTCCAACTAAATCCAATCCTGACCAAGAAGACTCTGATTTGGATAATATTGGAGATGTTTGTGACAACAATGTAGACAGAGATAGGTATGATTTACAAGAAGGATTTTTTTTAATTTCACATTTGATATTATTTAAAAACCTTTTTATTAGTTCTCTTTTGGTAACTTTTTGAAGAAGTAAATCACAGATATATATATATTATATATATATATATATATATATATATATATATATATTATATATATATATATATATATATATATATATATATATAATATATATATATATATATATATATATATATATATATTAATATATATATATATATATATATATATATATATATATATATATATATATATATATATATATATATATATATATATATATTATAGAGAGAGAGAGAGAGAGAGAGAGAGAGAGAGAGAGAGAGAGAGAGAGAGAGAGAGAGAGAGAGTGGGAGAGAGAGAGAGGGAGATAAATATCTCTAACCTTATAGTTAATGAAATATTTATGACGTCATTAACCCGCAATAATGGCTCAGAAAAAAATTCACTTAAGAATTGTTAGGGCCTCCTAAGCGTTGGAGGCCAAGTGTTGTGGTGTTAAGGCCTCCAATAAGCCTTGTGTGAAAGGTATTTAAATTTCTTTTGTTTAAGGAATGCAACAGTGCTTTACATCTTAAATTTAAGAGGTTGTATTTATTGCAAGTTAATGAAGCCAGTGCTGAATCAACTTCTGTTAATACTTTTGTTTAGGTATGAATGTTTAACAATGTTGACAATGGCTATAATACTGGAACAGGTGATATCGGCAGCCTTGCTGTTGCCAGAAAACCCAATTTCTTCATATTTATTAATTATGCTTAATGATAAGTAGCCTCAGTAAGATGTGTAACACTCTTTCCTGTCCCCCAATTGGTGCGTATTGTTTTCTCCTAACTTTCCCAATAAGCCAATCCCAAGCCTTTAATTTTTCCTAATAGGATATAAGGTGCTCGAAATCGAGCATTTTCTAAGCACGAGAAGCTGAGTCGAGTCTTCAACATAAATCAACTGTTGCTCCTGAGTTATCCTGTTTAAATTCACTCTGTTAACATCAGCTGACTACTGACATGGAGTCTAAACCGTGGCTATGAAACCAGCTTGATGTTTTTAATGTGCTCATCTCTCCACATCTATGCTCGGCAGTCACGCTGTCCCTCAGGGTAATTTTTGCGTTGGCTCCTCTCTCCATATCCTTGCTTGGCAGCCACGCTGTCCCCTAGAGGAATTTTTGCGTTTGGCTGGTTGGTTAGTTTCCACTGACTTATTCAAACAAGCAGGATGCAACTGAGGTCTCCACTGTCATTATGAATTTGCGCCTGGCCTCAGTACCAACGATCCTTTTCAGGACCACCAATCATGATGATAGTCTCCAGGCTTAACCGACCCCCAGTCTCTCAATCATATACGCAGAGCCTTATCACAGGTTATAATAATGAAAGACTCAGAGCATCATAACATAAGGTGTTCACTCTTATACCTTGACCATCAATATCATGACCTTGACTCAGTATCCCCTATATAAACCTTTTCGAATTTCCTTTCTTATTTGCGAAGGATGGAACAGTTCCCAGAAATAGCTTGCCATTTTGCATGGTATATTTTCTACGTGTCTCTTGCTGAATTTTATAGTATTATTCATTATAAATATCTTTCAGGGATGGTGTCCAAGATGCAATAGATAACTGTCCTAAAATCCCCAACAGTGACCAACTAGACACAGATGGGGATGGAAGAGGAGATGAGTGTGACCCTGATGCAGATGGTGACAGTATATCTAACAGTCAAGATAACTGTAGACTTGTTCATAATCCTAATCAAGAAGATTTAGATGGTATTTATTTGTGTCATTTTAAAACCCTCTTTTGCTTTGTCTTCTATAACTAGGCACAATATTATATATATATATATATATATATATATATATATATATATATATATATATATATATATATATATATATATATATATATATATATATATATCTAGTGCACACACATGATAAAAATGTAAATGCAATATGTTTTTAATAGGCATAAGAGCCACAGAATTATGGCTAACTTTCATATTCATAGATATTTATACAGATCATCAGCTTAGTCGAAACAGGCAAATATCTTGAGAACTAGAGCAGATAGAAACTGAGGAGTCAAAGCTTAAAAGTATGGGTTCCTTCTGTAATATATATATATATATATATATATATATATTTTTTTTTTTTTTTTTTTTTTTTCTGGAATCTATTTTTCGTTATTAGGGACCTATAAAACAGATCTCTCCCCACTACATGAGCCTTCTCATTAGCAAAATTCACCTGTGCGTCAACTCCTGGACACAGCTCCTAACGGCCTCTGAAGTTTCTATTTGCTCTAGTTCTCCTGATATTTGGCTGTTTCAACATAGCTGGTACATCTTGTACATGGGGCACCCTAATTAAAGAAGACAGGGCAGATAATTAATAGTCTCTAGAAAGGAGATAACTTATTATGAAAGGGAGAGAATACCCTACCCCTCTTGATAGATGGTAACGGTGCTTTGTTCTGGTAGCGAAAACAAACAGTGTTTAAAATACCAAGATGACTTCACTTAGTGTTAAAGAAGACAGAGAGAGTTATCTATAGAAGGAGGTAACTGCAATTTGTTTTGTCTCGTACTAATATTTACTATCATATAGACTGCCAGTATAACTGTACTAATTTTTATGAAAGGGAGAGATTACTTTCTAGATAGGAGGTAATTGATGACTGCATCCACGACTGATTAAACATGATAAAAAACTTTTTTTAATGTGGTAAAAATATACAGTTTAATATTAATAATATATATAATAAACTGCGTAGGCTTCCACAGTTATTAAATCCATTCAATAAAATGAATGGATTTAGGTCTTCCAGTGGTTTTCATTCTGTTTATTGGAGGGGTTTTAGAAATTAAACATAAAATATTGATAAATCTTTAACTTTAAAGCTAGAGGTGCTAAAGTTTTATTTAATTTATTATTACAATTTATTTCTTTTGAATTTTATTATATTAGTTTATTTTTTATAGGAAATGGTATTGGAGATATTTGTCAAGATGATTTCGATCTTGATGGCGTTGTTAATCATTTAGATAATTGTCCAAACAATTCTAAAATTTATACCACAGATTTCAGGTAAGGTTCTAATAAAATTTAGTCTGGTTTAGTCTAGTCATTTTGTGTTACAGTTTATTTACTATGCAAAATTCCATGCCAGTGATATCAGAGGCAAACGTTTTTTAAAAGTTTGTCTGGTAGTTATTTATGCAACAAAAGCTGGAAGAAAGATGAATTTTATCTTCAACTAGTCAACTAATACAAATAGATATTGGATAATGGAAGCTATGACTTAAGGAAACTATTTTTAAAGTAGTTAACGATAATAGTATTTAATGAATTCATAAAGAAATTAATATAATATACAAATATAAAGATAGTATATTATATTATATCTTTGTGAAATCGTTAAACTGAAAAACTGCTGATTTAATAACGCTGTAGAGTACCTTAAAACCAAAATTAACAATATGTAACATATTGAGCGTAAAACTACAATGTATAGAAGTAATTTTAAGCCCAATTTGAAAACAATCGCCCTAGTCTTATTGGACGATAAATCGCCCTAAAAACGCCAAAATCATGAAAACCTTAACTTTCAATAATTCAATGACTCCAAAAGGTTAAATTTGGAACATTAAAATATTTTTTTTTTTGTTCCTTATGGTCACCTTAGTAACCAAAAAATTATTTCAATTTTTTCCAATATTATCTTTCTTGTTAAAAAAAAATAATGAAAAAGTGTATTTTCAGTCTTTGTGGTCAAATTTATTATGCAAACTTACTAGTAGATTAGCTGCAGTAAAACAAAAAAATATTGGTTCTTATGTAAAGCCCAAAGGACACTTTCAAACGAGACCTGTTTCATTAAGCAAGGTTATGCCAAAGCCGAAATATTAAGCCTCAAAAATTGGCAAAATAAATACTCAAAATTTGGGTGCCTCGGGAACCAAAAAGTTTTTTTTGAAAATGGAGGAGGCTGTAGAAAAAATTAATACTTGGCCTTTTGGACTACCCATGGGTAGGACCAACACAGAAAAAAATATAAATTTTTATTTTTTTCCAGCAACATCTCTGGATCACTTGAAATGTATTGTTTAAATACAAGCTAAAGGTGTTGGGGTCAACACCTTTAGCTCCTTTTTAATAATAAGATAGATTATTAGTAGTATTAAAAGTTGGTAGGTCAAGCCTGGTGAGTAGGCGATAGCTTTAGCTTCTTTTTACCAATGAAATAGATTATTGGTAGTAGTAAGAGTCCAGGGAGGTCTCGTCTGGTGAGCATTCCACACCTTTGAGTCCTTTTCACTTACGGAGTAGGGGAAGTCATAGGGTTGGTTAAAAAAAGAAATGTATTCCACCATTCCTGCTTTAATCCCTTATTTAACTAAATTAGTTTCATCATTTACATACTAAATATTTTCAATACTTAAAAATTGTTTATTATATATTTTTTCCCATTTTATGTTATTATTATTCTGTTGCTTAGAACATTCCAAACGGTTCATTTGGATCCAGAAGGTGAATCTCAAACCGATCCTCATTGGGAGATTTACAATAAAGGTGCTGAAATTGTGCAAACTCTTAACAGCGATCCTGGCCTTGCAGTTGGTATGAACTTTTTTATTCATTGTGCGCCTTAGAAAGCTGATCAATTAAAACACATGTAGATTTGTTTTAACATTTGTTTAAGATTTGTTAAACATTTGTACAGATGTAGATTTGTTTTCTTTGCTTACCTCTATTTAAAAGACACTGGGACTACTTTTTAAGCTAGGTGAACTAAAAGTCATTGCGTTCTTATAAAATGTTTGTACTACTTTTAAAAAAGTGTGGACTAAAAGCCTCTCCCTGCCTTTAATATTTTAAAAGACGTTGGGACTACTTTTTATGCAGAGTGAACTTAAAATCTTCGCCTGCCTTTAAAATGTTAAAAGATGTTTGGACTACTTTTTAAACAGGGTGAACGTCTATCCTTGCTTTAAAATGATAAAAAACGTTAAGGTTTCTTTCTATTTAGTGTGGACTAAAACTCTCTCCCTACCTTTAATATTTTAAATGACATTGGGACTACTTTTTATGCAGGGTGAACTAAAAGTCTTTGTCTTTCTTTAAAAAAATGTAAAGATGTTTGGACTACTTTTTAAAAAGGGTGGACTAAAAGTACTTTAAAAAATATAATACATGCACCTATAAAATATTTTTAACAACCTTTCAGGAGGGTTTGGATCATAGCGAACTAAGCCTTAATGTTAAAAAAAGATGCAGAGCATGATAAAATAGAATTAACAAACGGACAGATTACATTTTATTTAAATTGACTGCATATTCCACACAATTTTGTGTATAAAATATGTTACATTTAAGTTTTCTAATTTGAGTTATTTTGTTTAGGTTATGATACCTTTGGAGGAGTGGATTTTGAGGGTACCTTTTTTATAGATAGTGAGAAAGATGATGACTATGTTGGATTTATATTCAGGTAGTCTTTTATGTTAATAAATTATAAATAATAATTTTACATAAACTAAGAAATAAAAGTACACACACAAATATATATATATATATATATATATATATATATATATATATATATATATATATATAATATATATATATATATATATATATATATATATATAAGCACATACAAGCGTTTTAATAATGATTTATTTACTTTAATTAATTTTAGTTACCAAAACAACCATAAGTTTTATGCTGTTATGTGGAAAAAACACACACAAACCTACTGGAAAGGTGAACCATTTAGAGCTGTGGCGGAACCTGGTATACAGTTGAAATTAGTCAATTCCGAAACTGGGCCTGGTCGAATGTTGAGAAATTCATTATGGCACACTGGAGATACTCCTGAACAGGTATATCTTATCCAATTGTAATAGTAAAATAAAATTTAATTTATTGTTTTGAAAAATGACTACTTCGTGCATTAAGCATTAGCCTAAATAACCTATTATACAGTTAAAATTTGTTAATTATGAACCTGGTCAAATGTTAAAGGATTCATTATGGATGTAACTAGAAGTAACTATTACGATGTAATTTCATTACCAGAATTTGAAATTTTAAACCACTCTTGAAACTTTGAAAAGTAAAATTAAAGCTATCAATAATATCAACTTTCTTTTGAGTACATTGAAAACTTGACTTTATGTTATAAATCTTATTAAATTTTTTAACCTGCATCACCATATTGCGATCATTTTTCCTCAAGGTACATCATAGATTTTCTTAAAAACACGTACATCATATATTGTGATATATGATGTACAGAAGTAGGGGATTGGGTAGAATTTTTTTATTAATTTTTTACAGGATTTGTCCTGTCTTCCTCGCAAGTGCTTAGTTGCTTTGTAAAACACAGATAGTAAAAAAAATAATTTAGTAGTGTTAAAAAAATTGTTATTGACTGGCCTGACTATTAATCCTTTTTGTACCCTATTTTTATTTAATTCACTGTTTACAAATAACTTATCAATTTGAATTAAATTTTTTTCTAGTGGATATGATATTTTTTTCTATACATACTTTTACTATACATACCATTCAGACTTTACTTAAAAATTTCAACTGTAAGTAGAACATCTTTGGACTATCGATTCTTTTAAGAGTAAAATCATTTTTTTAATTTTTTATACTGGCTGACACTACGTGACAATGCCAAGA
This sequence comes from Microvelia longipes, assembly GCA_018340805.1. Lineage (NCBI taxonomy): Eukaryota > Metazoa > Arthropoda > Insecta > Hemiptera > Veliidae > Microvelia > Microvelia longipes. The sequence goes on from JACMZG010001893.1 coordinate 15,531,579, forward strand.
AGAGTAAGTTTCTGGGTTCCTATCAGGGGTTCTTCACCAGTGAGGTACCTCAAAAGTATGGGGGGTATACACAGTTGTAAAAATTGTTGACCAGGAGGGTGGTGGCTACAAATATTACTTGGCATTATTAAATTAACAATGTACAAAGTTGGCACAATATAATTGTGCGAGAGACACCTAGGATGTAACAAGTAAAATGCAATGTTACATCTGGGAACTATTCCAACATTTGGCAATCATCGTTGATGGCTCAATATAATGTCATGTCCCACTTTGTTTCTTACTTCTAACTTATGAGGGCACCGACAGAAGTAACCAGTTATCTCTGGTAAATACTTCATATTATATTCTTCAGAATTTTTACCGTAAGTCAGAGTGAGTTCAGGCTCTGTGGGCGCCCTGATGAGATGTAACGAAACAGAGTGGGACATGACATTATTTCGAGCCATCAAAGATGACGATTGCCAAATCATGGAGCAGTTCCCAGAAGTAACGTTGAATTTTGCATGTTACATATCCTTGGTGTCTCTCCCTCAATTATATTGTGTCAACTATTCATGTTTTGCAAAACTCAGTAGTATCTAATGATAAAGTACAAAGTCTGTACACTGACCTTTGACACCCACGGAGGTCTGGGTTTCGCATCCCAGGTTACGCTCTCAGTTTATAGAAGATTATTGTTTAGATAAATTATCACCAGCTTTAGAATACACTTTGAGCGTAACGGTTGCTACTACCACCCAAGGTGGTTCCCGCAGGGGTTATCCCTGATGAGCCGCAAGGCTCTAAACAGGCATTATTTATTATTATTATTATTATTACCCAAGTATGGTAATTTTGGTTTTTAACCGTAGGGCTTTGGGTGAGATCAACACCCCACAGAAAAAGGGGATTCCTTTGACTAGGAATGCTGGCCTAGTTGTGTCTGAAAGACATCAGGGTGTTAGTCAGAAAACATAAGTAGCATTTAGTGTTTATAAGTTTATTGACAAAACTAAGTATAATGATAGCTTGACCCTGAGATTATTCATTCCAACTTAAGATGAACTCATCCTTAAAATATGTTGTGAGTTCATTGGAGCATTACAAGCTAAACCAATGCCCTGTTTCAGGGTCACTACTTTAGATAACTTTAAAAATTTAAGTTATAGGATAACATAGTATTGCTGTTTAAAAACCGCATTGAATTCAAGAAATTTGATATCGATATCATTATACTTGGGATATTTTTTATCCCGCTATTGTTTGACATAAATCATAGATTTTTGTTCAAAACTACAGGAAAGAAATGCTTTTAACAAAAATCTAAGATATATGTCAAACAATGGTGTGATAAAAGTTCAATCAGATTTCTAAACAGCAATACTACTTTATCCTATAACTTAAATTTTTTAAGTTACTACAAGTAGGAACAAAATTTACATATTTGAGTAATAATTACCAAAATAATAATAGTAAATTACAATTTTAATCTCACAACAAGATTTTTTTTGGCCAGTGACACAATTTTACAATTAGAGGTCTATTTTTCCCCCAAGATAAAGGTTACATTCAATTTGTCTTGCCCCTTGAACCCCCAACCTCTTGAAAGAAACCCTGGTATTTTTGTTCTTCCTGTCTCTTTTATTTCCCTTTTTCTTCTCATTTTTTAAATAAAAAGAAATATTGTTAATCTAATTTTTAAGACTTTTATGTAGAAAACTTATGTCTTAACAAAAAATATTATAATTACTTATTAGTATTATTGTGCAAAAATATGAGATTGCAGTTTATTTATCATTAGAAAAACAAAATGGACTTATGTCAATAGTTTGATTGAATAAATAGTTACGTGTTGTGAAACAAGTTTACAGCTTAAATGAGTTAAATTGGGTAAATAAATTAAATTAATATATAAAATAGAGAAAAGATACGAGTTAGTAAAACATTTTTCAGCTTCCTAGCCTTAATTATTTTTATTATATGCAGGTAAAACTTCTATGGAAAGACCCTAACCTTGTAGGATGGAAAGACAGAGTTGCTTACCGCTGGTTACTCATCCACAGACCTAGGATATCTCTCATCAGACTAAGGATATTTGAAGGAGAGAATCTTATTGGTGATTCTGGAAATATATTCGACAGTACACTCAGAGGAGGTAGATTAGGAGTCTTTTGTTTTTCACAAGAAATGATTATTTGGTCTGATTTAGTCTATCGTTGTAATGGTGAGTTTAACAAAATTCTTGACTATTTGGTTTTATTAATTTACAATTACTATTATTAAACAATTAAACATTTTACAAGTAAGTACTGTTATAGTACCGAATGAAAACCTCTCACTTTTAGACCCCTTATCACAGTGTTATTTTACCTAAGTACTCCCTTTAAGTATTATTAAAAATCTACAAAATTATTCAATTGATTTGAAATTCAGTATAAGTTCATATTTTTTTTTTTTTTGAGAAACAAGTGTACATAGTCTTATTTAACACGGCTAGTATATCTTCAGTTTTTCTCAGATGACTAGTGTTAAGGAGGATCAAGCAAGGTCAGTATGTGGAGAAGTGACTGTTGGGAATAAAAATAGTATATTATGATGATTATTATTGTGATATTATGAATGATTTTTTTTACTGAAGCTACTATATTTACTGGTGAGTGAAGCAAGTCAGTAAAAGGAGCTGAGGTACAAAAAAGTCATTCACAGTCATGTAGTGTGTGTTATTTTTTCTGAGGTCAAAAGTAATAATAAAATAAATAACATTGACAAAACCATTTACCGCATCAATCGCTAAAGTATTTAACTCTGGTGGAGTTGCAACAACTCAGTGTCAATTAAATCACCATCAAACATTGTAAATAATACTTTCTATTAAATAAATATAAATAATTTATTTAAATTTAATTGTGACTTGATTGTAATAATTTAATTGTGACCAGGTAAAGTAATTTACCTTTAGTAATATAATTTTGACCAGACTATTTTGACTGTAAAGTAAAAACAAATAGATAACAGAAAGAAGGTTATACTGTTACAACAGTGTCGCCATCTAGCAGAACTATGGGTAAACTTACACAATTTGCAAATGGATCGGTAATTTACTTCTAGGAAGGAAAATAACAGCATGTATAGCTGGAGAGGCTGTAGAAGCACGAGTTACAAGAGGTTGCCCTCAAGGTGGAGTGCTATCACCTCTTTTATGGAGTCTGGTGGTAGATGAAATTTTATCTACTTTAAATGGTAATGGGTATTTTACCATTGGGTATGCTGACGACATAGTGGTTATAATTACAGGCAAATTTATAAATACAGCTCTTGAAGTTATGCAAAACCCAATATCACTAATTGAAAAGTGGTGTCGAGATGTTAATCTCTCAGTTAATCCTTCTAAAACAGCTCTAATAATCTTTACCAAGCAGCGAAATCAACCTACTGTAAGAACCCAATGCTGTTTGAAGAAAGATTACAGTTAACTGATCATGTAAAGTACCTTGGAGTGATACTAGATAAAAAACTGACTTGGAACCCTCACCTAGATAGAGTCATTCACAAATCAAAACTAATACTTATGTCCTTAAGGAGAGCCTTTGGAAAAATTTGGGGTTTAAAACCACGTGTTTTATACTGGCTTTAATGGTAGTCAGACCAGTAATCACATACTGTTCTCTGGTATGGTGGCCTAAAACAAACCAAGCCACTGCTGTAAAACAATTAAACTCTGTTCAGAGGCTGGCCTGTCTTTCAATAACTGGATCTATGAGCACAAGTCCTACAGTTTCTTTAGAAGTAATGCTAGGGCTTCCTCCTCTTGAACTTGTCATCAAAAGCGAAGCTAGATTAGCAGCATATAGACTACAAATTTCTGGTAACTGGAAATCAAATCCACACCGGGGACACTCTGAAATAATCACACTGATTCGTAATCCATTACTAGATATGAACTCCGACCACATGACAATATCTTACTCCTATGATAAACCGTTCTCACTTAGTTGTAACTTTGTTGAAGACTCCTTTCCACCAAAAGACGATACTGTTGTGTGGTTTACCGATGGATCTAAAATGGACAGTCTTTCAGTCAGAAGTGTGTTTTGAATTTAACACTGAAAATAAAATCTCTAGGCTCTAGGCAAACATGCCTCAGTCTTTCAGTCAGAAGTGTTCTCAATTAACACCTGCATTCTCGAAAATCTCAAGCGAAACACTAAGCAAGCGTCAGTGTTCATTTATACTGACAGTCAAGCTGCCATAAAAGCCCTGGGATCCTACAAAGTTAACTCTAAACTGGTGTGGGAATGTTTACAAAACCTTACTAGTTTGGCTGCTGAAATCAAGTATCAGTTAGATGGGTTCCAGATATAGATGGTAATGAGGTTGCAGATGATTTAGCAAGACAAGGTTCAAATCAAACTCCAATAGGACCTGAACCAGTTATTGGCATTTCGAAAACACAAGTCAAGACGGCAGTGAATGAATGGCTTAGAGGTAAACACCAACAACACTGGAATAATGCTCCTGGTTTGAGGCACAGTAAACTCATGTTGAGAGGTCCTCAAGCCAACTGACAGATGCTCTTCTCTAAAGCTAAATAAGAAAAACTTGAGTATAGTGACGGGCTTAATAACTGGTCATTGTCACTTACGCAAACATATGCATACCATCGGCATATTTCAAGAAGAGCCTGTCTGTAGACTCTGTGGCCAATGCCCTGAAACATCATCACACATCATCTTTGAATGCGAAGCTCTAGCATACAAGAGATTTCTGTTGTTTGGAGAAGCCACACTAAGCAGAATTGAAAACCCAGATGCCAATTTAGTACACAAACTTTTAGAAATAATAAAAGGAAAGGATCTCCTATAAGCTTAGAACACGAGGGTACTTGTACAAAAGACTCAAAGTCGCAGTGCAAAAGGTTTTACACCTACCCTCACAATTAATAATAATAATAATAATGGGTAAACTATGACAAGAAAGTGGTCTTAAGCGCTTCTCACTGCAAATAGATGAACTCTGCGCTGTACAAAAATAACTCTTTTTTACAGTGGATAAAAATTTTAAATTTAATATGGTGTACAACTGGGAATGTAGTAAACCGAAAACTTTCTTTCTCAGAAAAACATACTTTTTACTGTCTGAAGACAAGCAAAATCATACTGTAATAACAATTAGGTAATTTTCTACAATATTGATAAAGAGTAGAAATATTCCGAAATGGCCACTGCAGACCTTTGGGTCCCTTTCAAGAACTCTTGTGTATTAGTTGTTATTTGGTGTTCTTTTCGATACATGTCATATTGTCAAGTTATTAGCAATGTTTCAACAAAAGGGACCTATTTGGCTCACTGTGACCCCTTTAAATCCCATTTTAATCACATTGTCATTGCCTGGTTTTTTACATTTTTTAATACAAGCTATCCAATATAGCCAGGAAAATGTCTGAGGTGAACTAAATAGACTGTTTGTCAAAAATTGGTTTTTTAATGTTTCAGATAACTTACCTGAAGAGATTTACGATGAACTTCCTACAAAATTACAACATGAAGTGAATGTTGACTATTCAAGTTCTTGGTTTAGACATGCAAAATAATTATACATGTTAATACCTTATTTCCTCCCTTATTGTTATGTTTGAAATTATTATCTAATGGTTTGTTACTTAATTTTTAATAAAACTAATTGTTATTTTTATAAGGGCATTAGCAGGTGAGATGTGACCGAGTCAGTTATAATTCAAGTTATTTGTATTGTATTATGTACAGGGTGGTAGAAATAAATGGTATTGAGTAGCCTTTATTCAAAAGTAGTTATATTGGGTATATAGAAGTTATATAGAACAGTAGTAATATGTAGAGTGATGCCATCCTCATCAATAGTTATCATTAATGTTTAAAAAACTATTATGCATGTCTAACAATAGCCTTTTTACTGGCTTACTGGAATATAATTGTATTGGTATCAAATTTGTTGGGACCACCTTATGTAGTCAAGCACAAAAAGATTAACTACAAATATATATTATTTGACTTCTTTAAATTTTACTGTTTTTGGTTTTGGGTTACTCATTATTTTTCTTAAGGTATTGGGTGACATTCTAAAACATTACTTAATAATTTTTTTCATAAAGATTAGCCCCAGTCCACAATGGTTTACATGCATTAGATTTGTTTATTTATATTCATTTTATGTAATATTTATAATCATAAGAATATTGCTTATAATATTGAATTTTATAATAATATTCTTTGGTGTGTATATAAACTATCTAGTAAGAATAAGTCTTTGTGATCTTGGCTTTTGTTGCACTCAAAATTAAGTAATGTACTGGAATACAGCCTTTAAAGAAAAAGTGTGCTCTAGGATATAAATTAAAAGTTCATACATATATTAATATTATATTCTGCTCAAAGGTAACATTAATTCTGACAACAATTTTAGTGAGACATTATGTGTTTTGACAACGGTACAATACTCGTTCAAACTGAAGTAAGGTTGAATACTTAAACTCTTTAAGCTAGGCTTTTTGGCTTATTCCCAAAGATGGTCTGTTTTGTTTAGTTCTCAAAAACTAATTATTTTAATTAGATTTGAGAATCAAAACTACAATCGAATCATTATCTAGTCTCATTTTTCATAAAATAAATATAAGAATTATAGTTAATACTTCTTGAAAACCTTTCAAAACCTGCTGCCCAATGACTTAAAATTATTCCAATACCTATACACCATCCATTTATTTTGGTCTTGTACCTAAAATACTCTGAAAACGATTTTTTCAGTTCAAGAAAATTTTGCATTGCCAACAATTGAGTTTAAAATCCTGTTGAAACTAAAAATATCCCAATATTACATTTTTTTAAAATTAATTTTTCATAAAATACAAAACATGCTAGCATTATTTTGTAATATTATATTGTTGAAAAAGAGAAATTCTAAAGGAATGAATTTATATTTTCAAAAACCAAGTATACTTTAATAATTTAAAATGATTTTTTATTTATGTTTGGTTTGTGAACAAGCTTGTTGTCGTAGTTAAGAATCAAAGTGAATTCTTTGTATGGTTTTTAAACATACCTTACCGAATCATACCACGGTGCAAGATGCTTTAGTTTGTAACTTGTGTTTTTTTATTTTATATTTTGTTAAACTCTAATGATGACTAATTTTTAGTTGAAAGCTCAGTTATTAGAAATTAAGGACACCTGTGTAATTAATCTGTTTTTAATTTTTTTAAGTCACAAAAAGAAACTTTTGAGTTTCATATTTTATTTTCTTTTGAGGTCCTTTGGGCCTCAGATATTCTGGAGTGTGGCCACTGCTTTGTAGACCTTTGGTTCCCTTTTTTTTAGTTGTTGTTTGGTGTTATTTTCCATACATGACATATTGTCATGTTATCAGCAATGTTTCAACATAAGGGACCTATTCGGCTCATGGGGACCACTTTGAACCCCATTGCCAGTGCCTCCTCTCCAAGAACCTTTGGCCCGCTAGGGGTTGAGGGGTTTCTTCATGCCCTCATTGGTGACCCGTGTGGTTTCAATGTGTTCTTCAAATGTGTGTGAGTGTGCCAAATTTTGTCTTGCCCTTCAAACGTTTGCCTTTGGAAATTCACTTAAAAAATCCTGCTATATAGGCATCATTTTTTCCCTGATATGTACAAATTGATAATTCAAAAATTTCATACAATCTTCTCTGACTAAAATAAATGGATGAAGTATAAGATGTAATGAGACTGTTATTAACATCAGGTTTATTTTCAGCTTTAATCTTAATTAATTAGTGTTAACCCCAAAAGTTGTATAATTTACATTTAACCTCCACTAATAACTTTTTTACCTAAAATATCGCACTGTCTTAAAATTTATCAGAGAGTGCTACACGCGCCTTTATTTATCAAAGAAAAGATGTTTCATCTGGATTATACTCCACTCAATTTGAAACCTTTAGACTGGTTCTAAAAACTTTTGTAATCTCTTATGGTTTTTTAAATAACAAATAAATAAATTATAAAAGTTGTATTAGTGCTGCAAATAAATTTAAAACAATGACTTCAATTCTTTATGTATTGAAACAATGAGCAGACCTCAATAACACTTTTTAAATCATATAAAAGTTCTTGGGCAAGATAATTATTTTTTAAGTCTACTCCAGAATGGTTTGTGAGTTTTAACCTTACAAGGAAACTTATATAAAGGAACTTAAATAAAGTTGCCACCACAAATCATTTTAATAACACCCCATATTTTACTTCAGGATTTTTAATATTATTTGACTTATGATAATGGAAGAGATATTTATGAGTTTATTTCTCTTAAAGATAATGTTTTTATTTTTTTTATTTCTCTTAAGGATAATATCTTTTTTTAAATAATATCATTTTATTGATTAAATGAAATGATCATAGCGTAAGTAAATTGCTTAATTTTATAGAATTGAAGTCATTGTTTAAGTAGTCTTTTAAAATGTTTGAATTATTCAAACTTAAAAGTAAGAATAAGAAGAAACTTATTAGTATAAATGAAAGGAATTCTTAAAAGAATTTAAAAAGATTGCTCAATACTGAAGAGTGAAATCTCATTAAGATTTGAATTAACACCAGTACAGAAATCTTAATACTCCTAATTCTTCATAGAGGGGCAGAAATAGTGGTTAAATTATTGATTGAAATGATGTGTAGAACATATGTTATAGAAACTTAATAATAAAATGCATATTGATGGCTTATTAGTAAAACCTCTTATCTAGTTCTTTAGTCGACCCCGCATTTCATATCTTTAGTATTTGGGGGTGACTTTAAAAGTTGGATACAAGGTTTCTTTTTATGAGACCATCAGTTTAATTTAATATTTTTTTATTTTCTCTTTGACAGTTTTTCTTTTAATTCAACTGAGAATTCACCAGTTGGTTAGATTTAAGTACGTCTTTGATTGGTAAAAGGGGAAACACACACAGGACATTTAGCGTAGTACTACTACGGGTCAGGTAACACTTTGAGCTGTTGTCTCATTAAAAATTAATTTATACTCCTAAAAACAATATATTAAAAAATTATCCAGTTCTATGGTAGGTGAGGTTGCCACAGCTACGGCTGATTAGTAAACTATTATTTGTTAAATTTTGTATCTTTGTAAATGTTAATATTTTTTTCTAATAAATGGCTATTCTATTCTATTCTATGGTAGGTGAGAGTGGAACAGAACCAACCAGTTTTAATACTTAGCCCAAAACTAAAATGGACAGAACTATGATTACAGAAATCAAATATTAAATTATTAAAAAAAAAACAATTTGTTTATAGCTAATTGAAGAATGTTTTGTTGTTGTTGCCACCACAGCAGAGAGGTGTGAAACCCTTAAGTTCCTGCCAATAAAAATGTGTAGGGAAGGAGCCTCTGCAACATGAATCCCGAGAGGTAATTGCTCTTGAAACCAGCATTGAATTAAAAAACAGAGCACGGAGAAATCCACCGTGTTATGTAATTCTAACTACCGGTGAGCTTGAGTTGAATTAAAAGACAAGCCTGGAAAAAATAACCAGCCAAACGTGTTGGTTTGGTTGACGAGATCCCAAACAGTTTTTAGGAATAAGTCCCACCCACATTATAATTACTTTAAATAATAAAATTATTTTAAGACTGGATAACTGTAAGAGTTTTCAAATGTAACTAAACTCAGTAACATTGCTTTAAAAATAAATATATTATAATTTAAAACTTGAGTTATTTATTTGAACCACTACTTGTTTTCAATGATAACAATAAACTAATAAGTTTATGTACTTGTGTTGTAGACAACAACAAACTAATGAGCTTATGTACTTGTGTTGTAGACAACAATAAACTAATAAGCTTATGTACTTGTGTTGTAGACAACAATAAACTAATAAGCTTATGTACTTATGTTGTAGACAACCATAAATTAATAAGCTTATGTACTTGTTATGTTGTAGAAAACTATAAACGCATGAGCTTATGTACTTGTTATGTTATGGTCAACAATAAACTAATAAGCTTATGTACTTGTATTGTAGACAACAATAAACGTATGAGCTTATGTACTTGTTATGCTATGGTCAACAATAAACTAATAAGCTTATGTAGTAGACAACAATAAACTAATAAGCTTATGTACTCGTGTTGTAGACAACAATAAACGTATGAGCTTATGTACTTGTAATGTTATGGTCAACAATAAACTAATAAGCTTAAGTACTTGTGTTGTAGACAACAATAGACTAATAAGCTTATGTACTTGTGTTGTAGACAACAATAAACTAATAAGCTAATGCACTTGTTATGCTGTAGACAACTATAAACTAATAAGCTTATGTACTTGTTATGTTGTAGACATGAATAGGCATCATAAAGAAAAGAACAGAATATAGTAAAGTGTTGAGGAAGTTGTTAAGAATTTTATTACCTGCAGAGTCTTCTAAAGCTATATAAATAAAGGGAATAATAAATAAGAAAGAAGTTAAAATGTATAGTTTATTTTGACAGTAAGTCATCTAATTTATTACTATTCATCTCTAATTAATCTTTTGCTAATTCATAACACTAGTAGCAGTATCTCTTTCAGTAAGCTACTATGTCTGCTTTAATTTAAAAATTGAATTAATTCGGGAATATAATTGTAATACTATAAGCAAAAGTCTTATGAATAATACATAAATCTAATACGTGCATCTATAAAATATTTTTATAACCTTTTAGCAAGGTTAAAATCATAAAAAAATTTGGACTAGGCCTGAGTGAAATTAGTTGAGTCTCTAAGTTTACACCAAGTGAAAGTTGACTAACAAAACACTTGTTCACAACATCGAGGAATAATCATAGTATTTCTCTATGATCCGCAGCATTTACATAAGACTTCCACTTCCTAAAATGAAAGCAATTAGAATCCACCCTTGCATAAAACACTGATATTTAGTTTTTCCATATAAAAAGCGAACTAATTATCAAAAACCCAGTTATACGTCTTGTATTTCCAGGTAAGAGGGCTTTTTAAAGACAAGAGTTTTCTAACCTGATTCTGAACATTTTAAGCACTTCTGTGCTGGTTTCTTTAAGAGCATTTTCTACTGTGTCTTCTGTTCAAAGAATTCTATATGATTATTAACTATGGTCCTTACATGTTAAGTGGCCACTCCTCGGTGGCCACTTAACTTTTTGGTTTAAGACCTATTTTTATTTCCTCCAGGGCCCCAAAATACATCAAATACATTTGTGTCATGTTTAAGAAAGTCAATTTTGATTAGAATGAGTCGGTGTTGCAAGCCTTTTAGAACTCATCAGACTCAACCAAGTTTTTTTTCAGTATTGAGGAGTTTTCTATATAGAGGCATAGTAACATATGAGAATTTGATTTAGTTTACAATAAACACTTTCTTAAGGTTATTTGACTCTTTAGCTCAATCCAATTGATTGATTAAGCGGCTCTAATCCTCCTGAAGTCATTTCTAAAAATCTTGCTTGGCTATTGCCTAAATTCTGCTAGTGCGGAGGAGCCATAATTTATTTAATATGAGAAGTGAATATTTGTCTTAGATCCTTGATATTTTTAAGGTTATTATCTCTCGTCAGTATCCAAAGGAAGTCTGCAGTCTACCTATTGGTTGGAATAGCAAGCAGGTCTCCAAATAAAACAGAAAAACTTTGTTCTAAACTTAAATGTATTTAACAATACCATTTTTACAAAATGTTGGAAATAATTCAATACGATTATTTAAACAACTAAACAAAAATAGAAAAAGGTAAGTTACAAAATATCAATCAGACTTAAAATATTTTGGAAGACCAGATCTAAAAGTAATTTTTTAAACATTAAAAGGCACTAGATTTTTTTTGATATGGTAGCATTTTTATTGTATTTATATCTTAATGGTAAGTAACAGGGCAATGAGAAAATTGAACGAAATATCATTACATATATACATGTACATGTATGTTTAATACATGTATGAAATTATACTAGTCTCATCGCTATTCTCTTTTCAATATACCTAGGCACCAACTATATACATAAATATGGGCCCATACCCAATAGTAAAAACCTAACTAAATTCGTATCAATACTCTTTTTTTTCGTATCAAATAATCAAATATAATAAATAATAATAATATAATAATAATAATAATAATAATATATATATATATATATATATATATATATATATATATATATATATATATATATATATATATATATATATATATATATATATATATATATCATTAATATATTATAATAATAATACATTCGTATCAATACCTTAGCCCCAAATATCTACATTGGGAATGAGCCTAAATGCAGTTAAAACCTAACTAGAAACATAGAAATCCTCTTTCCAATATATAATGGCACTAAATATCTATAAGTATAAGCTTAGACTCTATATAATTACAACTTATTTAGATACATCAATATCCTCTTTCCAATATACATTGACACAAAATATGAATAAAAGCTTATACCCAATATAGTTAAAATCTAACTAGATTCATCACTATCCTCTTTCCTACATACCTGGGCACTAAATATCTAGAAATATTAAGTTTTTATTCTTAAACGTCATTTATTTTTTCTATAAGGACATAATTTGAAGTTACATATGCCCTGGTTTAAAGAAACACATGAATTCATTTTAAATTTAAGTATAAGTTAAATCCACCAAAGAGAAATACATAATTTTCTACTTATGTATATATTTACATAGCTTTGTGGCTTGAAGTTAGTTAGTGAAGAAATTAAATATAAATTCAAAAATGCCTCTCGTCAGGAAACAGGCTTTGAGAGCTAGACTCGTTACGTATGAACATGGCAAGGCATGATTACATATCTATGCCTTGTATAATTCAATAGACTTTTTTATTTAGTAAACTTACTACCTTAACACATGATACACTAATCCTTTCTCCCCACTTTCCACCCATATCCTTTTCTTTAATTGATAGTTTCTATTATTTAATAATTTGTAAAAATTTTTGATGTAGGCTCATATTTTTTTGATTTATATTCTATCACTTAACTGAACATATAAAATTGCAAACACTCTAGTATACTTATGTAGATATAAGGAGCCCAGATATATTAAGAGACGTAGACAGGAACGTATAGTTACTATTGAATTTCTGCAAGAATAAATATCAGATTAAAATCGGACATATCTGAGGAGCCCAGATATATTGGGCAGAGAATAGAAATGTAGTTATCATGAAACTTCTGATAGTATTAATATCAACTTCAAACTCAATTGAACACTTGCCATTGGAAAACCTATCTACAATATACCAATTATAGGCACACATAACCTACACGGAACAAAGAATACTCTTTAAATGTATATCTCCTTAAAGGTAGCCATCTTAATCACAAGACTTATTTGCAGTAGGTCTTTATTCATCCAAATTGACCCATCCAAAAAGAGTCAACATATAAAAGAAATATATTTTTTTTCAATAAACTATAATTTCAACTTTAACCCTTTCAAGAATGATACCTATGCTGTATGTACTCTTGATCCCAAGTTAATAATATTTATGACTAATAAACATTTTATAATCACTTTAGTCCAATTAGTTCCAGGTCCTTAAAGTCATATTTTTAGATTTTTTTTTAATTTTAGAAACAGATAAATGCTATTACATCTTAATTAGAATCATAACTAATAACAAGTAATAATTGATAATATTTCTAATAAGTAACATATTTAAGTTCCATGTTCATAATCTGTGTATAAAATTAGATGGGACATTAAATCCTTAAAAATGAGGTAAAACATAGTCTTAAACTTTTGAAGACGGTCAAAAGTCATACTTATAGAAGTTATACTATGTCCAATAAATCAACCCATGTTGGTTCAAATCTACTTTTTTAACTATTTCTCAAAAATGATAATTTTGTAACTACTTTTGGTAACTATGAAAGGTTGAATTGGTTCATACCATTATATTAAGTGCTTTGGAAACTACATCATATCTTAAGAAATTTTATAATAAAACACTTATGTTAATTTTTACCAAGCAATTGTTATACATCATGTTTTTTTATAAATTTTGCTAGTGTAAAACCTATGGTGTATGTATAACAACAGTTTGGTAAAAAATTGCTAAATCAAGACTTTAGGTAGTTATTAAAATAGTCAACAATATGGTATACTCCGATTTAACTTTTAAGATAACATTTTCAAAAGTTTAGGCCCTCATTTTCAAAGAGTAAATGTTGGCAAATTTGAAATATTTCACCCTATATATACATACTCTAGGAGAGAAAAAAAAATAAGTGTACATACATATTTAGGCCTTGAAGTGGTTAAAAGGTTTAAACTAAAATTAGTTTCAAATTTAGTACAAAAAATAAAAAAGCAATATAACTACAATTAGTAAATTTTTACTTTTAATTATAATTACAATTAGTAAAAAATTACTTATAATACTATCTCTTAATATTATAGAAATGAAACATAAAAAGAAACTTCAATTATCAATTATTGGAAATTGTTCTTCATTTAAAATATTATTAATATAAAAATAAGAAATAGACAGTTCCACGACAGCTAATCTGATTAGATTGGAGACTAAAATTTTGTAAAGCAAAAGATTAACAGTCTTCACTATAATTAACACAATATCACTGAGTTAGCGTAAACAGCACCCATTGTTACATCCAAATGTGAATTAAAATAACAAATATGAACGTCAGTTTTATATCTCATATAATCTCTGCCAACCCTGTCATATGTTCTAGAATAATTGATATCAGAATAATTTATTACAGAAGATAAATAATTTTTGTAAAATCGTATAAATATGAAATACAAACATATATTAGATTATCTAGTCCACTTTTGAGGCAACTTTACAAATTTAAGAAATTCTTTATAGAAATAAGAAGGTGATGTAACATTATTCTATATGAACTACAATGAAATTTAAGGGTATTATATCACGATGCTATAAGGTATCCTTGAGTTATTATGCCATAATTATAAATTTTTCTTGGTTTCTCGTGATAATTTATAAAACAAATTGATAAAATAAGCTGATTTACTAAGGTATGATTAAACTCAGTAAATGAAAAAGTTGTGGTATAAGTTAAATAGTACGCAAACAATTTTGTATTTCAGTTTATATTTGTTTGTAGTCCACATTTTGATATAACAAAGCAAAGAACTGCAATCAAAAATTTGGTAAATGAAATTATCATGATACTTCTTGCTGCCTAAGTTCAATACTGTTTGGATTGGCATATGAAGCCGTCATATTTCTCTTTGCGCAAAATGAACAGTATGTTTAGACATGCAAAAACTGTTCATGTCGGTGTAAATATCAAAGAGACTTATTATACTAGAGGATACAACAGAATTTTTTTAATTAACAGTATTATTTCACTTTAATATTACACTAGTGTTCATAAAATGAAGTTAAAATAAGTTTCAATAATTATTTATACTATCCATAGCATATATTCTTTAATTATTTGAATAATATAAAGTGATTTAATGTGATGTCACTAAAAATGCTCGCAGTTTACCGGGTTAATTTTAAATTTGTGTGTAGATAGGGGTTGTAGAGAGGTACGGAGTCTCTGTTCTGTAGCAAAGGGACAAGTACTGTTGTGGTACATTATGGAAATTGCTATGCCACCAGAACTCATACTGTGTGATACTACCCGAGTCCTCCCTCTAGAAGTATAAGTCTCTTTGATGATTATCGAAAAATTTGGTCTCAACCTAATTTGTTCTTTATTTAATATAAACACTTAAAACAAGAGTAAAATTTCTAATTAAATATAAAATAAATATTAATAATTGAAGTTTCAAATTAAAAAAACTTAAGCATGTACTTTTACTTAAAAACAACTAAAAGTAAGCTCCATATATACCTAAAAAATGTGATTTTTAGTACCTTTAATAAGAAAAAAAATTTACATTCTTTTTTTATATTTACACACAGCCACAAAAATAACAGAAAATATTAAGCTAAGAATAATAAAAAAGTAACTAGCAATGCCTTGGTAAGGAAAATAAATTTATTGACAAAAAAGAGTAAGTAGCAAACAAAATAAGAGAGAAAATATTTGTTTTAGTTTTATAGCTGGTTTGAAAAAAAAGTCCATGCACACATATATCAGACTCGTTAGGGTAATTATAAAATTAAGTAATTTGGAAGAAACATTCAGGGTCTGTTTCTAAAAATTGTTTGAATCTTACAACGGTGGGAAACTTGTAGATGCGGTCATATTTGTCAGAATTGAAATTCCAATAAATTATTCCAACTAAGTTGGAACATGGAATGATAAATGCAAACACATATGTTAAAATTTCAATTCATACAAATGTGCCCACATATGTAATTCAACCAAGTTGGAACTTGGAAGTATAAATGTGAACGCATTTGTCAAAATTTTAATTTGAAAAAATGTGCCCACATATATTACTCCAACCAAGTTGCTAACAGTTATAAGATCCCAAATAGTTCTTACACACACACTGCTAACAGCACACAAAACATTCATTTTAACTCAAAAACTATGATCTTATTTTAATTCTTTTCTTACTTAAAATATAGGGAAGTATTATCCCTCATTAATCATACAAATATGAGATTATATTGATTAAATATTAATATTCATAATATTTAACTAATAACTATTAAATAGAAGAAAGAGTAGATATTGATGTAAAACAAAAGTCTTGACTTAAAACCAACTATAAAACTTTCAGAAAATTAAACAAATAATAAACAGAATGCAATTAACAAAAAAGAAAATAATTTAAAGAACTTGCTCCCATAGGGAAAAAACAAAACAAAACAATAACTTCAACTATTTAGTAATAGGCCTCTTGAACAGTAGAATATGTGGCTCTGAAAAAATAAAAAAAATATTAAGGAATAATAAACAAAATATAATTAATACAGCAATAAAAAACTTAAATTTCTAATTTTAGTTTACTCTTGATGCCTTTTCTTTGGATATTACTCTAGTTCTAAACAAATTATAAACAAGAGACCATTGACCTCTTTAGTATCACATAGGGACCCTCACACCTCTGTGGTCGCTACATGGCCATATTGCAGTTTTAGGTAGTTAAGTACTTTTTTAAATGGAATACTGTAAAGACATTATTGAATTTCCAAACGCATTGCTTGAAAACTGTGACTTGAGTTAATTTGTTTTATTTAGAAATGCACTCAAATGCATATACATGTTCCTTCTCTTCAAATTATAATTCTACACATTATAAGCTCTGTTTCAACTTTTTAAAGGCAAAAATTAATGCTTAGGGAGTGTGACGCCATGAAATAAATCGTTGGCTATTATGGTGAAGATAATAGACAACCAAGTTAACACAATTCATCTGATTCAATTAAACTTCTAAAAAAATTCTTATTAATTCTACACCACTCCAAGAATCAAATTTTCTTTTGCATTTATTATTGAACTAACATAAGACAATTTTCAATTTCATCTGAAAATAAATTTGAACATACTATTTTATAGCATCATTACTATTGTAGAGTTTAGCTTTCTGACTAATTTAAATTCTAAATGAGAAAAAAAAATTTTATTTAATACAACATAATCATTGTTCTTGATATTTTACAGTTTTATGAACAATCAACATAGATTTAATTGAAAAATTAAATCTCACAGTAAAAAAAATACAACTTTGAAACAGAGTAGCTTTGTAAAATTGAAAGCATACCTGGTTTGTGTATCATAAAGTGGACCCATCCTTGACTCTGCTGCACACCTAGAGCCCTCCATTCAGTTTCTGACATTAATCTATTCGAAGGTATTAATTTAACCATTTCTTTAGGTAATACAACATGTCTGAAAAATAAAAAATAGATTTCTCTTAAGTAAGAAAAAATGCTAAATAATATTTCTTTTTCGCGAATTTCCTTCAGGAAAAACTTGCCATGGGATAGGCGTCATTGCAGAAGTCGAACCTCAAACTATGACCAAAATCAGTTTCAAAGGATCACAAAAACATATGTTTTGAAAAATTTTGTACACATATGAAATATATAATACTTTTAGACAATTTCTTGTAAACACACAATCATTTTTTAATCAAACATGGTACAAAAATCAATCTTGGGAGGGCACAAACCGTACTGAAAACCAGGTTGCTTTGACATCATTAACTTTCAAAGAAAATGTGCTAAAAGCTTGAAATATTAAAAAGGGACTAATTGATCTCTAGCTAAAACTAATAATCGTCTAAAGCTAGCGTTTATGACCCAAAGGATATGAAACTAACCCTTTGTTTTTTTTCACACTTATTTTTGTCATTAGTTTATTAAAGATTATTCATTAACCATAAACTGGGCACACCTTGAAAAATTACAACACTGGGCGTGCCGAGTGTTACAACACAGGCGTTCACCGCATATATATGTTACATCAAAAGTTCTAAAATGTTAACAAATAATGAGTAAACAATATTTAATAACTATCTTTAGACATAAATGTTTTTAATTAATAATTTTCAATAAATTTAGGAATAAAAAAAATAAAAAAAAGAAACAAACATGTATAAGAAGGATCCGTAAGTATCATTTCTCAGAAATGAAAAAAAAACAAGTTTCACCATTAAAATATCGGGTAAGGGGTCCTCGGAACTCTTCATTATCACATTGGATTTGCTACGCTCATCCTTCCTACTTCAAATTCATTTCGCTCGTCGAAATGATACAATTCACGAAATGTGTACTGCAACACATCTTTCAACTCGCTTCTCTTGTCCTCAGATAGTAAATACATTTGTTTAATTTTCAGCACTAACCACGCTCAATGCTGCTGAACTTTTATGATCCAACAAAATCATGGATTTTATGGTATACTTATTCTTACCAAATTTCAACTCAATTAGATTATTTTTCAATTTTTTAAAAAAACATACACGTCATTTTATAAAAATTGTAAACGGAAAAAAGTGCAAAAAAATTACACGGAAACAAATTAGACAGAAAAAAATCTTAAGAATAAGTACACTATAAACTTGCAATGCTAACAGTCTACTAGATATTTATATAAAATCTAAAAATCGGTCACCTCAACACTTTTCCTCATCACATCGGATCACTAATCCTCCCTGCACACTCGTGCTCAGAATATACAATTCGCCAAATTTATATATCAACACGTCTTCAGACTCGCTTTGCTTGTCCTCAGATAGTAAATACATCCGTTTCATTCTTAGCAGTCACCCATACAGCGCTGACCACGCTCAATGCTGCTCAACTTTTATGATCTACCAAAAATCATGGATATACTAAATGTATTTAAATGAAACTCAGTGTACTTATTTATAACCTATAGGTATACATTTGTAGTAAATTTCAAATCAATCAAATTATTTTCAATTTATTTTTAAAAAACGTACACAAGTCACTTAACAAAATTAACTGTCTAGCATAAATACACTAGGAGCTACGATGATAACAGACACACACACGCACACATATACAGACAGACAACTTTGTGAAAACCACTCGGTAGACCTTAAAAACGCCTGAAACGCATAATTTTGTTTTCATCCTGGTTTCGGATCTTTTTGTAATCACAATACTTTTTTATATTTACCCTATGGTATAAATGAACAAAAGTAAAAACAATTGAAGTTCAGCATTTTTTTATGGATGAAAAAAAAATTCACCTGAACGGATAATCCCAGTGACATCCTAGTTTTAGATTTTTTGCGAACACAATACTTTTCCTATATACCTATGGTATGAATGAGGAAAAGTAAGAATTATAAATAAATACAAATATTACCTAGCCCGCCTCTGAGAATCAGTCACAATCTAACTTTTTTGCATAAAAATATTCATAACAAATTAGGTCTCACTATGACCTACCAGATAATGATATTATTATCTAGACAAAGTTTTAGTTAAAGAATACTTTGAGCCTTCGAGACATTAACCGAACAATTAAAATTTTATTTGGAAAAT
>JACMZG010001893.1:15552380-15672380 GCA_018340805.1 Microvelia longipes
TAGGGCAACATTTTTCTTGCTTCTGATCACAGTTTTTTTTTACTTTTTGGTCCAACATCTTTGTTTTTCCCCGCTGTAATTTATTAATGGGGTTTCAACTTTTTGTAACTTAGAGGGTCGTATAAACTTTGGATGGTTTCATTTCGAACCTTTTGCATCAAAAAATTATAACCCCGATTTTGCCAGATTTTTAAAATTTGTCTAACTCAGCAAAACCATGTTAATCGATGTCACAAAAACCGTAGTTTTCAATAGTGCTTTGGTCCCTCTCCAAGGTTTGATTTTGTACCAATTTGATTAAAAAATATTAATCTGTTCGAATAAATGTTTCAGCATATTTTTTTGTCATTAGGACGTCGAAATGGATTTGTGTTGTGGTCCGACAGGCTTCGACTTTTGCATAACAGCTATCCCATTAGCGAATTTATTCCCTACTGAAATTTGCGTAAAAACTAATCCAATATTGTGTAATATAATACAGTATACTAAGTTTAATTTCAATACAGTAAGTAATTTACGTTTTTATAGATTCAATTAAACAGTTAGCCAGCATCAAAAGCAAGATCAGTTCCCTGGAATAGGTGACTGCTGGGAAATAAAATATACTGATTCTGAGGAGTGAGCTTTTTTTTTTTTTTTTTTAAGTCTCAGGTGGAAAATTCCCAAGGCACTTAGACCTCTTAGTTGGGTCATTGTGTCCATGAGGATGAGCTTAGTGAAAATTAATATGTGTTAATGGTATCCTAGTCAACTATTTTTTGTAAGGAATTTTCATGATTTTATACTACCTAAAGTTTTTCTGAACATTTTAGCTCTTTATTAATTGTAGAATAAATAAATTATTTATTTATATTTGTGATTTGTTTTTTAGGTGTGTCAACAAATCCTACTGAGAGATCTAGATTTCATTAGATGTATCTATAATTTAACTGAATTCAAACAGCCCTGCAGTAGATGACGAGGCCTGCTGCGTACATTATTACGCTCTCTAAGTGCTCCTACTGCATTAAAGTAATGTTAAATTGTATTTACGTATTCATAATAAGTTTGAGACTAAGCTCAGTACAATAGAGGGGCACAGAGTCCTGGTAGCGCAAGAAGTAGAACGCTCGCCTTTCGACTGCTGGAGTCGAGGGTTCAAAATCTAGCCGGGCCTACCAGTGAATGATGGAGGCTAAATACTATAAATTGGGTACAATTATTATAAAGGGGGGGAGAGGCTACAGTGAGGTGATGGGGCTATATATTTTACCAAGTCTGGTAGCTCAGTAGTAGAGCGCTTGCATTTTCGACCTGTCGGTCAGGGGTTCAAATCTAAGCCGGGGGAGACCTCAATCATGAGGTTATCCCTTGTCGTACTGTACAGCTCAGAAGGTCTTGCATTAGAAGGCCACCAACCCAGCCTGGGTTTTACGTGGTTTCCTCGGCTACTAAATACACATCGGGGTGGGTCTAGTTTCATCTGAGACAAATCTGGACCCAAGTTCCATTTGTCCTCCAAGCTATGAAAAAGTTATGTTCGCTGCCCTTGGGAGATGAAAGGTCGAAAAGAATATACTGAGCCTTTTGTAATGTCCGAAAACTACGTCAGTGAAAGTGATGGCGGTGACACGATTAACCGTAAATTACCTGAGGAAACAAAAGTCTCGGTTGCTTGAAGACAGACGTCTCCTAATAGCAGTGCGGAAGCTTTGACTTTCAAGGTCATTTGGTCTTAATATTGAATGTTATTTTGTTGCACGCTACATCTGGGTGCTAGAGGTTTCTTTGTCATGGCGCCTGAACTGGCCAGAGTGGTGAGCCTAACTAGAAAAAGGGTCCCCCCCCTGGTCGATGCTAGAGGAACCTGAAATGAGAAATTTGGTGAGACTGGATAGGACAAGGCCAAGTGAGAACTAATGTCATCAGAGAGCTTAGTAGACTAGATGAACTATAGCACATTAGTAACTAGTAGTTGGGCTAACCAGAGTGGTGAGCATAGCCAGAAGTCGTAGCTGTCTAAGATGACTAGGCAACATCTGTGAACTAGTCGCACTGCACTAGCCAGAGTAGTGGGTTTGGATAAGAGTCTGGTTGGGCTAGATGAACTAGACACACTGTGAACTAGTCTATGTCGCCACCATGTAACAGAGGGTGCTTTCCTAGATGATTGGCATTGTACAAACTCAGGGGTTATTAGTTGAGTGAGATTTGAGTGAGGGGAAAACGCTAAAATGAACCCTGAGTGCGGTTTAAGCGTAAAAAAAAAAATAAAAAAAATAAGGGGCCACAAACAAAATCAGGAGCTCAAACTAAATTGATTTTAAGGCTTTATGGGGTGGTATTGCAGAAGTTTTTTTTGTAAATAAAAGAAAGAGTTTCTGAAAATGTATTAAAACAAATTATCCACTAACTACAGTCATTTCAAAGTTCTAAAAATGCCTCCAACCTTATAAGCTCATTTTTCTTGAAATGTGTTTATTTGACTTTTTCTTTCTCAAGTAAAATGTTTAAATAGCTATTAATTGATACCATATTTTTAAAATTTAACGATTCAAAACTGGTCTCATATTTTAACAATTCTTTTTAATTACACCATGGCTTGTTATATTTTTTTTATCTTTGAACCCGTAGGATCATTTTAGTATTTACTCTCTCTCAAATATTATTCTACCCAAATAAACCCTGTAGTTTTTGGAGTCTGCATTTAGCCAGTTCCGTGGTTCCTCCGGTGGTTTCCTCCTCTCCCTTTTAAGTGGCTGCACCTGAGACAAATTCTAAGTTTATCTTTTATACTTTATCTAGTCCCTACCAGCTACTCTAATCTCATCACCGCCATCTAGGCAACTTGCTACTAGTTTTATCTGCGTCACCAGTTACTAATTAAACTCACTACTCTCTTTAGTCTGATACAGCTTGAATGGGCAAGATCCTGTTTGTATTGCCGTGGCTCCACTTTCTCTGTTTTAAGTGTTTTGTTTAATGGAAATCTGTTTAATGGATACCACGTAAAACTAAACTGGGTTGGTCAGGCTTGATATAAGGACCTCTTGAGAGAATGCTGCTAAGGATAACCTTATGTAAGGTCCTCCCCTGATTAGACTTACGACCGCTAAATCATAAGTCAAATTTTCTACCACTAATCTACTTCCCGCGGTATCATCTCTTTAATATTGTTTTTAATTTTTTTAATGATTTTTGTAGGCTGCTGCATCATGTTATATTGATTTAATTGTCAAAGAAAGCGATAATAATGTAAAATTAATTGTGCTTGATCGACTGATTGCTCTCAAAGACATTCCATCGCATGAAAGAGTTTTGCAGAATTCTGTCATGGATGTTCTTAGAGTATTATCCAGTACTGATTTGGAAGTGAAAAGAAAAACATTAAGCCTTGGTATGTGTCATTTATTTGATGTTGACATTTTTAAGTTGATAATTTAAAAAAAAAATATTTTAATTATGAACTTATATTTAAATAATATACTTGATAGAGTCCTCGTGGTGCAGTGGTTAAGGTACGCGGCCAATACACAGAATCAATGGACTTTAGTCATGGGTTCAATCCCACCATGGGCCCTCTAGGATTATTATGAGAGGATAAAAATTCTGCGTACCACGTCCTTCAGAAGGACGTAAAGCCGATGGTCTCGAGCTGTGGGCGTTGTCAGGTACTCGTTAAAGATCCCTTACCCTAAATGAAACTGGGTATAGGCAAAATTTAGGACCTCATTTTAGATTCATTATAATATCTATACTGTTCTGCCTTGTATTTACGTGTGTGGAGTTTAGTTTAACTGTGAGAGCACGTGTTGTTCCCAGTTTTCACTAGACTCAGAAAATACCAGAGTCAGTGAGTCATAAACTATCAAGTGAACAATATGTATGATGCTTGAAAAAGCATGAGAGAACCATGAAATTCACAACTCTTCTATGTCTGGATTAGATGAAATATACCTAACATTGAAATTAAAAAGGAGTAGAAACTATCTTAGGGAGCTAGCAAAAAGGGCCCAACCCATGTGCCTACTTGCCTGGTAGTTACTCCACTCCCCCATATTACTATCACTAATATACTTGATATTATGTAGAATAATATCAAGTAAACGTTCGTTCTTATATTTTGTGAATTAATATTAGAGAACAATATATTATGAATATTAAATGTTCTATTTTCTTCTTTGAGGGAATGGTTGCCACTTCCTGCAGGTTTTATCCTGGTTGAGCCACTCGGTACTAAATAGGCGTTATTATTATTATTCAAATATTTAGTAATAGAAAAAGGTTAATATATCAAAAATCAATCTTTATGTCTAGTTTTACTTTCCAGATTTTTTTTTATGATGCCATCAACCCACAATAATAACTTGGCAGCATTTTGAAAATTCATAAAATACAGACAAATTTGTTGATCAGTTTGATATTAAGTACACATGTTGGCATGTAGGACTAACATATGTGCCAAGTTTCATCTTATCAGCTTTAATTCAATTTTAATTGAATGACTTGTATAAGTTTATTAAAGAATTGTGAAAACACAAAAAAATAATTTGATTGAGTTGAAGTACACTAAGCTTTGTTTCAATTCAAGTACATCTACAGTTTTTGTTGGACAAAAAAATTAAGCAGCATTGAGTGAGCGAGCATTGTCAGTGACTGGATAGGAGACCACTGGCTATAAAACAAACATATTTACTGTCTCAGAATGTACTGAAGTCGTGCTTCAGTACATTTCATTATTTTTATATTCTAAGGACAAGCGAAGTTGAGTCCAAAGTAGTGAGGGTGAGCTTAGTGAATCTGATGTGATGAGGAAAATTTCTGAGGTACTCCGTACACATTTTTTTCATTCTAATATTAGGTATGCAAGTCATCTTTTATATTTAATGGACAGTTTATGTTAAACTGTATCTACTTCTGCTTATTCCCATTCTCCTAGCTTCAGCCCTTGCTTTAGAAATGTAATTATAATGTTAATGGTGCATTAAACCATCTAGCCAATGAAAATTTAAACCTTCATAAATTTTTGAAAGTCGTTCTTTGTGTTAATTTACTTATTTTGTCATATTCAGCTTTAGATTTGATTACTGGTAGAAATGTTGAAGAGATGGTTCTTATGCTGAAGAAAGAGGTAATAAAAACCAATAATTCTACTGAAGTGGATGATTCTGGGAAATATAGGCAGCTTTTAGTTCGAACTTTCCATTCTGCTTGCATTAAGGTAAAGCTCGTGTTTTCCCTTTTATAATATCCTTTTTAACTTGTTTTACTGTTGTAAACTGTAATATTGTTTACTAATGGAACAATAGTATATTGTTTACTGTTGTAATGTAATAAAGTAATTTGTTTACTGTTGTAAACATTAGTAAATATTGTTTACTGTTGTAAACAATAGTAAATGTTGTTTACTGTTGTAAACGATAGTTAGGTTTACTGTTGTAACTAGTAAATATTGTTTAACAATAGTAAATATTGTTTACTGTTGTAAACAATAGTAAATATTGTTTACTGTTGTAAACAATAGTAAATATGTTTACTGTTAAACAATGTAAATATGTTTACTGTTGAAACAAGTAGTTTAAATATTATTTTTACTGTTGTAAACAATAGTAAATATTGTTAACTAATGGAAACAAAAAAAAATATTGCGGATAGTTGCAAATAAATAACCATTTATTTGCAATGAAAGTAGTTTAGTAATTGATTTTTAATAATTTACATTCTACAAGAAACATGATAAGTCAGGAATAAGCTGTGGTGCCTCTTATTTGAAAAAATAAATTAACTACAATAATACATCATTTACAAAAATATATTTTAAATATTTTAATTTTATTACGATTTTCTTATAATTTATTTAAAAGCGTGCTTATGATGTCAAATGTTTAAAACATTTATAGTTACAAATTAAAAATACTTGTTATTAAAAGCTGGCTCTTAACAATATATGACACATTTTTTACATAAATTATGCACCCAATCCACGCGAGTGTTAAATAAATAAATAAACTCTTTATTTTATTTAAATTATTACAATTAGGAAATACATTTGTTACCATTTTTAATTATGTTGTATTTTTTTTTCTTTATTTGCTTTTGCAAATTTAAATTAAAAGTTATTATACAAAAAAAAAATACTGCTCATTTTTCTACGTCTCCAGAAGCAATGCTGCTTTAATCCAGACGTAGATTGTATCTTAAATGTCTACCCGTTTATTATATCATAAAAAACTATCTCGTTATTTTATTATTTATATCTAATTGGTTTAAAATGTTATTCATTAGAAATTGGGCACTAATGAGACACCAGGATATTTTTAATATGCATATTCACTCTTAACACACAGCATTATCAAGCAAAAATCTTATTGGATTATCTATGCTGACCTTTCTGCTTCAGACTTGCTTTGCTCGTCCTCGAAATATGAACAGTGAAATATTTCAATGTTATAAAAATGTGTTAAGAAGAAATATTGCAATAATAATTAAAAATACCTGGGTCTCATAAGTGCCCAATTCTCTAAATGAACATTAAATTATGGAGACCAACAGAAGAAATATGTATAAAATGTTATTATTTAATTCTTATTAAATTAAGTTGTTGGACTTAAATTGTTTATCTTTTTTATTTTAGTTTCCTGAAGTTGCTTCAACTGTCATACCTGTTCTTATGGAATTTTTATCAGATGTTCATGAAAATGTATCATTTGATGTTCTTTTATTTTTGAGAGAAGCTGTTCATAAGTATGAATTTCTTCAACCGTTAATTATTGATGTAAGTTATTTTTAATGTACTTTTTATTTTCCCTCTCTCCTTTAAAGAGGTGCAGGCATTGATATAGGTCAGGTTTCTACTTTTGATAATAAAATTTAGAGGCTGTAAGTATGAAGGTATCTGCCTCTGTGGGCGTGATCGTAAAGGCGTTCGATTTCAGCACCGGAAGTCCGGCATTAGAGCAGCCCGGGCTATGCTCTAAGATTTTATAAATAGTATTTGTAGTAAAAAGATTTCGCCAGCTTTAATTAATTCTTAGAGTGTAGTAGATGCTACCCACCTGAGGTGGTTCCCACAGGGTGAATACCCTGATGGGCCGAAAGGCCCTAAAACGGGCATTTTATTTTATTTTTATTTTAAGTATGAAGGTATGGTGTATGCATTTTTCTTGTGAGATGTGCTACAGACCGAATTCTTTATGTAACTTACCTAAGTAGTAAGAGTGGGGAGGTCATGCCTGGTGAGTAGACCACACCATTGGGTCCTTTTCACCAACCCCGAACCTAAAATTAAGTATAAAATTAATGTAACTTACCTAAAATTAAGTACAAAAATAAAATACAACAAGAAAAAGGACTGATTACAGTTTTGGGGTAATTTGGGTTTTGGGGTAATGATGATTAATTTTAAAAAAATCAAAATTGAAAAAAATACTACTAATGTATCTAGAGCCACGTTAAAGTGATGTAAAACAGTTTTATCAGAAAGAACCTGTTTCTTTTTAATTTGTATAATTGGTCCTTTTTATTCAAATATCTATTTTATTTTTATAGAAACTACTTGAAAACTTTGGATCTATTAAATCAGTTAAAGTACATAGAGCTGCATTGTGGATTCTTGGCGAGTACACGTCTAATGCTGATGATATAAAGAATGTTATGAAACAAGTTCGTAATGCTCTTGGAGAGGTAATTATTTCATTTTAAATTTAGTTGACTAAAAATAAACTATTATGGTATCAATAGGTAGTCCATATCTTTTGATACAAAATCATTATTTGTTGTGCTAAATATTAAATAAATTATAAAATGAGTTCATTTTATCATTAAGGAATTTAATTTAACCTACTATTAAAGCAAGCTGTACGGGCGTGGTTTGAAGACTCCATCAAATCTAGCTGTACAGATGTGGGAAGCCACTATCATACCTGGTCATACTTATAATATAAATTATGTACTGATTGGATTATGTACTTCGATGAGATTATTACTCATCCCACTATTAACTCAGCTATAGCTATTAACTATTTATAGTTTTTAAAATGCGGTATGGTCCATAAACTACAATAAGTTCATTACTAAAAATTATGACTGGTACTTATGTAAATACTAAGCAGTTGAAAAATATTATCTAATATTTAATCTTTGTCTATAAAATATCAAGAAAAAGAAGGTAAGAAGATGAGAACCATGTATCGGATCAGTAAACTATTCTGGACAGTTTATAGTAATAAGCTGACAGGTTATTAATGAAGATTTAGGTCTTCCGGTGGTGACGTCAATGTAGATGAAGAATCCGACGTTTCGCTTCCACTGTGGGAGGCATCTTCAGGGATGTAGGACATCATGGATAGAAACGCAATGCTCTACAAAACTGAACTGTTCAGTTTTGTTTCAGTTCAGTTTTGTAGAGCATTGCGTTTCTATCCATGATGTCCTACATCCCTGAAGATGCCTCCCTCAGTGGAAGCGAAACGTCGGATTCTTCATCTACATTGACGCGGTCAACACCGGAAGACCTAAATCTTCATGACAACAACCGCGGAAGCCTACGCAGTTTATTAGGTTATTAATGAACACCAGTTGTTTATCACATGTTGCAGTTATGCCAAGGCTTAGTCCACAATTACCTACGATTTTAACTTTTCTCAAAGCTCATATGCTTGTATTTAGATCTGTCTGTTTATATAAAATTATTGTTATATAATATTTATATAATTAAGTGTATAATATTATAATATAATAAATATAAATACCTATAAATACTATATACCTCTTACCGGGTAACAAAATCTTTGGTCAAACTGGGTCAAGTCATGTCCGTTTTCGTTGGATTTGGTCATTCAGGTTTTAAAAGTGAAGTAGGCGGCAAAGTCTTTTATTGGGTCAAATATTAAAGGTCTTATTATATTGAGAGGCAATCAAAAATAAAGCTATTCAACTTTAGAGGTAGTATTGACAAGGGTATATACAAGAATGTAGTTTTAGACCGTACCCTTATCAATTAATTTATTCATTAAATTCATTTGTTTGGTCCTGGACCTATGGACGTAAAACTGGTGCAATTATTACAACTGCTAAAATCTGTTATGTTTTACCTCCACGAACACCTCTGAATTGTGTAATATCTTAAAAAATAACAGAAAGAGCTATAAAACTTGTTCACACTGCTGGCTCGCTGCCAAGGAGAAAAAGCTAATGATTGCCTCTCAATTTAAATAAGGCTCTTAAGTATTGACAACCTAACAACTTTACTTTGAAATGTGAATGACCGTCTCCAACCCAAACACACATGAAAATTTGATTTCACAAATTTTTGGACCAAAGACTTGGCAGGGAGTTTTTTTTACCTCTCAAGTGGTTTTTGGTTATATTTTTGATTTTTTGTTTGGCTCCTAATGGTTGGATGACTGTTTAATATAAAGGCAAAGAAGTAAACAAGTTACATTTTGTACATAAAGCTGTAAAAGATGTTAAATTATTGGATTCATGAATTTACCAAAATCTATTGTGTAGTAAAGGCTGCAGGGGAGTCAATGTGTATAAAATTACAGTTTGCTAGCTTAGTTTTTCGCTCTGCGTTTAGCGTGGGAATATTGAATTTGAAATTTATTAGGTAGGAATTCACACAGGCATTAGACGAATCCAAAAAGTCCTCGTTTGTCAAAATATGTTTAGTAGTTTAGGCTGAAGGTGTGTCAACAAAAAGTAAGGGAAGAATAAGGAGTCTAGTTAATGGAGTCTAAATTTTATATAGTAATTATTGAACTCTTTTAATATCTAATATTTAGAGGTTATATAATGTTATAATATTTATTTTAAGTTACCTATAACGGAACATGAGTTAAAGAGAGCTGGCGGTGAAAAGACTGATGAAGTTGAAACAACCAATACAGGATCTACAAACAATATGTCCAAGCTTGTCACTTCTGATGGTGCTTATGCTACTCAGTCAGCATTTAGTGCTATTCTGTAAGTTTCTTAATTATTATGTTTGAAGTCTTATATGTAGAGATATTTTTCAAGTACTCAAATCTTATTTTTTTAAATAATTCATTTGTTTAAATAAATATAAAACACGGGTATTTTATTTAAATTGTTAGAGGCCTTTAGTCACTAAAATCAAACCTAATTAAAAAATTGGGTACGGGATACCTCGTGACTTTTCCTCATCACATCGGATTTGCTACACTAATCCTCCCAGCTCCGAACTCACTTTGCTTGTCCTGAGAAATACAAGTCATTAAATTTATACTGCAACACCTATTCGGACTCGCTTCGCTTGTCTTCAGATAGTGAATGCATTCGTTTCATTCCCAGTGGTCATTTATAACTTGTAATAAAAATTAAAAGTTATTAAAGTATTATTGGCACATAACTTTCTCTGAGTAATTTAAATGTTTAGGAACTGCACTAATATTTCAAATTATTGAAAATGTCGGGGAACAGTGACCCCCAGCCTGGTTAAAAACTTAAATATGTATTCTGGGTTGACCAAAAGTAATAAAACCTGAGTTAAACTAATCATAAGAATAAGAAAAACACCAAAAAATTAGAATGTAGTAAATTAAAGATCCTAGTTATAATGAGCATTTTGGACTTAATGGATAATTGTAAGACATTTTACTACTTTATATTTTACCATGTTAAATATTTTTTAATGTCTGTTTTGTTGCTAGTTTTGACCAGGCAACACGAGTATAAAATATTTTGTCATCTTACGGTTAAAAGCCACCTATAATGGTGCAAAGAATACTGGTCATGATCCCACACTAGTAAAACTAGAGAAAATATTTCATCTTTTAATTTATTTAATATTACTAATTCAATGAGTTTCTTGAGGACTCTTACATCAATCATGCATGTATAATTGTTAATCTGTTTTTCTTTATTGATGTATAAATATACATATTTATTATTATTATTATTATTATTATTTAATGCAAGCCATAGGAATAATGAATTAGGGAATAAAACTTTAGTATACCATCTTATCTAATTTCTTTGTATGTTTATTTTTTTAAATTTGGAGTGGCATACTAGCCCTCTAAAAGCCCCAGGTTTTTAAGGAAGTTTAATTAATTTGGGCAGCAAATCTTATTCTTTTTTTTCTAAAATATGTAGCATTATTGGCCCGTATGGCTGACTTTGCCTCTCCCCCTCTACTACTACTATGCATAATTTTATCATCAGGAGGTACAGATCATTTAAGCTGTACTTTTATTCACAGCTTCAGACTCACTTTGCTTATCCTCACAATGTCACATTCACCCCAAGCTTAGGAAATGTGTTTTTTAATGCTTAAACCCTTAAGGTCATATTAGTGTTTTCCCCTCACTCAAATCACATTTAACCAACCACCTCAGAGTTTGTACATACATTTAATCATCTAAGGCTCACCCTCTGTACATGGCGGCACGTATGACTAGTTTACAGTTTGCCAAGTTCATATAGCCCTATCAGATTCTATCCAAACTCACCGCTCTGGCTAGTACCTACTACTACTTCATAGTGTGCCTAGTTTATTTAGACCAGCTTCACTCGGGCTAGGCGCACTGCTGTGGCTAGCACCGACTAGCCACAGCAACTAGACTAGACTAGCGGTTGCTAGCAGTAGTGCAGACTAGTTCACTGTGTGCTTAGGTCATTTAGTCTTACTAGCTCCTCTGATCACATTAGTGTCACTTGGCCCGCTCCACATTGAACCAGCGTCACCAAACTCATCAGCTCCTCTAGCATCACCAGACTCATGCAAGGTTCGCCACTCTAGCTTGTCCAGCGCCACCCAACAATGAACTCTGTAACCTCAACGTCAGTGTGCACAACTTCATTCTTTAACCCTACCTGAAAGTCAAAGCTCTACAGTGATACTATGAGAAGTATTTCTTCAAGAACTGAGCCTTTCATTCCAAGCCACTTACGTTATTTGTGGCATCTGGCTTCATTTTCACTGACTAAGTTTTCGGACATTCGAACTTTAACTTTTAACCGGCCACAGTGTTGGCTTATTAATTATTTAAAAATGTATTACTAATTTTCAGTTCTAATAAAAAAGTAGATCGTCCACCGCTGAGGCAGTATCTAATGGATGGAGATTTCTTTATAGGAGCTGCCATTGGTTCATCATTAACTAAGTTAGCTCTTCGCTTCTTTCAAATCACATCAGACAAAAATCACTTTGTCAAGTTTTGTAATGAATCTATGTTAATTATGTCTACAATATTGACTTTTGGAAAATCAGGTATGTTATGTAAAATTATTATTTCTATAACTGATTTAAACTAATCTCAGTATTGTAGCTAAACTGATACTAAGATATGGTTTGAGTGCTATTAAAAAAATTCTGAGAGTGTATGTATACATTTTTGTAGAAAATACAATTAATTAAAAACACATAGAAGTGTTAAGAACAAGCTGTCCTCCTGAGTTTTTTTTCTATGGTCTTACAAAAATTACCTAAATGCATCGCCATTAAAGTCCACATATAAACTAGTATCCGGAAACAAATACACAGAAAAAAATTACACAGAAAAAAAAAACTACAGGGAAAAAAGTAAAAAGAAAAAAAGTACACAGAAAAAAATACAGAAAAAAACTACAGGGAAAAAAGTAAAAAGAAAAAAAAATACACAGAAAAAAGTACAAACGAAACTTATGTTAGTCTTATACATGGCTACATGCGTCTAAATGTGTTTCAATTGCATTGAATTTTTTTTTCGGGTCATTGACGTCATAAAAACATTATTTTCCTGATAAAACAACTACTGCTAGACTATTTTTAAAGACTAATTTTTATAGATTGAGATTTAGAAGCATGTAGCCATGAATAAGACTAACATACGTGCAAAGTTTCAACTTATAATCAGTATTTATTTAATTTTTATCAAACTACTTTTTTGAAAACAAAATGAAAAATAATATTATTGAGTTAAAATTTAGTACAAGTCTAAACCTTTACGTATTGAATAAGTACATTATGTTCGTTAAGATTCATTTTGTATATCCATTTTGGTGTGATGATAAAAGTTAATCAGCATTGTGGGTGGTCAGTGCTGCATGGGTGACCGCTGAGAATGAAACGGATGTATTTTCTATCAGAGGACGTGCGAAGCGAGTCCCAAGATGTGTTGCAGTATAAATTTGGGGAATTGCATATTCTGAAGATGAGTGAAGCAAGTCAGACGTGGAGAAAATGAACATATCGAATCTGTTGCAAGGTACCCTGTAACTGATTCTTAGATATCATCTAAATATTCAGTGAATTTTTAGCAAGTTTAAGATGTACTTATTTTGAATAATTTTTTCACCGTAATTTTTTCTCTACAAATTGTCCCCGTGTATTTTTTGCGTGTACTTTTTTCCTTTGTACTTTTTCTGTGTGATTTTTTCCCTGTGTACATTTTTTCTTAGATTCATATAAACTACACTTTATTTGAGATGTGTCTAATATACTACGGCATCATAGTATGGGGACATGCTGATTAAAATGAATTGTTTCTTAAGCTGAAGAAAGTGATAAGAATAATGTCAGCAGTGTAGAGGGACACCCACTCTAAACCACTGTTTAAACAGCTTAATTTAACTTTTTATGACTTACATATTTATAATTCCTTGAAATTTATCGAATTAAATATTAATAATTACTTAAAATTAGAGTGTCAGCATGATTACAACTCAAGACTTAAGGTGTTGTACAGATTTATTGCTTTGCAGGCTTTTAAGGCTCTGCACTTGGTCACGCCTCTGAATCTTATCCATTCTGCAGAAACCTCTTTTCTTTTAGAGCACTCCGAACGGTCGGACATCGCGAATGCACTCTTGGTACTCAACCCAGCATTGATTGAACAAATACAGCACTGGGCACTGCAACCTGGGCTTCTTAATGTCTAATACTTCATCAGATTTTATTAAAGAAATCAATCATACTTTTTTATTTATTTTTCAAACAATTCTTTATTAATAATTCATGCTTCTGTGTGAATGAATATTGTGGTAACAAAATTACCATACTTGAGTAATAGTTTCCAATAAATACTGCTGAATTTAAAATCCCAGTTGTCAATTTACTGGGAGTAGAGACCATTTTAGAATATCTAGACCAAAGTCTTACCACGTTTTTAAGAACTTAATGTTGGAGCATCTAAAGTGTTCAACCTTGTTGTATAATGATCCTCAGTTCATTAATGTTTTCTTATATTCTCAATATTATTTTAAATATTAAAGTAATTTGTTTATTTTACAGGTTTACCCACTAAACCTTTGAGTAATGATGACTCTGAACGACTGCTACTTTGTCTTTATGTTTTGTCTGAAAAGAATCCAACTGTTGTTGAAATATTTACAAATAATTGTAGGAATGCTCTAGCTCAAATGTTAACTGCTAAAGAAAATGAAGAGGTTATTCAATTAAAGGTAAAATATATTTATTTTACTCAGTAATAAAAAATAATTTGTTGACCTTACGTACACTTTAGGTAATATTTACAACTATGGAGGAAAGGAAGTTTCCCTTACTTAAGGTTAAGTTTTCTGTATAACAATAGTTATTTATGCACTAAGAGAGTAAAGAAGGATATTATTTCCCTGAGCAGTTAGTTGGTTTCTAAGGCGTAAGCTGAGATAACCAAAGTATTTAACTCCCAAGGCGAAGCCAAAGGATTTATGTGTTTAACTCCGAGGCAAAGCCGGGAAAGGTAATTGCGAAGGGGAAAAATTCCACAAAGAACAAAGAATGGAATCAAATGGAATATATATCATTATATATATAGGGTCCATATCCATATTAAGTGTCCCAAAAAAAATAAAAAAAGTTGCTCTGAAAAAATAGATTTTGATAATTATTTTGCTATTGATACCCATATCTATGTTGAGTAAATGATCAATATTAATTTTGTATGGTCACCTGTTCTTTTTTATGGCCACTTTTATGACCCTAAAATTTAGTGATTTTTGACCTTCAGATACACAGCCGATACTTTTGAGCAGCCGATACTCGGTTCTCGCTTGTACTACAGCAAAAATATGAACGAGTCTGTTAAAAGCAAGCTTTGAGCTACATTTGGCCCTTTGACACTTTTACTCTATGACCGCTCCTTAGGGAGGGGGGGGGGGCAACGGGGGCTCCAAATTTTAGGGTTTCTTAAAAATACATGAAAATTTTAATATTTTTTTATAATATGATGAAATCTGAATTAAGAGCTCCAATTTTTTAGGAGTTACTTACTTTAAGACAAGCAATCAACAAAATTTTCAAAGCATTAATATAATTCGTTTATGAGCTATGATTTTTTGAAAATCCATATTTTTTAATTTTTGGTCATTTTTGACCTTCAATATCTCCCTTGGACATGTATACTTTTTAACAAAAATCATATCACAAAGACCCCTTACCAGTGTCAACATAAACCACCAAAAACATTCTTGTGTATTTGCCCACAAGCAAAGTTATAGCTAAATCATGTACGTATGATTTTCCAAATATCAAAAAATATATTTTTTTTATAATTTGAAGAAATTTTAATTAAGTACTCCCAATTTTTTTAAGATTTGACTAGATTAATACAAACATCCAACCAAATTTTTTAAAGCTTTAATATAATCGTTTATGAGCTATGATTTTTTGAAAAATCCATATTTTTGTAATTTTTTGTAATTTTTGACCTTCAATATCTCTCTTGGACATATATACTTTTTTAAAAAAATTATCACATAGACCCTTACCAGTGTCAACATAAACCACCAAAAACATTCTTGTGTATTTGTGCATAAGCAAAGTTATAGCTTAATCATGTATGTGTGATTTTCAAAATATCCAAAAAAAATTTAATTTAATATAAAAAAATTTTAATTAGCTAAAAAGATTTATTTTAAGATGATTTAGACGTTGGTTTATTAATGAATGCGTAGTGCCATAAAGATGTATGTGGTAAGAATGATTATCCAGTTTTATAAATTAAATATCCAAATGAAACAATTAATAACTAAACTTACTTGCAACCCTCAAACAAAAATAACATCATATTAAATAATAACAACAATTTACTATTAAAAAGCTTTCACAAGGGAAATGGCTCACAAAAAACTATACAGTTAACTCAAGAACAAAATCCATAAGACGTCAAATAAAAAATAAATTTATATTTATTTTGTAAACAATATTACCTAGTGCTCACTATAATTAGATAAAGCTATCATAACCAATGAGGTATCATAATAATAAAATTAGTGCAATTAAAATCTAAAGTTTATAAAGACCCTTTTAACAATTAGAGATTATTTTCTTTAAGTGTAACATTGAATTTAAATCACAAAATATAAATTTACAGTAATTTTATATCTCCACTTACAGCAGCCCTTAGTAATTTACATTATTGTTAAGAAAATTTAAATTCACACTTATGTTTTCAAGCTATAACTTTGCTTGTGGGCAAATACACAAGAATGTTTTTGGTGGTTTATGTTGACACTGGTAAGGGGTCTATGTGATATATTTTTTTAAAAAAGTATATATGTCCAAGAGAGATATTGAAGGTCAAAAATGACAAAATATGGATTTTCAAAAAATCATAGCTCATAAACAAATTATATTAAAGCTTTAAAAATTTGGTTGGATGTTTGTATTAATCTAGGCAAATCTTAAAAAAATTGGGAGTACTTAATTTAGATTTCTTCATATTATAAAAAAAAATATATATTTTTTGATATTTGGAAAATCATACGTACATGATTTAGCTATAACTTTGCTTGTGGGCAAATACACAAGAATGGAATTTTTTTTATCTCCATTTTTTTTAATGTTTTTGGTGGTTTATGTTGACACTGGTAAGGGGTCTTTGTGATATGATTTTTGTTAAAAAGTATACATGTCCAAGGGAGATATTGAAGGTCAAAAATGACCAAAAATTAAAAAATATGGATTTTCAAAAAATCATAGCTCATAAACGAATTATATTAATGCTTTGAAAATTTTGTTGATTGCTTATCTTAAAGTAAGTAACTCCTAAAAAAATTGGGAGATCTTAATTCAGATTTCTTCATATTATAAAAAAATATTAAAATTTTCATATATTTTAAGAATCCCTAAAATTTGGAGCCCCCATTGCCCCCCTCCCCCCAAGGAGCGGTAATAGAGTAAAAGTGTCAAAGGGCCAAATGTAGCTCAAAGCTTGCTTTAAACAGATCCGTTCATAATTTTGCTGTAGTACAAGCGAGAACCGAGTATCGGCTGCTTATCTGAAGGTCAAAAATCACTAAATTTTAAGGTTGGAGGACCATAAAAGTGACCATAAAAAAAGAACAGGTGACCATAAAAAAATAATATTGGTCATTT
Source organism: Microvelia longipes (assembly GCA_018340805.1). Lineage (NCBI taxonomy): Eukaryota > Metazoa > Arthropoda > Insecta > Hemiptera > Veliidae > Microvelia > Microvelia longipes. The sequence goes on from JACMZG010001893.1 coordinate 15,569,683, forward strand.
TTTACTCAACATAGATATGGGTATCAATAGCAAAATAATTATCAAAATCTATTTTTTTAGAGCATCTAAGTCTGGGACATTTGATATGGATTGACCCTATACATATAAAATGGAACAAGATTTTATCTCCAGACGTTGATTTTATTTTAATACGTTATGTTTTATATTATTCTTGTTTTTTTGGGTCAGACCCATTTATAAATTTAGGGGGTTGCCTCCAAAAAACCAAAAAAAAATTAATTGCTCTAAACAACTTCTTTTGTCCTGAAACGGATTTTGAACTAGTAAAAAAATGGTTTATGTCAGGCCCCTTTTATAAATTACGGGTTGCTACCCCTCATAAAATCAAATTTTTTTATTGCTCCAAACTACTTCTTTTGACCTGAAACAGATTTTGAGCCAATAAAACATTTTTTTTTGGTCAGGTCCCCTTATAAGTTTTGGGAGTGCCACCCCCATTTAGAGAATACCACTCCCCTTAAAAAAAATATATTATTGGCTCTAATAACCCAATAATAGGAAACACTCTTTCTCCCTTGGGAGTGAAAAGTGCTTCTTCACTCCCTAAAAACTAGTCAATAAACTTTACATTATACACTGTCTGGAGATAAAAAAAACTTTTAACATCCTGGGGATTTAAATTAGTTAGCTCCTTAGTTTTACTATGGTTTTGAATACCCCAGCAAACCCAAGGAAATCTAAATAAACTGAGAATTCAAAATCTACCCTCCATGTGTGATCCACCACTATCAAGGTTGTAGGCTTTGGTATAAATAATAAGATGGCTACTCTCTTTTGTATGTTTACATAGTGCTTTATTTTTAAGAAATCAAAATATAATAACATAATACAAATAAAGATACTTACAATCAATATTATTGTAAGTGCTCGACCCAACCTGCCTCCAGGCTCGTTAGCAAATAAATATGTCATGCAACACTAGGGCTACATATATTGGGAGAAGGGGGGGGGGAGATTAAGAACAATTATTAAAAACTAAATATGGCTGTATATTAAACTAAATATTACTAAACTAAACCAACTATATTTTTTTTATTTAAAATTTCATCTACCATTTATATTTAAATTTTACCACTACTGATTTTACAAAACAATAATATATAAATTATAATCTATGAAAGTCAAGGCTTTAATGATATTGTTAATTTATAAAAATAGTATTAACAATTTTTGCTGTTAACAAAGATGACTTAAGATAAAGATGTAGAATTAGAATAGTGAAGTAGGATCAGTGGGGAAGTGCATTAAACAGACTGAAGCATCACACTATCTCTGCTTTGTTTTCCTATCTAACTGATGCAAATAACAATCTGACAATTTTAACTGTTCATATCTATTTAAAAAAAGTTAAAAAATGATTTTTGTATTATAGTAATAGTAATCTTACTATTAATTACTCAAATAATAATTAAATAAGTGAAGAGATATTAATATCAAATAAAAAATCACATGTAAAAATCAATAGAGAACACGCAGGCAAATGTAGCTGTGTTATCTTCTGGTCTGGACATTATTATTTTAATCAGCTCTTGGATAAATGTCTTTATCCAGTTATGGAGCTGTGAAATGAAATTATTTCATTTTACTTACCACACTAAAGAGATTAATGTTATAAAATACTTCCTTCTTCAATATGCTTGTATATTATAGATATAATATACAAGCATAGATGTCCAATGCTTTAGAAAAGACAGGCAAGCAACTTTTCCCATGTAGTGTGTCCATAAAATCCATTTTTTGGTTCCTTCTTCAGTAACCAAAAAATGGATTTTATGGACACACTACATGGGAAAAGTTGCTTGCCTGTCTTTTCTAAAGCATTGGACATCTATGCTTGTATATTAAATCTACACTTTATATATTTTAACAACGTGAATTATTTTTACATTTAAATGTTTTAATTGATTTTTAGACTAAAGAAAAAGTTTCCCATTCAATTAATGTTGATGATCCTATTACATTCCTGCAACTGTCTTCGCAAAGGGGAGCAGATTTCGGTAGTGAAAATGTTTTTGAATTGAGTCTTACACAAGCAGTTGGAGGCTCATCCGGACAGTCAAACAATCCATCTGAGCTATTATTATCTGCCAGTAAACTTAACAAAGTTACTCAACTTACTGGCTTTTCAGATCCTGTTTATGCTGAAGCATATGTACATGTCAATCAATATGATATTGTTTTAGATGTACTTATTGTAAATCAAACAGGTAAGCTTATTGCTAAATATTCTATATGTGTAATCAAATAATTGAATAAAATAATTATATAATTTGAAAGACTATATTTAATGACAGATAAGTTGGATTGGAAACCAATAATTTTTGTATTAATACAAAAATTAATCTTTAGGTCTAGTTGTGTTATTCATAAAATTATTGTTTAAGACTTAATTGACTGTTATTAATTACTCAGCAAAACATGGAAAAATGATTAGATCAATTTGAAATTTTGCACCTATTAAATGTGTCTGGTTTCATCTCAATACTAGCATTACAGTCTATTGACTACTTAAAAATCTTGACAGGTTAGTTTAAGCATCGCCTATTCTAATAAAAAATCCCTACAAGAAGGTAGCGGGAAAAAACTTTTTAACTAAAATCAGGTTATACCCGTGTTTTCTTGGCGATGTTTTTTTACATTTCTTTTGTGCAGTTTTATTTTATAATATCACTTCCATGATTAATTAAAAAGTAATTTTTAAAACCATATTAACACAAGAAGAACCACTAACGAAGTGAACGATTGCTGGGAAAGAGGTTATTTCCCTACAGCGGTGTAGGGATTTTTTTTCTCTTTTCAAGTGATGGGTTGGCAGTGGTTTTTCTGATTGGTCAATCCTAAATGCATATGACCTTGGAGATTTCTAAACCAAAGGGTGGAAGTTCAATTTTTATTGAATAACATATATATACATTTAAAAATAAATTTTTAACGGGTTATAAAAGATAACCCTTTACCACTTTCTATAACCTGTTTTAAATTATGTTTTAATAACTTGTAAAAGAACTATTTAAATAATACCCCTCTGACAAAGACTTAGTTGAAAGCTGAAGTTTTTGTGTGTTTAAATAAATCTCTTCAGACTGAAGTCGTCTATTTATTGTTTATTATTCACTCAAAAGTCCATAACCAATTTATTCTTTTATGTGGGGCTCATTAAAAATATACTGTCTTTTATCAATAATATCAGTTTATAAGTATTTTTCAAGTTAAATTAAAATAGAAATTGGATGTTAATAATGGTATAAAATTAATAAAAGCATATTTTAGGGTCTCAAAGGCACCAACCCCTAAAATGCATATTCTAGAGTTTTGGGCTAACCCCTAAAATGCATATTTTAGGGATTGTCTCTGCTGGGTGAATACTTTGCGGGAACAACCTTAGGTTGGTTGCATCTACTTTGTCTTAAGTATTAATTCAAGTTGACAATAGGGTTTTATTACAATTACTATTCATATAAACCAATAATTCATATGATTAATATGTATAATTAATATAATTATTTATACATTTAATTCATATGTATAATTATTAATTAGACATATTCATATAATTAATTAATAATTAAAATTATTTTAACACCTCTTGTAAATACTAGAAGAGTTTAAACTTCCAGTTATAAAAAAATGTTGCCATGTTAAGAGTCTTAACAATGTTACTTGAAGGTCTTGTAGATTTATTTTGTTAGCCATTTTTTTTATTTCAACCAATGTTTTGAATTAATAAATAATTTATTACTCTTATATTTATGATGTTATGTATTCTTAATTAATAATATTTTATTATTGTCATGATTGTATTGACTTTGCCGTGTTTGTTATAGGTGACACTTTACAAAATTGTACTCTTGAGCTTGCTACATTAGGAGATTTAAAATTAGTTGAAAAGCCACAGCCTTGTGTATTAGCTCCTCATGATTTCTGTAATATCAAAGCCAATGTTAAAGTAGCTTCGACTGAAAATGGAATCATATTTGGAAATATAGGTATATTAATGATTTTATAACTTGTTTTTATTTACATGTTGCCTAAATATATTATAAATAAACTGAAGAAACAAAATAAGGGAAAAATAAGTTTTACTGCTTGAACTCACGGCTTGTCAGGGACTTAAGATCTCCAAGAAACTTATAAGAATTTTAGGAGCTAAGCTACCAAGTGCCACTTAGCCTGTGATTACTGATTTTAATATTTTTCTGTATTTGTAAGTTCTCCTAAATTATAACTTAAATGTTCACATTTCTTACATCTAACTAATCATATAAGTGACATCTAATAAATAAATAAATAAATAAATGCCCGTTTTAGGGCCTTTCGGCCCATCAGGGTATTCACCCTGCGGGAACCACCTCAGGTGGGTAGCATCTACTACACTCTAAGAATTAATTAAAGTTGGCGAAATCTTTTTAATACAAATACTATTCAGCCCGGGCTGAATAGGCGGAATGCGTAAAGTGATCGTAAAGGCGGGAACGCCTTTACGATCACGGCCACGGAGGGAGATAAGTGACATCTAATACATAACATAATTGATACATTGATGTTTCTATCATTATTTAACCATCTTTTGTGAATAGTATATCTATATGAAAGATATATACAGTCCTAATATATATACTACTACCAAACATGTATAAACTTAAAGCTGATCCTGATGTTTGATGATCTCACAATGTTACTAATTTTTTACCAAATTTTATTCTAATATTTTCATAGAAGTTTATTCTAGAATACGGCTCTACAAATTGAATATTTGATGAAATGTTTTTAATTTAAACGTAAATATTTAATTATTTAAAAATGTTTTTATTATTAATAAGAAATATACTATAAATAACTAAAATGATGAATGTAAATACAATTATCTTTTAATGTATTTAAAAATTATCTCTCTTTAATACTATTAGCTGTAATTCTACTAAAAATGAGTATAATCTTGTTTTCCTTTCTTCTATAATCTTGGCTCTAAAAATTGAATATTTGATGAAATGTTTTTAATTTAAACGTAAATATTTAATTATTTAAAAATGTTTTTCAATAATTATTAATGTTATGATTAATGTTTTTTAATCTTGTTTTCCTTTCTAGTGTATGATATTAGTGGAGCATCATGTGATAGAAATGTTGTGGTATTGAATGACATCCATATTGACATTATGGATTATATAGTTCCTGCTTCTTGTTCCGATACTGAGTTTAGACAGATGTGGGCTGAATTCGAATGGGAAAATAAGGTAAGAGGGTTTGACATCATATTTATTTTATGGCAATTTAAATTATGCTTTTTATCGCTTATGTGGAATATTCCTTAATAGAGTGAGTTTCGTGGGCGGGCCATCTGTAATTAAAAAATTTATTAAATAAATATGAGATTGTTAAGTGGAAACACATAAAATATAAATATTGCCATATAAAAAGAGATTAATGATAGATATTAATGTAATTAAAGGAATAAATTAAAAAGAGAGGAGCCAGATGTAAATAGGTATCTTCGTTATGGAACTCTTAACTAAATGAGTCATAGTTTATCTACTAACACACCTATTTTCTAAAATCTTTTGTACTAACTTAAAAGTATATAAAAACGCTGAGTTCAATTTAATACAAACTATCTTAGTGAATTCTGAACCTCTTTATCAATTTGAATCTAATATAGAATAATAAAGATAATATTTTTCTAAAGTGAACAATATGTATTGTTCATTAGGTAAAGTTACATTTTTTACATTAGGTAAAGTCAGAAAGCCTAACAATTTTGTTAAAATTCTTCATTTCTGCCTCAAAATCCATTTTTTGGCTTATGATTTATAGGCCAATCAGTAAAACTTTGCCTTGTGAGTCAATCATTTTTTTTTGTGGGGGAGGGGTGTGTTTCAAAGGAATGCACAAATTTTTTACATGCATATGTTATAAAATCTGATCTTTTTGCTCTCATTTTAATCGTTAAAAAGTTTTTGTGTGATTGTATATATATCGAGTCAGTTTATATACCAAGTATATACTTGCTATAGAGTATATACTTGGTATACTCTATACCAAGTATTTATTTATAGCTACAAATGCTGCTAGGTTTTGGGAAAATAGCCATCCTGAATTTTTGTGAATAATTGGAAATGTAAAGAATGATTTGTATTCTTTAGCCAAAAATAAGGAATTTTAAATTTTTACCCTTCAGGCACTTATTACTGCCCAAAATAGCATTCTTACAAAAAATATGTGAGGGTTAAAATGTCTTGTATTCATCTTTATAAGCCAAAAAGCCCAATCAAAGTTTACTTTATTAGTTACTTTATTGACCCACCCGGTTTGTTAAAGTGTGGACAAATTCAAAAATATCTGTCAGTCAATTACTTAGCTTGTTACTTGATTTTTTAATTATGTCCTTTTTTATAAACTTCAACTTTTATTCTTAAATCTTTATATATAAGTCTTGATTTATAAAGTGTATGATTAAAAAAAACTAAATTTAAATTTTTCTTTTTTTAATTTGTTGCGTGTTTTTATTCATTTATGAATGTATCATTATTGGAAAACAAAGTATTCCGTAAATAAAGCTATTTATTTATAAAGAAATAAGAAAACAGCCTATGTTTAACATTAATGTAGAACAAGTTTCCAAGATGACATGAAAAAATAAAAATAATCCAATAACTCTTTTATCGTCTTATAGTAATATAAAATTAATTTTAATATATTTTACCAGCTTGAGACAAAAAATTAGTAAAAATTGGATAAGATGTTCTTCTAAGTAGTACAATGTATATCCTTGAAAGTAGCATCTTCATTTTAACCTTTAAACCTCTACTGGGCGTGCTGCGGGGATTTCCCTGCATATATATGTTACACAATAACTTCTGAAATGTTAAATAATGAGTGAAAAATATTTAATAATTATCTTTAGGCATGTATGTTATTAATTTTAAATATGTTTATAAATAAAAAAACTTAACTATCATGCTTCAGCTGGATTTGTAAATATTATTTCTCGGAAATCACAGTAACATCATTTTTAAATGATTTTTAAAAAAATAGAGATAGAGATAAAAAGTGGGTTAGGGGAGTTAAGTCAGAGCAATTATATCAAATGAACAAAGTAAATAAATAAGTAACAAGTTACACGATTAAAAATTGTTTTTAATTGTGGAATTTAGCCGGTATCAAACTTTTTTGTATAAAAATATTTATACAAAATTAGGTTTCACCATGATTAAATTATTTCTTAAGTTATCCTTATCTTCAGAATCAAAGTTTTGTTTCTCCAACTCTTCTCTGTCATAGGCCAATTATATTTGTCGAATTATGTATTCTATAGCTAATCATTAGCTATAGAATATAGCTATAATATTAGCTATATTCTAGATTAAAAGAACTTTTTATACATTTACAATTCTTCATCTATTACAGTCTAACGACTACTTTAAAAATCTTGACAGGTCAGTTTAGGCACCGCCGATACCTAAAGAAAAAAAATCCCTGCAAGAAGGGAGAGGGAAAAAACTATGTTAACAAATCAGGTTATTTTATCCATATTTTCTTGGAGATGTTTTTTTACCTTTTTTTATATAGTTTTATTCAAACTATAGTTTGAACTATAGTTTTTATTAGTTTATTTCATCATTTTTATGATTAATTTGAAAGTAGTTTTCAAAGCGATGAAAATACAAGAAGTACCACAAAGTGAGCGATTGCCAGGAAGAAGGTTATTTCCCCACAGTGAATATATATTATCTATATAGCTATATATTAGCTATATAATATAGCTATTATATAGAATATTAGCTGTAGAATATTGTTCTAATTATGGAGCGACTATCTGAAAAAGATCGATATTCATTATTGGTTGTTTTGACGGAGATTTTGTGGTGAAGATTTAGGTCTTCTGGTGGTTACCGTGTCAATGTAGATGATGATGATGCGGTCACCACCTAAAGACCTAAATCTTCATGACAATAACCGCAGAAGCCTATGCAGGAGATTTTGTGGTATAGAATCACCATGATGTTTAATAAAAAACACTCTATAATTAAAAACAATTAATATATTCTCAACCACAATAGTATAAAAAATTATAATTGACTGGTTTCGACATTACGTCATCATCAAAGCTGTTAATATTTTTTTTAGTTCTATTTTTATTTATTAAACATCATCGATATTCATTTATCTGATGAGAATTGACAGTTACAGAGTAGGCTCTTTTTCACTCTCTTTATGTCTTTAGCTTTGTTAATTTTTATTTATGCTTATACAGGTATCAGTCAATACAAATCTCACAGAATTACATGAGTATCTTAATCATTTACTTAAGAGTACAAATATGAAATGCTTAACCCCAGAGAAAGCTCTATGTGGTCAGTGTGGTTTCATGGCTGCCAACATGTACGCTAGATCAATATTTGGTGAAGATGCTCTTGCTAACCTCAGCATTGAAAAACCATTTAACAACCCTGATGCACCCGTTATTGGACATATTAGAATTCGAGCTAAAAGCCAGGTAAGAACCATACATTCAAATTAGCTTATCAATTAGTTAATGTATCAAATTACCCAATTTTTATGGCATTTTGAATATTTAGAACTCCATATTCTAAGACTAATTTGGAGACTTTGTTATACTTGAAGCCAGGCTCGGACTGGTTATGGTTCGAGGGCGCGGGCATCTTCAAAGGCGGAGGGCTCATTGCCCTCCGCCTCTCTATCATTAAAGCTAAATAAAATATCTGTGTATTCATACAAATGATTTCATTGTAATCCCTTGTAAATTATGTATGAACTCCTCTGCAGGAACTGCCTTTAAAGGGACTAACCACCTTGTACTCTTAGTCAGAGAGTTTAAATTTATGTTTGGAAACTTAATGGCCAAACTAAATTCAAGCATTAGCATTTTACGTAGGCAAGTTCAGTGGCCCCCATTATTTACATCCCTGTCACTATAAATCTCTTTAAAGCGACCTCAGCTCCAGTATATTCATTGTTCTTAATATCAATTTCCTTAGAGCGAGCCCCAGTGTTTACATTTCATCACTATTAATATCTTTAGGGCTAGTGAAGCATCCCTGATAATACATTTCTCTCATTACATACCAACCTCATTAGGGCGAGGGTAGGGAGCCTTGGAATTTGAATTCACCCAAGTATTATTCTCTTAAGGATGAGCAAAGCCCTTAAGAGAAGGGGTTAGAAAAGCCCTAAATATCTTTATAAAAGGGTTTTAAATTTTTAAGGGAAATTGAGCTTATGAGGTTGGGGTGACCAACCTCATTGGCAATATTAAAATAAAGATATTTATCTTAGTATAATGTAATATAATAATTAAAATAAATAAATATAATAATAATACAATATAATATAAAATTTAATCAAAGTCCAAGAGCTTGGCCCAAAACATTTTACTCGTTTTGAACTGTTTCAAAACATTTTTTCTGTAACATACAAAAGGCATAGCCTTGCTGTTAACTTGAATTTTCTTCTTTGTTTCAGGGAATGGCCTTAAGTCTTGGAGACAAAATAAATCTCACTCAGAAGAGAGCCCAGAGATCATAGTGGTTGTTAGTTTAATAAATAATCTGCACATCTTTTGGAAAGCAATATATAAACCTTGTTTCCTGTTGACATTAATTTGATGAATCTATAAGTATGTACTATATGTAGAGGGGTTTTGTTAGTATTTTTTACTTTCAACAGATAGTACTTATATTTTTGATTATAGTTGAAAAAGGAGAGACAAAGATTGCTCATTTCTTACAAAGCTTTCTTACTTTGCTCTTTCAGTTGAGGAAAAAGTACTAATAGTGTCATACTATTACTCAATGCCTTTAATAAGAAAATAAATTAAAAAATCTCTCTAAATATAGTGAAATACTGTTAAATATCCAGTTAATTCTTTTTCACACCTATTTTTGTCGTATAATTGTTATGGTATTTGTTTATTTCGACAAATCTGAATTGAAAAATAAAAAAGTTTGGAAACTGATGTAAATATTTATTATAGAATAATTATTTATATAAGATAAACAGTAACTAAGCTTTAAACTAGTGCAAATAAAAGTGCGTACTGCTAATTTTAGAGGCATAGTTTTGTATTACCAACTGGATAATTGTGCGCATTTCCTTTGAAAAATACAGACAAAATGAGTGCTTGACAATTGAGTAACTGCTTGGGTTCTAAAGCACAAACCGGAACCTTAAGCAATAGGTTGTAAAGCACCGACAAGCGGACCACCACGCCAGAATTATTTAGTAGTTATAAACTTATATAAGTGAAAAACGATAAAAAATTATTGTCCTAACCAGGATTGTTGTTGTTGCGGAAACATGCGTCCCAAAGGAAATTCGCCCAACATGCGGACCACCGCGCCAGAATTGTTATGATAACACTGACAATTTTTTTTAATCTTTTATTCCATATTTGCTATGATTTTATGTTTATAATTTTCTTTAATTCATAAATAGTAATGTTGATTTTATTCATAGCTATATTAACACATCTCTTTTAATTTCCCCTTTAGTGTTATCTTATATAATGGCATTGCCTTTGGGGTTTCTAAGATTCCAGATTCTCTCTCTTTGCTCCCCCTTACCAAAATGGATTTATTTTACTATAACATCTATCCCAGTGTCTTGAAGTAAATATAATTCACAACAAGGCACCAAATTATTTACAAGTAAATTGGTATTATTGATTCTTCATTTGAAGCCAATTTTCTCTCTAATTTTGAATGACATGCAGATGTCGCTTGGAAGAAGGGTTGATTCCCTGTTGTCTGAACTCCTCTTTTTTAAAATAATAAAAAATAAATAGAAATTATGTTTCAAACTTAAGTCTTTCTTCTTTGCCTATCAGTGCCCAAATTTCTAGACAAACCTTTTTTTATTTTAGAATTCCCTTTTAATTTTGTATAATAAACTTATTTTTCATAGTTAAAAAAATCTTACCTCATTAAAAATTTCTTACTTCTCTTTATTTAGATTGCTTGTTTACCAATGAATTCTTATGTATACTATTTTGTGTGCATTGTTATTGTATTTTTTATTTATTTGTATAACTTAATATATATTCTATTCATGATACTTCCATTTATTTAAGATTCCCCTGACATCAGAGGTTGGTAATTTATAAAACTTATGTCTGAAGGTTATCATTTTTAAAATAGATTTTTTCTGGACATTTTTATTTTTACAAAGGTATGAAAATGTCTTCAATTAAAATTTTGACATGAATTCTTTGAAAACTATTCATAGTATAAGTGTTTAGTGTGATATCTTTGTGTCTAAATGGTGGATCAAAATTTTGCAAGATGTAAAAAACAGGTTGACAGTGGCATTTAGTTTTGCTTTAAATGGTTAAAGTTTCGTCTATAATAATAAATGTATATTAATGTTCTCGGGATGCGTGGAAAGGGTTAATTCATTGAAAAGTGAAGCTTACACAGTTCTTTTTATACGATGCCAACTCGTTCAAGGTTTTTATTTTTCATTTGTTTATTATTAAATTAATTGTACAATATTTTAAAAACACAAGTCTCCGAGGCTAACATCTTCGAGGTTTATAATCTTTGTTTAATTCGTTCATGTCTACTTGTACTTCTTGGATTTTCTCATACACACTTTTATGTACTTTTGATCTTAGAAAGAGCTTTTATCCAGTGCGAACATTGTTTAATAATCGTTTTTAATTTTATCTTGTATAATTTTCTAATTTAAAAAGTTCTGTAATCCTAAATTGTTGGATAAATTGATGAACATATTCTTAGGATAAAAGGTACTCAATCAAATATTAGTTATAGTATTAGAACAAAATTTATCCTAAATTAATGATGATGAATTTATATGCCAAAGGTCTTTTGATAATGGATGAAGAAGGATGGAAGATACAAAAGAAAAAGAAAGCTTAGGTATTTCTAGATGCAGGTATTATAGCTGATTAATGTTGATAGACAGATGTTTCGAGTCTGTAATAAGAAGAGAAGGAGAGACAATCAGGCAAGTTTTGGAGGAGATATGATGCAAATAGCTAGTATGATAGAGAAACTTGAAAAGTAGATACTGCAAAGCTTTGATTTTGACTGTAATGCTAATTTAGTAAGTAAATTTAGGCCAACATTTTTTTGTCACCCAAGACATTAGAATACAGCTTATTTGTGCCATGTATGAATGAAAACATTTATATACGTTTATTTAAGTTGTGTAATTCTTCCTACAATTTTTTTAACAGATATCCGCATCTCTGTTGTCATTTTAGTGAAGGGAAGCTAAAAAAAATTAACTTTAGAGCCTTGTGAATTAATGAAAAGTTTCCATTAATTAAATCAGTATGAATTAAATAATCTTGAATGAGGTTTTGTTCTGTAATGTAAACAAGTACATTTTTTGTACAAAAATACATTTTTTATTTACTAAAAATTAAAACTAAATAAAGAACAACAAAAAGAAACAGTTAATTCGTTAATATAATTTACAAATAATAATATTCCTAAAAAAATAAATTAGATTTTCCTCAAAGTTTTGATTATTTGCTGATCTCTTATTTGGTTGCGAACTTGTGACATACACACTGTAGTTATGTTATTAGGTTCTTGGTTTATTAAAGTTGGAAACGTTCTGTGTGGGAAGTGATTTCATTGGTCTGCCATCTTAAAATTGGTCCAGTGATCTATTGAATTGTTTCCCTCTTAGGATTTTTGTATCTTTAATAAAACATGGACTTGCTAATTACTATGTTATAATTTTGACCATAAGCATTTAAAACTAGAATAATTTAAGTTATAAATCTGGATCAATCTATGTTGTTTTTCCTGATATTTTAGATAGTGTGTACATCACAGGTAAAAGTGAAATAGTAAAAATAAATTCTAAGTGAGCTTGGGTGCATGGCGAGCCTTGGGCTTCTGGAGCATCATATTAAGCGGGTCCTTGTGATATCTTGCATAAACTTCACGTTTAAATTGATCCAAATTCTTTCTATTGTTACTGTTCTGTCTTTCTCTCCAGGATGGTCGGCCCTTGCGATTCTGAAGACCCCAGTGGACGGTGAATACTGGTGATAGAACGTAAAATTGGTAGCCAGCAACAAACATCTCATAGACCTGAAATAATGGAAAAAAATAAGTTATGTTGATATTTTAAATGATTTTAAGAAGAAAATTTACTCCGACTCTTCATGAATCATGAGTTACCTCAAGTTTCTGTATCCTTGATATTTTTTTGATCCCTTAACTTCTGAACCTTACTTTTATAAGTTTAATACTACTCATTGCTTAGAAATCAACAAAGATTTTGGTTTCAGATTGTTCTTTAAAACAAACATTTTGTTCTTGGATTATTAATCTAAGAACCTAAAATTGAAAAATGAATTTTAATACTCTGAATGTATGTGTATCAAAATTAAATAGTTTTAATTAAATGGGATTGAATGATCACCATTAAATTAATACCATCATAAAATTAAAAAATGAAGGTGTTTTAAAATAGTGTGGATTTTATTTCTTTTGAAGGGTGACAGCGAGAGTTGAATTCAAAAGAGAAATCCATTATCAGGTACAGGTATTAATTTCCCTATAAGTGTTATCTTATGCCTTGGGGGTTTCTAAGGTTCCAGATCATCCCCCTTTGCTCCTCTCTCACCAAAATGGATAAATAAACCTTATTTTCCTGATAGCAAAAAAAAATATTTTGCACCAATTTCATCTGTCTGGCAGAAACACTCTACCCCCTCCCCCACTTTTTCTAGAATTGCCACTGATTGGTGATCTTGTTCCAGTTCTAATGTTATATGGATTTAGGCATTTGTAATTTGTGCCTACTTAACAAAGCCACAACTTACGAAAACTACTGTAATAAATTCAATCGAAGTTTAAGAATGCCAAAAATTATGGAAAGAGACAGACCAACCTGAGTATTCCTTGTAAAGCCATATCCTAAGAACCTTTCATCGTGAACTGGCACTAAATCTGAAGCAACGTAAAAGGGTTCGTAGAGAAATTCAAAATTCGTTACTGGATGACTAACATGAACTGTGTCATACTGTGTATCTCTTTCCCACCTGTCAACAAACAGAGTCAATTATTACTTAGTTCACACGCGGGGTTTGGCAAGGAGTTCAACCTCCCCACATTTTTAGTGTGATCTCGGTTCAACCCTGAAACTCATTTTTGAACAGGGTATAAAATACTTTGTGAACAGATGGGGTTGAACCTCCTGTTCAGCCCCGTTGAATTGACACGAACTGTGTTGCTTGAATATTCAAGCTCTGTGATCAACTTGTGACATGTTCACAAGCCAGGTGAATGTTCTTTCAAATGCTTGCTCTACAATCTATTTTCTACATAAGTTTTTTAAGTGTCTCAGCTGCAACACTATACATTTTTCTTGGATTCATAAAAGGAAATGGATTGAAATGCGCATCTGTGTTTAAGAAAGCTGAGCTTTTATCAAAGAGACTAATACTATCGTATAGTCTAATAGTTTTAGTCTTAGGCTTTTATGAGTGTTCAAAATCTGTTAAGGTTTTATTATCTCTGCAGCTGATTTTGGAGAGTATTTGTAATACGCGATTCAAAGTTTGTAGCAGCGCCACCGTCGCTGATAAGAAATTGATAACGTGATCGTTGTTGAAGTCCTTATGGGGCTTTTTTGGTTTTTCTAATTTGTGACGATTATTTCTTTAAATTTTTTCTCAATGTGCGTTAATTTAAGGGCGTATGAACTCAATAGAATCACTATTTCATTGAAAAATAGGGTTTTAATGGGTTGACACGAGTATTTAAATTGAGTGATAAGAAGGTGAAAATCACAATTTAGTGTTTTATTTTATTTATTGTTCATTAATGTCTCTTCTAAATAAATTTAGTTTACACAAACACACAAAATTACCTTTTTAGTGCATTAAATTGTTTAAATTAGTTGTAACAAGTATTAAAATTAACTGATAACACGCTGATTTTTACCATAATGGTGTTTTAATTTATTAATTGTTAATCAATTTTATTTACTCGCTAAAATAATTAATAACTCAATAAATTCACTCTTTTTATTTAAATTATTCGTTTAGGTTTTATTATTTTTTAGTTAAATCGGAAAAATCTAAGTCTGTAGTGATAAGAGCCTGATTCTATATTTATAATCCTGGAATAATCGAAGTTTTTATCCATGAAATATTGGCAATTTTTTACCATCAATGGTCTTTCTATTAATGTTATTAGTAGTATTAATAGTATTAGTCTCTTTGTGTTTTACTCATTTATCACAAATTAACTATCAATCAAAGAAATAGTTAAACTAATAATATCTAGGTTTAGGCAAAATATAAGTAATAAAATTAAGTTGGCATGCTTGTTTTTAAAAGCGCAGGTGTAGATTTGCGAGCGTTCTTGGCATCTTGACAGTGACGTGAAACAGTAAATTTCTTTTCGATTTTTTGTTTAGTCATGTTCTTAAAGAAAAAATCTTAAATGTATTTATTCATTTGTGACCGACCACATGAAATTAGATCAAAATTACAATTTCCGAGTCATTTAACAATGTTTTAAGATTTATTTTTCGGAAGTAAATATTTTATTTTGGTAATGTAAATAACGAATTAGAAAATAATAGAGGAGTTTCTAAAATACTGAGCATAAAAACTGCTGATCGAATGAACTACTGAACAGAGCATATATACGCAAAATAATCTAAAAATATTTAAATGAAGCATTCAGTATATCTTCTGTTAAGTGTCTTAGGGAGTCCCTCATAAAAACTCGAATATGTGAAAAAATTTTCTTTATCACGTTTCCATAGACAGTATGTGGGTCAGATAAATGCCACCGTAGAAGTATATCGGCAGATATTGCAGTAAAAACAGAACTCCCCTTCATATCTTAAGGTAAGAATTATTACGATTAATTAATTTCTATTGTTTACATTTAACATTTAAGGTCTCTTTCTAAAATAAATTCTTTAACAGAATCAAGACTAAGGCTTGCTTATTCATCAGCTCTAACTTAAACTTAGACTCTTCAGTTTAAACTAGAGTGCCTGTATATATAGGCACTCTAGTTTAAACTAGCGTCGGTACTCACATATTCACCCAGCTGGATTTATGCCTAGGTCACAATGGACTTTAACCCTCATAAAAGGTTACTCAATATATATTTTAGTTTTATATCTGTATTTCCTTATAAATTTAATTTAATAATCAATTTTTGAGAGCTTAGAATATTTGATGATATAATAATATTATAAGTATAATATTTCCTTTGTTCAGACGTGGGGTTTGCGTGGGGACTGCGTGTTCAACCTCTTAGGGGGTTCAAACTCCCCCACTGGCAGTTTTTGTGTGAGTGGGATTAAACACGGGATTCAACCCTGATAATCATCTTCACGGTGAAAAATACTGTGTGAACCATTGGGGAAAAAACTCTCTGCCAAACCCCGCATGTGAACGAAGTAATTATTTGGCATATTAACTATCTAGTTGGGTTAGAATCAGAAGTCATATCGTGAGACATTGTGCACCAGCCCTTAATCTGGTTTAAGTTAAGATTAAGCTCTATATCGGAATTTATTGTTTACATTCAACTTTAAACGACATTTTCGTCATGTTAATTAAGCAATATTACAAATATACGATTGTTTTGATAATCTCATCATCTGTTTATTTGTTATTTCAATATTTGTTTTGCCAATTAAGTTATTATGAGAAATAATTGCAACATATCGCTAATTTTATTCTTCTCATCATAACAGTATTGTAAATGAAAATGTATGAGCTGTACATATAATGCTTAGTTAAATGCAAATTAAAACAAAGTTACAAATGATCCATATGGTACTCTTGTTTCGTGTAATAAT
Source organism: Microvelia longipes (assembly GCA_018340805.1). NCBI lineage: Eukaryota > Metazoa > Arthropoda > Insecta > Hemiptera > Veliidae > Microvelia > Microvelia longipes. The sequence goes on from JACMZG010001893.1 coordinate 15,586,534, forward strand.
TATCATAATGCCCGTTTAGAGCCTTGCGGGCCATTAAGGACAACTCCTGCGGGAACCTCCTCAGCTGGAAGAGGCAACCATTGCGCTCAAAGTGTTTGAAATATAATTGAAGACCGTTAAATTTCTGTTAAATTTTTGAAACAGTTAAATTAACAAACAGTGACATATTTTTATTTGATTTGAAGTTTGTCGGAAACTTCCATTGCCTATAAGTCAAACAGTGGCTAATTAAGGAAGGTCTAAGAAGGCTCCTAATTTATTCCCGCATAAATGTATAATGAGGAAATCTGTTTGGTCATTGGTGGATTTTGAGAAGTCCAGAGATTTTTGTATGTAAAGGGAACTTCTTTTTGGCGGCGAAGTCAACTTTAGGTGTACTATACAACACAGAGTTTTTCAAAAATAATAGAAAAAATCGGGTGCGAGGTATCTCTGAACTTTTCCTCATTACACCTCTTTTGTTACGCTTATCCTTCCACCTAAAGATTTGCTTCGTTCGTCCTCAAGAGTATACAAGTCGTTGAATTTATACTGCAAAACATCTTCGGATTCGCTTCGCTGGTCTATAGATAGTAAATACATCCATTTTTTTGTCCCGGTGGTCATCTATCCAGGCACTGACCACGCTCAATGCTGATTGACTTATATGATCCACCAAAAATCATGGATATACTTGTTATATTAAAATGAAACTTAGTGTACTTATTTATTGCGTAAAGATATATACTTCTACTAAATTTCAACTCAATTATATAATTTTTAGATTTTTAACATTTTTTTAAACGTCAATAGATGAAACTTGGCACATATGTTGGTCTTATACATGGATACATGGGTACATGCGTGTCAAATCTCAATTTAATCGCATAAATTTTCCACGTTTTATGTTTCGAAATTTTCACTGAGTCATTATTGGAGGTTTATGACGTCATATATTACAATATATTTTCGAAAAGCTCATCTACAGCGGTAGACTGATTTTTGTACAAAGTTTCAACTCTCTACCATAAACACACTGGGAGCTACAATGATAACGAACACACAAATGTTAACAAACTAAAATAAACAAATTTACAATAAAGAAATACACATAGAAAATGCATCGCAATTAAAATTATTATATGCTCTGACATTGTGTTTGGAATTTTTTCCCCTCTAGGGAACCGCTAAGCCTTTGCGCTGTAGGAAGGAGTGTTTACGCCATAAACATTGTTTACTGTATTAAAAGATGAAATCATTAATAATTTTAGTTTAGTTATTTCGAAATTTAAAATAAAACAAGTAACATACCTAGAAAAATTAGTTGCGTATTGATTGTATATAAAGACTTTTTGATGAAACGGCCTCGCCAGGCCCTGCGTTGTGAGGCGAATAAGGTGTGATTTATTTGAAGGAAAGGGAGCTCTCTCGTCTAGCTCGTAGGTAGGTATTACATACGCACACATAGCCTTGCATGCTTTTCCACCTCGGAAAAATTCTTCTAACCCCTCTGCAAGCCCTGTAGAAGGAACTATATCTACGTCTGTAAGAAATACCTACAAAAACAAAGAGACTAATACTATTATAGGGAGTACAGAACCCGATTAACTTAGTGATAAGGGGTCTGGAAGTGAGACAGTTTCCATTGGTGCCGTAACTGTACTTACTCCTACTTTAGTCTCCCTATAGAGAAACTAGATACTCTCCATCTCTCTACAACTCCTATTGTAGCATGCACTCTACTAACGGCGAAAAATTTTCAGTGATGCCACATTAAACCACTTTATTCAACACTAACAATTAAAGAATACATGCAATAGAAAATAATTAAAACTTATTTTAAATTGATTTAACTTGATTTAAAACAAAATAGTCGAAAAATAATGTAATATTTACGTGAAATTGTAATCATTAAGGAAAAATGACGTCACCAATGTACAGTTACGGCACCTAGCTACCCAAGGAATGATAAGAGATGTATCCTCCCTCTAAGTATTAGTCTCTTTGTACAAAAATTACTATTGATTGTAATTTGTTAGCAGATTAACATAAACAGCACCAGTATTAGAGGGAGAACGTATTCTTTGTTTTGTTTGCATTCGTCGACTTAGCGACCAATGCGAGAGCACCTTATAGGCTTAAAAGTGTCACAATTCCTATATTAAGGTCGGTTTTATAATAGCTCTCTTCTAATGTAGAACTTATATTTACTCTATGTTTACGAAGAATAAATATAACAGTAATATCAACATTAGAGAACATTTATCAAACAAAATTGTCTCCACCTGTCTAAAGTGACATGAGAGGAATAAAGTAAGAGAAGGAATATGTTAATACAAAGAGGACGTAGTATTAACATACATTATACTAGATAAGTTTGTGGTTTGTGATTTATGCTATATTACTGAATCTATACATTTTATTCAAAATAGATGCGCAGATATAACTCTTTTTAGGGAATATTTGTAGAGAATTACGCTAATGAGTTGTTCAGTATTGAAGTGGTACCTATTCAAGGAGAATAGAGGTGTCTCCCAATAACAATCCCAAGGGAGAGAAATAGCGTTTACAGTGTGAGTTAACGTGACTATTTATAGAAGTTAACAGCCATAGAGATATATACTAGAGGGGGCATAGCCTATCTTAATACATTGAGAGGCCTGAAACATTTTTAGTGGGGCTCTCAGGGGCTCTGTGTAACCTCATTGAAACCTCCTCCAAGAGGGAGTTGGGGTTATAATTAATCAATTGTTTTGGGCTTCCCACAGATTTTTTGTGTTGTGATTTGTATCTTAAACATTCTACAATATAATTTACTGTTTTTTGTTCCGTTTATTTGGTGATAATGATAATCGAATGTGGTCAGGTTACTTTTTCGATGTTTCAAAATTCAACCAATAGGGCCCCTCTAGTAATATATCTCTATGTTAACAGCAACGTATACATTACATTTTTTTTTATAAATTTTAAGAGTTATATCCATTTTTCACTTTTCCTTATTTATACCGTAGGTATATAGATAAATTATTGTGTTTGCCAAAAATTAAGAAACCGTGATGTTACTTAAATTATTCGTTTCAGGCGTTTTTAAGGCCTCCTAAGTGATTTTCACAAAGTTGTCTGTCTGTATGTGTGTGTGGTGTATATATATATATATATATATATAAATATATATATATATATATATATATATATATATATATATATATATATATATCTGGGATGAAAACGAAATTATGCGTTTCAGGCGTTTTAAGGTCTCCTGAGTGGTTTTCACAAAGTTGTCTTTCTGTATGTGTGCTGTGCCTGTTATCATCGTAGCTCCCAGTTTATTAATGCTAGAGAGTTGAAACTTAGTACAAAAATCAGTCTATCGCTGTAGTTGTGCTATTCGGAAAATAAGTTGTATGACGTCATTAACCTGCAATAATGACTTTGCGAAAATGTCGAAAATCATAGAACGCGGAAAATTTATGGGATCGAATTGAGATTTGGCACGCATGTAGCCTTGTTAACACATGTGACAAGCTTCATCTCATAAGCATTATCAGCATTATTTACATTTTTAGGGCGGATGAGCGTAGCGCATTTGATGTTATTAGGGAAAAAGTTCCAAGGTACCCCGAACCCAATTTTTTTCCTTAGCATAACACAAAATAAATTAGTATTTTTTAAAAAAAATATCTGTTTCCCCAAAATAATAAAACCACTATTTAATACCATAATTCAAAATACTGGAGGGTAATATTTTAATAGACGGCTAAAATATAATATTTTATCTGCTTCTTCCGTTTTAAGTTCTACATGAACTTTCGTTACCTCCCACTCTAAATGCTATTTTCCCCTCTGGGGAGTGAATAGTAGCATATCGCATAGGCAGACATAAGTCAGATAGATATTTACACTGGTTGAATAGGGATAAATGCGGGGATGGTGCGATATTTTTGTCTGTTTAACCGACTTAGCGTCTTCCTCTACTTCACCTCCGCTACTACTCTATGTTTATATTTAAATACATTATAGATCATTGAATACTGTTATCATTATGTAAATGTTTCCTTAAATTCACAGCTGCCATTGAATATTAACATTATCTTTTTTATAACATCTTTTTGCGTTAAATGACTAGTCTTAGATAAAATTTAATATGCAACCGGGATGGAAGATTTCCTCTTTCGTATATCTCCATTGGTAGAGCCTCGAGAGCAAAATGTAAATAGTCTCTATCGGCCTGTTGGCCTCGGGAGCTAATGAAGTTTCTACCTTCGACTTTGCCTAAGGAGGAAACTTAATATTTCTTCCGCCCTATTATATAAATAACTATCAATGTTCTTTCGGCCTTTTTACTAACTGAATTTGAATACTTGTGCCAATTATTAATTTTGTAATAAGCTTAATTTTCAACATCATTTTATTAGAGCTTTAAAAAACAATTCAGAATGCAGAACTTATTATCAATATTTCTTTTTTCGACAGAGTAGAGTTAACTACTTTTGGGATTGGGCTACTCAAATAAGGAGATGAGACCTGCTGAGAGTGGCAGTTTTTTCTGGCCAGATTGCGAAGATGATTTTGTGGGTAAGGGTTCCTCAGCCTCCATCTAAGCGTTTCTAAACTTCTTCCCTTGAGTAAATCAGCTAAAACAGCCTCTGGTTTGCTGCATCCTCCGTTGACCTTGAAAATATAATTATCTATTAATTTTCTAGATAATGAAAGAAGCTAGGGATGAAGGATGTTGGGGGCTGTTGTAATAGTATGGTTTAAATTTCCAAACACTAGGGATAGAAGTTTAAGGGACTGTGAAGCTGATATAATATAATAGCTGAAATTACCGAAAAAATAAGGAATAGAGGTTTATTGGGCTGTTGAAGCTGATGAAATATTAAGGCTCAAATTGGTGAATTAATAGTGACTTATGGTTATCAATTTAAAGTCTACCGTAATAAACACTTCAAATCTGTCTCGATATGTTTTCAACCTGATGATAAGAAGGATGCAGTAGTGTTATGTGTGTCTTAGTAAATGGGGGATTGGTGGTAGTAGTTACTTTTTAATAAAGTTTCTTTGACCAGAGATTACCCTTGGAAGTCATCTCAGGAGGAGCTAGTATCTAGCTTTTGGTATTAAAAAACGTGTGGAAATATTCTTAGGTTCAATTATAATGATATAATGTTAGAGCGCACCTTTTGGACTTACGCGGTACAAATGGTCGATTTCGATTGGCTTTATAAAGTCCTGCGTGTTTCTACCTAATCGTATTTTTATATAGTAAGCAATTATGCGGAAGTAGAGTCTCCTCTATCCTTTCCATGAGACTTTAAGGTTATTATTACTGTACCGTCATTACGACCTTTTCCACAGAGAAAACATCAAGTTTAGTGGTATAGTTTTGAGTAAAACCAAAATTACCTGTGCTGGAGGAGCATGAGCATCAGTTGGCATCTTATCCCAAGGGAAAGCCAAATGAAAAGACACTTTTTCTTTAACTTCAGGAAAACAGGTCCACAGATACTGCATATAGCCTGTTGATACACAAAATATACATATTAAGAGTAACAATATGTATATATCCATCTACTAAGGAAATGTTTCGACCTTTAGTTATAACGCTAAGTTTAAGTTTATACTTGGTTTACTTTAAATTAAATCATCAAAGGAGTTCCTATTCCATTGAAAGTCCTGTGACAAAGGAGCATCTTGTGTTGAATTCGTATTAAGGTATTTCTGCTTGCCAGCCAAAAGGTCTAAAAGGTATTTTACAAGGTGCCAAGCTATGTCAGTAATAATATAAAGGACCCACAATTTATCGCACCATGGTAGAGGCTTGGAATTTTCTTCTAAACAAGCTTCAAATGTTATCCATCCTTATCTTTTATTTGACATTTATTATGGAATAAAAGTATACATGAAAACTAGACCATGATTTATGTCTAAGATTGGCAATGTATCTTTACAACTAATGATTTAACCATCTAGAGAGAAAAGAATAGTAATGGATTTAAGGTATTGATTTTAAATTGTTGTTAAAACATCAGAGGTGTTAAATACTTAGTTTATTAATTATTTTAATGAGCTTAATGTGTTGTTTTGGACGTATTCTTATGACTTCTAAAATAAACTTATAGTAAAATATTATATACCTCTGAGGAGCCTGTACTCGTCATCACCTGCCGCGTATAAAGCAGCGGATATAGGACCGGCCCAATTTCGAGCCACTTGAACTATGGAAGACAACTTCTCGAGAGAGCTTTGCGTAGCGAGGCATACCGTAAAAGATCTTGACAGTCGAAGAAAACTCGGACCAATCCAAACATGGTCTAGAAACCTGAAGAGCCTCTGTGTATCCCATCTGGCAAGGTCTGGATCTATTTGTGGCCGGGCCGGAACCTGGTAGGGTGTTGATTTCGGCTGACCGGCTTGTCGTGGGGGTACACCTGCACGATTTACTTCTTGTGGCACCTCGCAGTCCCATACTTGAAGAAGTTTTAAACCGAGTAATACGTTACCCACAGTCAAGCCGAGCACAACTACACTCCAAAGTCGACATCCCACCTGCAATTAAATACGAAGAAAGTTAAGACGGACTTGTGAATAAGGGTTACTGAATATTCAAGTGGTCTAAGGTCTAATACTAATCTCATAATGAGGGTCTTAAATGTCGGTCATAAACAAATATGATTAGATTCAAATGTAGGACTGATTCAGACTGATTAAAATTAAGACTAATCAGTTCAAAAGAAGCTATTACAGTGACAGAAAAACGTATGACTTGCAAACTCATACCTTTCAAAATTTTTGAAAAATTTCTAGGAAAAAGGAAAAGACTTTTATTTTATGATTTATATGCAATTCTGCAGTCTGTTCGTGATCGTTTTGATAGTGCTTTAGGTTCATTGTTCATTAGGTTTTGTTCCCTTTTTGGCCATTATAGTTGGATCTTTTTTGCTCACTCCCATTGATAGAAGATAGGCATTTTGTGTCTAATCCACAAATTATCGGTAACCTTACTATAAGTTTTTATACACCAACAATGCGGGCCACTTCACGACCGCATGGTTGTTGCCCTATTTTTTGACATTTTTGTAGTTTACCTTAAGGACGTCGTACACATTTCATAAAGTATAGGGCTCTTGACAATAATAATATTGATTTTTATAGCAAATTTTATCTTGATCCGAAAAAGCGTTCAAAAAGCTATCAGGTGCCATAAATGACGGAAGTTGAGGGAGGAGTCGGGGGGCCGACCATTTGGCTTCCAAATATAATAATACACTTACAGACACACACACATATATGTATATATATTATAAATATATATATATTATATAATATATATATTTATATATATATTATATATATAATATATATATATTATATATATATATATATGTTTTTTTATTGTATGCTTTGTATGCTTTAAATTTTATTTTTTTATGTATGTATAAATATATAAATAAAAATAAATAAAAATAAATAAAAATATATTATATATATATATATATATATATATTATATATATATATATATATATATATATTATATATATATATTTTTATGAACTTGGTACAAACATCAACACACCACATCCTCTCTCCCTCGCCCTTCATGACTAACCTCGTAAGCTCATTTCTTCTTTGGAAATTCGCTAAAACAAGAAATTGTTTCGGACCATAGGTAAAATCTTTAAATAGAACCTTGTATAGGCTTAATAGAATGCTTAATCAATATTTCATATTTCAAAATCCCCCTATACTATGAGTCTTTTGTTCGCAGTTCTTCCCAAAGAACGTCCGTGGTTCGGGAACTCCTGATCTATAGAAAATGGTCTTAACGCGTTGTCAAGGGGTTGGCAAATTTTAAGAGTCAATAAATAATAAAACTCTATATTATTTGTCTCTCTACTAGTGCGTGATCTATTATCATAGAACCCTAATTTACAAGGGGGCAGCTAGTAATAATATAGCAGTTTATAGATTTTCATACTATTAGGTCTAGACTCAGTAGAGAATTTATTCAACTAGTTTGGCCCCATGCCCAAGGAGAAAACGAAATAATTATCGATTGCCGTACTGCAGTTGTTTTCCTAATTTAAAAGTTGTGTGTTTGCGCTTTAACAGTGTCTGAATTAAAGCAATCCAATAATTATTATTGAAATGATGTCAATTTTCAAAACTAATAATAATTAATTACTATGGTCTAACGATAATGACACTGTAACACACCTTTCCAAGTCATTTGCTTCATTAAAAAACTATGGTTATGAGGTGGGGGGGAAGGGAGTTAGGTTCCACCTGCCCTTCTGCTTTCTAAAATATTTATCTTAACAAAGATACATTTTAAGATTACTTAATGTAAAACGAAGCAAAGTACTTATCGAGTACTTGAATATATATATATATAATATATATATATATTATATAATATATATATATATATATATATATATATATATATATATTACCGTCATTAACTCGGTTTGCTGAGTCAACAAATATTTTAAAAATTGATGAAAATCGTCTGAAAAAGGTCTGAGTAGAATGAAACCGGTCTGAAATAGATATTTACATGAAATGTATATATGGTTTTATTTACATGAAATGAGTGTATAACTAAAAAATAATTCTGACGTGGTGGTCCGTATTTTGTTTTATCAAGCGCTACTCGAATCTCATTTTCTCTGTATTTTCCAAAAGAAATGCGCTAAAACCTTTAAAGATAAACACTAACTAAGCTTTAAAGTAGTGCAAATAATGATGTGCTCTACCAGTTTAAGTGGCATAGTTCTGTATAACCAACAGAATAATTATGCGCATTTCCTTTAAAAAATACAGTAAAAATGTGTTACGAGTAGTGCCTGTATCGAAGCGCCTAAAAAACATAAATAAAGATATTTTCCCGATAAAAAAATGTTGAGGGTTAATTTTTGCTGTTATTTTTTTAAATTGCTGTCTCTTTAACCGGGTTATTGATGCCGCAACACTAATTTTTAGAGGGTTCGCATCCACTCTAAGGTTATATTAATCCATGTAAACATGGAGTGTCACATACAAACGTGCATTCATACATATGTACATTTATACATATTTACATATATTATATATTTAATCGAATAGTTTAATTCAACATGTATCACTGCAGTCATGCGAGTTTGTGTGTTGTGGGTTAAAGTATTTACTTTATGGTGAATTCCGATTTGACCAGTTTTTCTGATTGAAAATTTCTTTCTAATAGTGTGGAATGTCCATTGTTAGTGTTGTAAGATCAGGTTGATGATATTGGTAGTAGGGCAGTTCTAGGATAGCTCACATGGTTTGAGCGTACTCGCGTTCAGGGTTTGATTTCTATTCTGGGTTCGAATCCCAGCTCATGGCTTGCATTTTAATCCATGAAAATTAATAGAATAACTTCTATTACTGCAGTCATGCGAGTTAGTGTGGTATGAGTTAAAATATATACAGGGTGTTTCATATAAAGTGTCCACCACTGAAGGAGGTGATTGTACTCTTCAAGAGGAACAAAAAATGTTTTGCAATATAAACCCCGATCTCCAACCGTTTTCCCGCAAGGTCAAATAAAATATTTTAAAAAAAATATTTGACCTTACATCATAAAATTGTTAATAGCGTTTAAACTGTTCAAGCTATAAAGGTGAAATTGGTTTCGTTTGATTGCTGAATAAATGTTCTAAAGGACGAACTATTAACTATGTCAAATATTTTGAAACTACTGCCCAAAAATATGCATAAAAAATGATTTTTTGCAAAAGTTGAATTTTATGGAATTTTTATGTTAGTGCATTAGAGGAAGTAAGAGATGAGGAAAAGTTTAGCCAAAAACGGAAAAAACTTTTCTTATAATTGCCCTTTAGGAAAACCCAAACTTCATCATACATTCAATAGTCAAAATTTTAAGCCATTCTTCCTAGAAGTTAGAAAAACTGGTATTCTTTGGCATTTTAGCATATCTCTACAATGCTAAATACATGGTACATAAAATAATTAAAAATCTCTAAAACAGGAGAAAAGAGTGGTTTTAGTGAAAATGTGTAGGAATAAAATATGTTTATTTTACTTCCATGTTTATGTTTAAAGGTGGTTTAAATATGTTTATTTTAAAGGGTAATTATAAGACAAGTTTTTCCGTTCTTGGCTAAACTTTTGCTTATCACTTACTTCCTCTAATGTCCTACCATAAAAATTCCATAAAATTAGATTTTTTTAAAAAAATAGTTTTTCATGCAAATTTTTGGGCAGTAAGTCTAAACTATTTGACACAGTTAGTAGTTCGTCCTTTAGAAAATTTACTCAGCTTTCTAACGAGACCAATTTCGTATTTCTAGCTGAATAATTTTAAACGCTATTAACAATGTTATGATGTGAGGTCAAATATTTTTTTAAAATGTTTAAATTTGACCTTGTGGGAAAACGGTTGGAGATCAGGGTTTATATTATAGAACATTTTTTGTTCCCTTTGAGAAGTACTATTACCTCCTTCTTTGGTGGACACTTTATATGAAACACCCTGTATATAATTATATATATATATATATATATATATATATATATATATATATAATATATATATATATATATATATATATATATATATATATATATATATATATATATATATATATAATATATTATATATATATATGATATAAACTGATATTCTTGAAGACTAATTCGCTAAGATCATAGAATTTACATGTGAGACGCGGTATTTTAACCTCCAAGGTAGATTTTTATATCTGATATTTGGGAACCCCATGGGCATCCTCTTGTTAATTAGCCTAGCTAGTCATCTGATGAAGGTCGTCATTTGCCACCTCATTTGCCCAGTTAAAAATTCAGGTTAGACTATGCCGGCTTTACGTAGATGACATGATCCCTAGCCTATCCAAAAACCTAATCGATCAGGTGTTAAAGGTTTTTAACAGCTTCCATGATAGTATTAAGTTTACTATTGAGCTACATAATGAAAATTGAGTAGCATTTCTCGATTTTCAGTCATTGTGAATGAGTACGGCTTCTCTCAACAAAATGGTATCGGAATAGTAGCTCTGGTAGAATTGAGTACAACTCCCGACACTCTCTGTCCTCTAAACTTATGTTGCTAGAAAACAAACTGTTGCTAGAAAACAAAACTTAACTTAATGTGCTAGAAAAAACTTAACTTAATGTTGCTAGAAAACAAAATTAACTTAATGTTGCTAGAAAACAAAACTTAACTTAATGTTGCTAGAAAACAAAACTTAACTTAATGTTGCTAGAAAACAAAACTTAACTTAATGTTGCTAGAAAACAAATCTTAACTTAATGTTGCTAGAAAACAAAACTTAACTTAATGTTGCTAGAAAACAAAACTTAACTTAATGTTGCTAGAAAACAAACTTAACTTAATGTTGCTAATTACTTAACTAGAAACTTAACTTAATTTTGCTAGAAAACAAAACTTAGATCGAAGCACGTAAATTAGGTAAACTAATAAAGTTACGAAGCACGTCCTTTAAGTTACGTTAGTCCTTTAATTATATAAACTCATTGCATGAAAAATATAAATAATTATTCAAATGAATGTAATGGACCACTATAATCACGAACGTACATTGTAGAACGACGTGAATATGTATTTAATCGTTGCCTAGCAACGTAAAAATCGGACGGTTAAAAATATGATAGACGATCAAAATAAGTGTAACTTTCAAGATTCTTTATGAGCAAAAGGTTTCAAAAATGTCCCGCCTATATTTTATAAAAATTCCACCTTTGCGTTCCAAACAAACCCAAAAAACAAAAAAGATATTTATCTTAGATAAAATATATTAATTAGACAAAACGTAAGAATTAACGATTATAAGTGAAAAGATATTGATAAAAAATTAAAATAAATGAAATATTACTTATATGAAATAAACGGGTAGAGAACTCTGACTGAACTTTTTATATGTTGGTAATGTATGAACTATTATATGAACTCGTATATAAACTAGTAGTAGTAATACAAAAAACTGGTTTTTTTAGCAAGTTTTTTTTAGTTAGTAAGTAGTTGTACAAAAAACATATTTGTACAATATGTTTTTAAATAATCAAATATTAAAAAAAATATTTTTGTAATTTGTATTTGTATTTTATTTTGGTGGAAATAAACAATTTTATTATTATTATTATTATTAATTGTAGTAATATGGGGGGGGAGGGGTATAATAGCTACCAGGCGAGTAGGCCACGTTGTTGGGTCCTTTTTGCCAGCTCCCTAAGATAGTGTTCTACTCCTTTTAATTTCAAGTGTAGGTATATTTCATCTAATCTAGACAGAAGAGGAGCCGTGGATTTCTATGGTTCCTCTCATGCTTTTTTCAAGCAATCATACATATTTTCACTGACTCTTATAGTCAAGTAAAAACTAGGAACAACACGTGCCCTCGCTGTTAAACTACATGGCAGACACACTACCTGACAACGCACAGGCTCAAGGCCACCGGCTTTACGTCCCTTCTGAAGGACGTGGTACGCTGAATTTTTATCCCTCTCATAAAAATCCTAGAGGCCCGTGCTAGGATTGAAACCATGACTAAATAAACTCGGAAGTCCATATATTCTGTGCTGTGCCATATATTGGCCGCGTACCTTAACCACTACACCATGAGTGACTCTGTATATAAACTATTTCGAACGCTTTTTAGATTTGAACCAAAATTGTTACCAAAATGAATCTCATTAATTTACATAACCTTATTGTTTTTTAAATGTGTATGACGTTATTAACCCACAATATTGGCTCAGCAAAGTTGCTGATCAAGTTGAATTTCGATACTCGTATACAACTACGTTTGAGGCAGGCCCTGTGTAGCAGCCACTAGAGGTCTTCTGCCTCTTATTTTCCATAAAATTAGTTGATTCTTGTTTTGAAGCAGCTCATTTCTTTAAAATTAAAGGAGGAAATAGATAATCAGAAGGGGTTCAGTTAGCTTAAATTATATGATACACAAATACTGCTTACAGTCTATAAAACAGCACTGATGATGACGTAAAGTCGAAACCGGTCATTTATATTTTTTTATACTATTGTGGTTGACAATTAATTATTATTAATTGTTTTTTATTTAATATTTATTTAATTTCTTGCTTGATGATTTATCCCATTATATATAATAATTTATACAAAATTAACTAAGTATGGGTATAAAGTTGGACTACTAAAGTGGAAGTAACTAAAGTACGGGGTACCTTGGAACTTTTCCTCATCACATCGGATTCGCTACGCTCATCATACCTGCTTCGGACTCGCTTCGCTCGTCCTCAAAATATATTATTCGCCAACTTTATTCTGCAACATGTTATCGGACTCGCTTTGCACGTCCTCAAATAGTAAATGCATCCGTTTCATTTTCAGCAGTCACCCATACAGCACTGACCACGCTCAATGCTGCTTAATTTTTACGATCCAACAAAAATCATGGATGTACTTGTCGTTTTAAAACGAAACTTAGTGTACTTATTTAATAAGTAAAGGTATATTTCTGTACTGAATTTCAACTCAATTGAATCATTTTCTGATTTTTAACAATTTTTTAAAAATCGTATTCAAGTCATTCAATAAAAATGTAACTAATGCTGATAATGAGATGAAACTTGTCACTTATGTTATTCTAATACATGGCTACATACGTGCCAAATTTCAATTTAATCGCATAAATGTTACGCGTTTAATGATGTTGTGAAATTTTGAGTGAATCATTATAGGAGATGAAGGACGTCATTTTGAATAGCTTAGCGGTAGACTGAGTTTTGTACAAAGTTTCAACTCTCTAGCATAAATACACTGGGAGCTACGATGATAATAGACACACACACATATAGACAGACAACTTTGCGAAAATCACTCAGAAGGCCTTAAAAACGACTGAAACGCACAATTCCGTTTTCATCTCGGTTTCGGATTTTTTGTAAACACAATACTTTTTCTGTATACCTACGGTATAAATGAGGAAAAGTAAAAATTGATATTATGTTAGTTAGTTTACTTTGACAAATTAAATGGTTTTTATTATTCGCCCAGGATGGTGTATTTACTTGATAGTTTTATAATAGTTTTGAAGGTTTGGTACAAACTTAGCTAGTGTTGTTTTGAAATCGCTCATACTAAATTAAAGAAGAAAGTAAATCATATGGTATAATTTAATTAAATATAATCTTGTAATAAATAAAAAAAACATATGGTATAATTAATATGTTTACATACTTGCTAGCTTTATTATTTTCGCACTAGTTTTATACGCAATAAGCGAGTTATGCTTTTGAAATCGCTTATACCAAATTAAAATGAAAATTAAATTCAGCTTAGTTTGTCTTTGTTAACCAATAAGCTACAATTTCTTCATAAGTTATTATATAATCAAATGATATTGTTTATTTCGGTAATTACTTACTACTCTTATCATCTTTTTGCTGAGTTTATCAAAATTTACTTGTAATGGTTTTGAAAGTGCTTGTAATAAATTATAGTAGAAAGTAAATTGTCTTAGTAGGGTTTAGTTTGAAAAATGTATATAATATAATTAATATTTATTTACTTCCTTGCTAGTTTTAGTATCGTTTTAATAGTTTATACAAAAATAGCAAGTTATGTTTTTGAAATTACTTGTACTAAATTGAAGTAAAAAGAAAATTTAGCTTAGTAAGTCTTGGTTAATAAGTAAGCTACATTTTTTTTATAAATTTGTATAACATCAAATGATATTGTGTATTTATGTACTTACTTGCTAGTTTCACATCTCCTTTGCTGATTTTATACAAAATTTGCTAATTATAGTTTTGAAGTTGTCTATCATTTAGCTGAAGTAAAAAGGAATTTTAGCTTAGTATAAGTTACAAAAAAGCATGAAGCAACACTGCTTTGTTTACGTCTGTTAGTTAATTAATTTAGACACATTATTCAACTTTAATGTCGAAAACACTATTAAGCGGTTAGACTAATATCTGTCCAACGAACCTGTAAGAAAGGACGTCGTCTTCTAAGTACCATGTCCTTCGATGTAGAGGCAATAGTTAGTCATGCTTTCCTACCAAGGTTCCAGGCCCACACTGGCACCCTCTTTTCAAAAATTTCGTTTAGATCGATCGACGCCGTCTCCCTAGGACTGCGCAACTCTGCCTCCTCCTTCAATGTCGAACCGTCACTGCTTGTAGATCATGAATGATCACTGTTAAGTTCTTTAATAGATTTGAAACTGCATTGTCTGACTTGGAAGACGTGAAATAATAACAGCGCTGTCACGTTACTGCTTAAACAAACCAATTACGTCGAGTTTATTTATGACCTTAAGTCTATTTATCACCAACTTAATTTTCACTCTTTCCGTTTTTGTGTTAACAAATAAATAAAAACATAAATAAATACAAACATAAAAATTCACCTCCTACCATGCCGAAAATTCCTGTTGGGGGACACTCACACAAATATATATTTATTTATATATATATATATATATATATATATATATATATAATATATATATATATATATATATATAATATTAATATGTATATTAATTAATATACTTTAATTAATTAATTAATAAATAATTTAATTAAATATAAATATTCATATTATATGTTATATATTTTTAATCAAACTTGGTACAAAAATCAACCTTTGATGACGTCATTAACGGTTTGCTGAGTCAAAAAATCATCAAAAAATTGATGAAAATCAAGGTTATCCTTTTTCGCCGCGAAAAAGAGGTTTACTTATGTTCTTTTAGGCGCTGAACCGAATGAAACTGGTCCGAAATCGATGTCCGGTCTGAAAGCAGAATCTATCTCCTCCTACGCTTTTGTCTTTCAAATTAACCTCATAAGCGTAATTTTCTATGATAATTCGCTGAAATATTTGTTTACACGTGTTTAGCCACCACCCTTTCCCTATAATGATAATTATATGTATTGTTAAACCTGATGATTGAGTGTGTTATGTGTGTTTAAATTTTTTTACCACCTGTTTTGATTTTTTGCTCCTCCACGGACATTTCGTTTTTTATACTTTTGTTTGTGTTATTGCCCTACTATTTTATGTCTGCATCCAATTAGTTTAACTTAAATTCAATGTTTCAACATAGGGCTAAAGTAATATATAAACCAAGTAGGGAAACTCCTATACTAACTTGTGCATAGAGGGGACATAGCCTATCTTAATACATTGAGAGACCTGAAACATTTTTAGTGGGGCTCTCAGGGGCTCTGTGTAACCTCATTGAAACCTCCTCCAAGAGGGAGTTAAGGTTATAATTAATCAATTGTTTTCGGCTTCCCGCAGATTGTTTGTGTTGTGATTTGTATTTTAAACATTCTACTATATAATTTACTGTTTTTTTTGTTCTGTTTATTTGATGAAAATGATAATCGAATGTGGTCAGGTTACTTTTTCGATGTTTCAAAATTCAACCAATAGTAATATATCTCTATGAACTTGTGTAAAAAAATTCAGACTTGCGTGATCAGCTGATAGCTGGCTCAAAAATAAAAAATAACTAAAATTGGAATAACTGCGCATGCGCATCTTAGGATTTACGTTTTTTTACTTAGTTTTATTGGCAACCCTGATAACGCTAGATGAGTTTTACTTTTAATTGTGTTTTCTTACTTTAATATGTACGTGAAAGTTTAATGATTTTGTATTAAATTCTGTGAAATAATTGTTAAAATAAATTAGTTAAAAAAAAGAAAAAATATAGTAAAGGTAAAGTACATGTTTTTATTAAAATTTTGAAGAACATCCAGACGACAATGTATTGCCTTAAATATAACTTAAATTCACGATTGCTTTTATTATATTAAAAAATGTTCAGTTAATGTTGTAAAATTACTAATTTCAATTAATATTTGAAAGGGGAAAAACAAATATCACTCGCAAAAATGTACTAAGTTAAGTAGTGCACTCGAAAAAAAAGTTTAATTAGCCGCTCGTTTTAAGTAATTTAAAAAAAACCTAGTATTTCAAGATTCGCAATTAAACCTCTATTGGATGTGGCAAAACGTATTTCTAACACAAATTATTAACATTTTGTACAAAATTGTACAAATAAATGCAATAAAAACAAAAATTTTGAAAAATGTAATTAGTTTGTTTACATTTACGCCCATAGAAAAATTTGAGCCAACTCCCTGGTGGACAAAATGTGAACTACATGCCAGGTCTGACAGAAATCGTGTTTGTTTCCCTACTTGGTTTATATATTACTTTACATAGGGCTTATGTTTTAACTTCAGTAGTTGATTTTGTCATCCAAGATCTTTAAGAGTTGACCGTTACAGACTTTCAATCTTTGAAGTTGTGAAACTTTAAATTTATTTGTTGTTATTGTTTATTAATTAACAATTAAAAATAATCTAAATTAATAAATGGTTCATTTATTTATGGATCCACAAATTAATAATTGTCATGTGGGGAAACAGTTTTAATAGTAAAACTTTGCGGAAAACAGATAGTAGTAATTTTTATGTTATAGAAACTAATAAAATAATCAATACTAACTATCTAACCAAGCATGGCTTGCATTTTAATAATAGGGGTAAAACAGAACTAATAAATTTACGGGTCGATGAAATAGTAAACAAATTAAATCGGAATAACAAAACTTTTTTAACGATAAAAAGGGATTTAATTTAGACAAAACATGTTAAAAAGATTTAAATCTAGGTAAAAAATATTATAAATACAATAATAAAAAAATAAACTTTGCGACAATAAATAATTATAAAGCTGATAATAAAATGAAACATTTTGTTCAAAAATTGCAAGGAATAAGGGAAATCTAATTTGTGCGCCATCTCAAGGGTATGACAGGGATTTGTTTGTCTGACGGAACACTGGTTGACTGTAGCGTAAACGGATATCGTTCAAATAAAAGGATATAAACCTGTATCTTGCTTTTGCTGTAAACTTAGAATAATACTATATATAGAAGGAGCACTACTGATAACACGAAAGCCGGTTCACTGGTGCACTTAAGTATTG
The DNA here is from genome assembly GCA_018340805.1 of Microvelia longipes. NCBI lineage: Eukaryota > Metazoa > Arthropoda > Insecta > Hemiptera > Veliidae > Microvelia > Microvelia longipes. Next base: position 15,604,531 of record JACMZG010001893.1, read on the forward strand.
CTGCCACCCTAACAATATACAATTTTCTAAAAAAAAGTTGGCAATACTTCTGGTTGCTGAATTATTATGTTCTATTACTAATTAATGATTGATTAATCATAAACTACTGATATAAATATCGGTGCATTACAATATTTAAAGCATTTTAAATTGTAGTTTAACGTATTTATTAAAATTACGTTAAAAGTAGTCCTCGTCAACTAAATGTAGATTCTTGTATTCCGCTACTCTTTTGCCATCTAAGACCGGTTTTATTAAATATTCTGCAGGTGTTTTAAGTTATATTTGCTCTTTACGATCTTTCTTTATTAATAGATATTTATGACACATATTTAAAATAATGTTTTGTTGTAAGGTTGGCAGCATTACTTAGGTGCACCAGTCAACCGGCTTTCGTGTTATCAGTGGAATTACATTGCGTTTACGGTCCTGTGCTCCTTCTATATATAGTATTATTCTAAGGCTGTAAACCAAGATACAAAAGAGATTTAAGATCCTCTTAAACTAAGAATAAGAGGTATCTGGGTGAAACATAACTTATCAGGTTTCGGGGTTTAAATAGATTGGCTACGAAATCCTCTAAATCCGGCTAAAAGATTAGAAGTAAGGAAAATTCACAAAGAAACTCTAGCGGAATTGAATAATGGTCAGGTTAAATGAGACTGGAGATCAAACTATAAGGACTAATTATTTAAACTCGTAATTTTAATGTTTTCGATGTTCGATTGTTTGATAAGGGAGTTTGTTGTTGAGATGGCTTAAAGTAGGAAAACTATTTCCCTATTTATAAACAAGAGGCCTTCGGCGTCTTTGCCGCTACGTGGCCTCTGCGCTTCGCGCCTCGGCCGCTATGCGGCATCGACGCTAGGGGTCGCTTCGCGGCCACATGGTTGTTGTATTTTATCAGTTCGTCATCTAACTGGTTTGTATGACGAAAAAAATAGATCATCGTCTTATTTAAAAAAATAGACCATGAAGCTCACACAAGAAGCTTAGCTTAAGGTGTGTATGCGTCTGTAGTTTGCAGAACATCAATGGCTCAACGGCATTGGTCTTACTGGGCAGTTAACCTGTACAATAAACTGCCTCCTGAACTTCAAAGCACAGACTCCAAAATAAGCACTTTCAAAATAAATAAAAAAACACTTATTAGAAATAAAATAATATTTCTAAATTGTTTATTTTTTTATCTTTCATTATTTATTATCTATTATTATTAATCACATATATTATTCTTATTGTATATATTAACGGACACCTTCAACACTTAAATCACCAAATCCACTAATTAGCTTTTTTTTACAAAATATTAAAACTATACTTATTTTTCATACTATCCATAATTTAATATGGATTATATCCATCATAAAACAATCATCATTATTATTATCATTCCAACAATCATCATTATATCCATCATTCCAACAATTATCATTATATCCATCATTCCAACAATCATCATTATATCCATCATTCCAACAATCATCATAACATCCATCATTCCAACAATCATCATTATATCCATCATTCCAACAATCATCATTATATCCGTCATTAATTCATCATAAAACAACATAAAAAACTGATTATCTATCAAATAGCTATATGTAGGTTTAGTAAAAATATTATTATCATAATTCTTCAAATCATGATTGAAAATAAGTTTTCCTCTCTTTCTGTCTCTCTTTATCTATCTCTCTCTGTCTCTCTTTATCTATCTCTCTCTCTCTCTGTCTCTCTTTATCTCTCTCTCTCTTTATCTATCTTTCTCTCTCTATCTATCTCCCCTAATAATAATATATGTAGCCAGAGAATTATTAGCTAGATATAAGATGACTCCCTCTCCGCAGCACAAGGCGTAAGCATTTTAGCGGAGAGGTAACCTATGTAAAATATAACTTACTATGTATTATTATTGTTGATAAATTTAATAAATGTATTTGTATAAATATATATATATATATATATATATATATTATATATATATATATATATATATATATATATATATATAGGGAGTATATTATATATATATATATATATAAATCACTTATATTATGGGAGTATGCCACTTATATATATATATATATATATATATATATATATATATCAAAATCAATAAAGCTAAAACTAATACTGATAATAAAATGGAATTTCGTATTTTTGTGAACATACATATTAGTATATGTTTGAAAAATTGCACCCCACTCTAAACACTATATGAAATTAGATTCGTGAATTTTGAAATGTTTGTGGATCATTATTGTTGATTAATGACGTATACATATTTCAAACAATAGGGTTCGGGACCTTGGCAAGATTGATTTTTGTACCAAGTTTCATTTAGATCCGAAAAATCGTTCGAAAATTGTCCCATAAAACGTCTAGACACAAAAATCTCGTACACACACACACACATACTATATTATATATATATTATATATATATACATATATAATATATATATATTATACTTATATCATATGTCCCTACCTTTCCAAAAAAACACCTCCCTACTACCCTCCTACTCTCTCATGACCCAACTCTCTAAGCTTATTTATACCTCTGAAAACTCACTAAAAAGGTAACTATAAGGGATTTTGTGGAAATAGGATCGACTGTAGATATGCAATCAATAATTTTCAAACAATTATGGAAAAAGCCATTTATAGTACAGGACTGTATATCCACTTTTTTGAGAAGTGCAAATTTCAAAACTAACAAACAATGGGTGAGCTTTTAAATTTTACTCTAAAGTACTTTAGAAAAACTCTATGGATGCTATTTTCTTTGCTAATGGATTGACACTTATAATTAATAGGATCATATGAGAATCAAGATGTTGTTAGCTGAAAATAAATAGGGCTTTTAAACAATTGGAAACTTGTATTAAGCGAAACAAACAAAGTTAAATTAAGTACCCTAATAGCAATATATAACATAGCTACACAACCTAGGAGATGTTGCGCTTATATGTCATAATTACTAGTAGATATAAAATAGATTATAAGTGATAAGCTTTAGCATAATTTAATTATAATATCTACACACTGGAGTGTGATGAGTTATTAGCCTTCTATAGCATAGTTAGTTATGTATTAATATTTATTGTGATTGTAAGTCTGGTTATTATCTTAGAATAATAATATAGATAGAGCGAGCACTACTGATACCACGAAAGGCTGATTCACTGGTGCATAAGCTGCAACCCCCTAACAATTAACAATTTTTCTAAAAAAAGTTGGCGTCATTGAAGTTTACATTAATTAATGATTGATTATTCATAAATACTAATATAATATAGGTGCATTATTACAATATTTTAAGCATTTTAAATTGTAGTTTAAGTTCATTATTAAAATATATTTCTAGTTTAACAAGTAGTTCATTCGTATTATTTTGCCGTCTAAGACAGTTTTAATTACATACTCAGCAGGTGTTTTTAAGTTATTATATTTGTTCTTTACAATTTTTTCATTAATAGATATTTATGACAAATATTTTAAAATAATGTTTGTTAGCAGGTTGGCAGCTTACTAAATTGCACCAGTCAACCGGCTTCTTGTTATCAGCATTATTGTTTACGGTCCTGTGCTATATATAGTATTATTCTAAGATAATCATACCTACTAGTGTGTTGATAACATACTAGTATGCAAGAGATTATAAACTTGGCACAAAATTAAACAAACATTTGGTTTAGTTGTGTAACCTAGGAAATAATTTTTCTGTGACTTAGGCCGTATTCAAAGACATCTTCCTAACATTTCCTAACATTCTCCTTAAGGAACAAGGAGAATGTTAGGAAGATGTCTTTGAATACGGGCCTTAATGTTAGCAAAATTTTAAAAAACATCATGAGATTATCGGATTGATATGAAATCTAGCTTACACGAAGTTTTTATATAAAAGATCAACAAAACTCGACACAAGTTTATTCCTGTATGTGATAAATAGTTTACTAAGTTTCGTATTAATACGGTCAGTATATCTGCGATGTCAGTCGAATCACTTGGTCAGTAAGTGGATGGGTGAATGCTGGGATTAAAACGGTTTTTTTACTGTCAGAAGACGAGCGAAGCAAGTCCGAAGACATGCTTGAAAATAAATTATGCGATTTTCATACTCTAAGGACGAGCCTAGCGATTTCTGACTGAGGAGAATTTTCGACCTACACCGTGATAAGGAATGTAATAATTATTATTTATTTATTTTGCTGATTATTTCCAATTGTCTTTAAGTTATATACTTTAACATTAAACATGTTGACTTTAAATGGTCATAAACGAGTAGCTGACCTTTAATTGCTTTTTATTGCAAAGAGAGGAAAAGTCAATAATAATATAAAATATATTAGTTATTTATGACTGAGGTATCAGACATTTATGAGAAATAAAGGACAGGCACGGTAAGGGGTAGAGTTACAGGGTTAGGAGTCCCTATCACACAGGCGGCAAGTGGAGGCAACAGCAAAGCTTCTCTATCGATCCACCAGGTTTTCCGCAGTATCCGAGGCGGTCTAGCTCAGTCTCCTATCAACTCGAACCGTATCACACATTCGACTTGTTTTTAAGTTTTAATTATATTTTTGACAGTTTTCTGAACACAGAAGAAATGATAGGAACGTTCTGGAATATATGTCGCGCTTGCCCTTCTATGCCTGTAGATAAGGTATGTTTTAACATACAATAATCAATTTCTCTGTCTAAAACCTAACTATAATAGTTTATTTTAAATATTAATTAACTATTAAAATCCATGATTGTAGCTTATAGTTATTAATAACAATACTAAACCATCAAATCAAAACGTACATTCTAACATAAAAAATCCAACCATATGACTTACGGCTTCAAACTGATTTCTTTCTGTCTGTAGACATATATAATAATTTTCGATATTATTTATCTTACAGAATTAATAAACGCAGAATAAACAATCAAGAGCAATCATTAATTATTATAAATAACCAAATTAACCATTTAAGATCAGTTTGTTACGACTTTTAAGTGCTAAAACTAAACAATACTACTTTTAAGTTCGAACTTTATCGTGGCAGGTATCTTAGGGTTTCAATAGGTTTTCAATATTTGTTACTGAATAACAGGACTTTATTTAAAAATAACTATTAAAAGTAACTTAAAATGATTTCAAAATTTTGTGAAGTATATTTAAAATAATCCAATGGTTAAGAATTAAACTGATTTTCCGGTATCTTTTACTTTAGGATTATATCCGGATTAGGATAAGATGTCATATATTGGTTTAATCATTTTAAAATTTGATTTTAGCAACGAAAATTTCTTTTGATTTAATTAACTAGAGTTTAATAAATAGTTAGGGATTAGTTATATCTCCAATGTAAGTTATTTTTATTATTAATGGTTGAGATTCCATATGATATCATATGGCAGAGTGTAGTACAGGATCATGACTTAAGTAAATTTGTGACGTCACATGAAGAAGATTTTAAGAATACTTTTTTTGTAATTAGCTTGAGTTTAATAAAAATTAGGAATTAGTTATTTCTCCAACGTAAGTTATTTTTATTATTAATGTTTAATGTGACAGGATAGTTCATGACTTAATTAAATTTGTGACGTCGCTTTAACGAAAAATTTTAACAGACCAATATACATTTCAATTACATTTTTTTTTTTTTTTTTACCAATTATACATTCTTTTAACATTAGCATTTATGACAAGAACTATGAAACATAAGACTAAGTTATATTTGTTGTTAACATTCCATATGATTTAAAGTAACAAGTTTGTTCCACTTTATTTTTTATATTTCAACGTTAAAAATGAATACATTTATAATTATAATAAATTTTTTAAGGTTTTTTTTTTTATAATTTAAAATAGTTAAATGTAAAAATGTGAAGAATGCTCTATGTAGGTTTCATATTGTCTATCGGCATTCCATATGATTTATAGTGAAGGGTTTGTTAATGACCCGTCTATATTCGTGACGTCTGTGAGTTCAATGATCCTTTAAAACCTAACCAAAAATACTTTTGAATGAAAAATACATTGCTTTATAACCTTATTATTTTTTTTTTTCATTCAAATTCTGATTACGAAACCGTAAGGACCCGATGTACATGTCAGATTTACCGGGCTTTGTACCGATATGTTTCAAAAAAGTTTGTGTTCATTTATTTATAAATGCTAGAACTATCAATCTGACCGACATCATTGCTTACTATTATTTTACTTTTATAAATTCTGAATAAATAAATGTATAATATAAATGTATTGCTTAGACGTAAAAAACAAGTTATTTAATTATTATATATTATTAAATTTCTGCCAATATACCGAATGGAACATTTTAACTTCACCAACATTTATTTCAACATTAAATCTTAAAAAATACGGGGAAAACATGGTCCTAGACTTTCGAAAATGTTCTTTACCCCCGACAAATTATTATTATTATTATAATATTTTTTATACGCTTAAACCTGTAGGGTTATATTAGCGTTTTCCCCTCACTCAAATCTCACTCAACTAAGCCATGTCAGAGTTTCTATTTATCCAATCATCTATGAAGCACACCCTCCGTACATGGCGGCAAATATGACTAGTCCACAGTGTGCCTAATTAATCTAGCCTAACCTGACTCTATCCAAACTCACTGCTCTGGCTAGTGTCCGCGACTAGTTCACAGTGTGCCTAGTTCTCCTAAACCAGCTAGACACTGGGTCACCGCTCTACCAATTGCCGACTACTAGTTCAGAGTGTGCTTAGTTTATCTAGTCTTACTAGCTCCTCTGATCACATTAGTCTCACTTTGCTCCCACCCACATGACAACTCTAGCAACCCCGACTTCAGTGTGCACAAACTCATTCTTTAGCCCTAACCTGAAAATCAAAGTTCTGCAGTGCTACTAGAAGAACGTGATTTTCACGTTCTTATCACTCAATTTAAATACTCGTGACATATAATAACTATATATATATATATATATATATATATATATATAATATATATATATATATATATATATATATATATATATATATATATATATATATAATATATATATATATATATATATATATATATATATATATATATATATATATATATATATATATATATATATACGCGTCTCCACCAATCTCGATAAGGTAATGAATAAAAACACAGCTTTACATGAAAACTATGTATTTATTTCTGCCACGTTTCGAATTTAACTACAAATTCTTCATCAGGGCCCTTTGCAACACAAGAAAAACATCAATTTATTTAGATAGTGTAAAATGAAAATAGATAAATTAAATAAGAATGAGCAATAACAAAAAAAAAATAAAATAAAATAAATAAACCAAGAAATAAGAGAACTTAAAAATATAAATATTTCTATATAAAATAAAATAACATTTTACTTACGAAATAATCACAGCCTTCATCTACTATGGGCCAGGAGACCATGCAAATTTAAAATAAAAGTTTAAAAATATAAAAACTAAGTTCATTGAATTAAAATAATTTGTCATAAAAAATAAAATTAAAAACCAAAGTAAAAGTTAAAAAACATTGAGGTACAATGTGATATATATATATATAATAATATATATATATATATATATATATATATATATATATATATATATATATGTTTATATTTATTTGTATATAATATTTATATTTATTAAAGCTTACATTAAGTCTGTTCATCTTAAAATTGTGGCCTATCTTTTGAATGTTGAAAATAGTGAATTTATGGTTCATTCACCCTGCTAGCACAAGATATAGGTTAACTGTTACTTTTACCTTCTTCTTTTTCTTTTGCACTGTTGTAGATTATTCCTAGTTTCGCATGCATATTTAGAGGGTTTTATTTCATTTGGGTCATTCCATATCAAATCAACGAAGGTAAAAAACACGTGATATCTCCAATTTTCATATAATTTGGCTGACAGGTAGGCACCATAGAAGGAAGAATAAATTTAGATTTTTGACTCCTTTGTTGCAGCCATATTGCCATAGGATGGCGAATTTGCCAAAAAAATGTGACTTTTCAACATTTCTTTAACTACAAAAATGGCTGTGTCTAAAATTCTGCATAGGATATGATTTTTATTTTGGTGGCGTTTGAAAGCTTAAAATTAGCCCTTTTAAATAGATACATACTTTTGGATAATTAGTTACAAATATTTTTATGAGTAAATGTAAAATAAAAATGCTGATGCTGATGCTGATTCTATGGTGCCTACTTGTCAGCCAAATTATATACAAATCTGTGACATCGAGTCCAAAAATGTACTTTTTTGTGTTTATTTGACATGGAATGATCCATTTGCATCACCCTGACTTATTATGATATCTTAAACTTAATGCACAAAGTTCCATTTGTAAGTTGAATTGTAAGAGTGATTATCCTGTAGGACACCAGTAGGCTGTGCCGAACGACACATCTGATAAATAACGGAAATTAATTTATATCAAATCGTCGTGTTTATCGGTCCATAACGCGGATTGTTATACAGCTTAAGTGTCCTAAGTTCCCGTTGACAAAAAAATTTTGGCAAATCAATGGTCAGGCGATAACAAAAATCAAAGGAAATTAAGGTGGTGTAAGTTAATGTTGTAAGTTGAATTGCGAGTGTGATTCATTCTGTAGTGAACCATTTATATTGTTCACTACATTATATTTTCCGGTTCCAAATGTAACCGGAAAATCTATAATATAGTTGGCAAACAAAAAATTTCTTTTTAGAAGGGTTAGAGTAGGGTGTCTTCTGTCTTATTTATGTTTTTTCCATGCGAGCTAAAGAAAAGAAGGCTAAAGAAACGGAGATACGTCTAGTAGGCTCCGTATCGTTCCGTCGACCAATCACTTCGTCGACAAATCGTTCCATCGACAAATTATTTGAGTTTGTCGACGGAACGAAATCACACCGTCTAGTATATCTACAGTTTTTGGACCACTTATTGTACTGACTACTTACCGTCAATTATCCGAATGAAACAAGAAGTAGTGGAACTCCTACAACTACCTCTTTACACTCTTACCTACTTTTCAAACTTACAATTCTGTACTTCTTAATAAAACCTAAATTTTGTGGAATTAATTTTAAATAATAATATTTATTATATTTCCTTTTATTTGTTTTATTTTAAATCTGTGGAGAATACTTGCTTTATAGTTAAACATATAACTGTATTTTGAACTGATTTTATTATAATAAATATGGGATTTAGGTCGGAACCAGTGGGAATGGATTAAGGATGTCTCGAGTCAGGATATAGTTTTATCAAGTTGATAACCTGCTTAAGTATTATACTCTTCTTTGCTTGTAACTATTGGGAATCGACTTAATAACATTACTTTCAGTATGTAGGGTACAAGAGGTTAGAATTTGGAAAAGGATTAAATATCAAAAGAAAGAGAGCATTATATAAGAAATTTTAGATCGATACAGACGTAGAGACTTACACGGCCATATTAAGACCGAAAATACATTTTAAAGACACTGTTTGATGGCCAGCTACCCAAAAACAATTTATTAAGACAAAACTAAAATAAACAGATTAGCGTGTTATTATGATATGTTGATGATAGGGTGTGGAAGTAATCTGAGCACTACTTTTACTAAGATCGAGAAGCCTGTTATCTTAACATACATTAGGGTTCACGACAATGATAATTATGTAACCCAGAATACTGATCTTGGACATAAAGTGATTATTCAACTGTAGAAGCAACTCCTATTCTAGGCTTAGTGAGGAGGCCGAAAAAACTTCGTTTACAGTGTATCGACAACTTTAAAAATCTTGACAGCTCAGTTTAGGCACCACCGATTCTAAAAAAAAAAAATCCCTACAAAAAGGCAGCGGGGGAAAAAAAAAACTTTGTAAACAAATCAGGTTATGTTACCCGTGTTTTCTTGGCGATGTTTCTACATTTCTTTTGTGTAGTTTTATTATTTAGGAAGTATGCAAATGTGGAAAAAATGAATTGTGAAGGGAAATAATAAACACAAGAAGAACCACAAACGAAGTGAACGAATGCCGTCCTGCTGTGACATTCGTTAGGAAGTATACCTTTGATGTAATCAGTTTTTCTTTAGAGGATCTCATAGACTTACCCCTGAACAATTCAGTTGACTTGTTAAGGGGTTACTAGGATTTGGAGTACGTCTTTATAGCGAATTTTCATCAGAAAATTACGTTTATGAGGTTGTTAAGTTGACGAAAGTGAAGGAGGGGGTGGGGAGGGGTAATTAAAATTAGCTCCTTAATTCTAAAAATATATGTTAATTTATACATTAAATTAACTACCCTTTCTATTTCTGCCTTTGGGTATGGCGCACGATAACTCTTGACTTTAAGGCTTTTTTTAATCAAAACGAGACTTGGCATATGGCAAGATGTTGAGAAGGTTACGAAGCCTATTGTTAGTGGAACATTTATGACATTGCCAATTTAAATTATGACCATTTATTTATCGTTATTGAACAGACAATCAAGGCAGATTATTAGTACATAAAAAACTAAACAAATCTGGTCGCTAAAAGATGGAATATCAAAATTAGGAGCAGGTGGATGGCATTGTGAGTTTCATAATATATAGAAGCATCTTTATACAGGGTGTCCACGGATGGAGTTGCCTATACGTGTAAATGACAAAAAAAATAATTTTTCAACAAAAAGTCACTCTTTATAAAAATGTTTGCTTGTTTTAAAACGAAGATTGAGCAGACTAAAAGTTTCGTACCATGTACCCAGTACCCAAAATGTACAATTTTTAAAATTCGCCAAGAGAGAAGTAGGTCTAATTTTGATTTAACGACAAAAAGTTATTCTTCAAAAAGTCACTTATTTTTAAAAAAAAATCAATTTATGCAATAAAAACGTGACAATAATTTTTCACCATTTTCTGTGTCCACGGATGGAGTTGCTATACATGTAATGACAAAAAATTTCATTTTTCGACAAAAAGTCACTCTTTTATAAAATTGTTTGCTTGTTTTGAAACGAAGATTGAGCAGACTAAAAGTTTCGTACCATGTACCCAGTACCCAAAATGTACAATTTTTAAAATTCGCCAAGAGAGAAGTAGTCTAATTTTGATTTTACGACAAAAAGTTATTCTTCAAAAAGTCACTTATTTTTAAAAAAAAATCAATTTATGCAATAAAAACGTGACAATAATTTTTCACCATTTTCGGTGTCCACGGATGGAGTTGCCTATACATGTAAATGACAAAAAATTTCATTTTTCGACAAAAAGTCACTCTTTATAAAAATTTTTGCTTGTTTTGAAACGAAGATTGAGCAGACTAAAGTTTCGTACCATGTACCCAGTACCCAAAATGTACAATTTTTTTAAAATTCGCCCAAGTGAGAATTGGTCTTAATTTTGATTTTACGACAAAAAGTTTATTCTTCAAAAAGTCACTTATTTTTAAAAAAAAATCAATCAATTTATGCAATAAAAACATGACAAATCATTTTTCACCATTAATTAAAATTTTTTTTTTATTCATTTGTTTTTTTTTATTTTGTTTTGATTTAATGAAAACACAAAATCAGCTGATTAATTTATTATTAATAAATGTAAACAAACTACATATTAAATAAATAAATAAAATAAAAAAACATTTATTATTTCAAAAGTGCAACAAATACAAAAGTAACAAAAATATAAATTTTTCATAACTAATGAAATAATGGGGGAAGTTCAGGAGTTTTTAGGCTCCTGCTCTTCAACTTCCCCAATTTGATTTTTTTTTTTACATAATGTTAATATTTAACAAAAAAAATAATAAATATAATAAATAGAAAAATAATGAAAAGAATATTTAATATCATCTTTTTTATAAAACTTAAAAAGTAGTAAAAACAAAAATAAAGCATGTGAAATTAAAATGAGATAGCAGACTAAAAAGGCAATTAAAAGATATAGATTCTAGTATTGGCTATGAAGAAATTAGAAAAAAAAATAAAATAAAAAATAAACCAAATAGAAAAAAAGAATTAAAATAGAATAAAAATAAATTTAAAAAAAAATGATTAGTAAGTTAATTTAAAACTATAATAAATTAATTTTAAGAAAAAATTAAATTAAAATAAAATCTAAGAAATGTTTGGTAAATTTTGGTAAACATAGTGAGATATAATAAGGAGGTTACAGGTTCAGTAAAAGGTTAGGAGGTTACATTAAGGATAGGGACACATAAGATTTATAGAAAGGTTAGCGTATAGACATTTGATATTACTTTAGGCAAGCAATAATACCGGAAAAGCAGCCATGAAAGTGATGTATGTAAGAGTTTTTTGTAATTAGGAAAAATAAAAAAAAAAAAAAAAATAAAATAAAATAAAAATAAAAAAATTAAATAAAGAAAAAAGTAAATTTAGAAAAGAAGTAAATAAATAAATAAAAAATAAAGAGAAAAAAATAAATAAACAGCATGGGCTCTATACAATATAACAAATATAATCAATTATAACATATATAAATATATACACATACATACACACACATACTTATACATACACACACAAACTTACATGTACTCACATACATACACACACATGTATATATACATAGATACACAAATCAAATAATAACAATAATAAAAAATAAACAAATTTGTATTATATCTTAAAATAATTATGATCACCATGTGAGAGTATAGTATATATCGTAATTAGGTACAATTTATTAAAATAAGCTATTATTACACATATTAACATATCACAACATATTATATCATTGCCATTATATTGTTATTATTATATATTATTATTATTACATTATATTACTATTATATTGTTTTTTATTAGACATTACATCATTATTATATTATATTAACATAAAACATATCATGATTAGGTATAAATAATTAAAAATAGACTATTAAAATCAATCCATGAGATCAATGCCATCTTTTTGAGATTTAATAAGAAGTTGGTGGACATGTTTCTTAAAGGAAGTATCAGAGAGTTGAAATAGATCCTGAGGTATTGCATTTAGAATTTTGGGTGCATAGCCAGTAAAACTTGATTCAAACTTTGTTGTCCTGTGTTGGGTTACGTCATACTTCTGGTCAATGTTTCTTAATCTAATATTATGCTTATCTGAGCGTTTAGTAAGAAGTGAGTGAAGGTAATCTGGTTTTTCAGTCTTAATAATCCTATACAGCTGAGTGCTGGCATGTAGAAATCTTCTATTTTTCATGTTCAGTATGTTTTTTTCTATTATGTGAGGTGTGATGTGTTCTTTTTTGTTTATACCCCATGCAAAGCGTATACAAGCATTTTGTACTTTTTGTATTCTATAACTCAGTTCTTCACTCAGATGGGGACCATAAACAGAGTCACAATAATTAAAGATGGATAGAACCAGTGTGTTTGCGAAAGACCATTTTGATAAGGGAGGTAGAATTTGATTTATTGAATACAAGTACTTTAGTAGTGACCAGGCTCTGCTACAAAGATTTCTTTTCAAATGTAAGAAATTTGTCAATAGTAACTCCTAAATTTTTTGTGGTTGTAACAGCTTTTAGTGGTTCATTATTTATGAAGATTTCTGGAAGATGAAGATACGGTGCTAGCTGTCTTATCGAGATTAGAATATATTCGGATTTAGTTGGGTTAAGCTGTAGACCATGAGTTGTAGACCATATGTAAAGGTTGTTGAGATCACTATTAAGCATTTTTGAGGCTGTGTTTATGTTATCTGGTGAAGATTTTATAGTTAGCTGTGAGTCATCAGCATACTGTCTTATAATGCAGAAGTTAATACAACTTGGAGCATCAAATACAAAAACTACATATAAGATGGCAGCTATTGGACTTCCTTGCGGTACCCCTGATGTTACATTGCAGATTTCTGATTTTTTACCATTGTAAATTACTCTCTGCTCTCGATCTGTGAGAAAGGATTCAAACCATTTGAGTGCAGGGCCAGATATTCCTATGTGTTTAAGTATGGCAATTAAAAGTGCAATAGGAATAGAGTCGAAGGCTTTTGTATAATCAAGTAATGCCATGATGGTTGCTTCTCCTTCATCTATACCTCTGCAAATTTCATCAATTATTTTTAATAGGGTGGTATTAGTACTCTGATGCTTTCTGAACCCAGACTGAGAGCTTGGAATTATATTATTTTTTTCCAGATGTTCAACTAACTAATATTAAATCTTTTCTACTATGTATTTAATAAATACAATGTTTAAATCTAAATAAATAAATAAAAAATCTAAAGTAAGAAAAATAAAGGAAAAGTAAAATAACGCAGTCGTATTATTCAATATGTAAACCACCACGTTCGACGCACAGTTCTAATCTTTTCTTGAATTCATAGACTCTATATAGAATTCATAGACTCTGCCTAGCATTTCTTCGGTCACTGTTTCCACTGCTTCTCGTATCTTGTTTTTTAAAATATTTACATCATGAGGAACAGTTTCGTGAAATACTTTCTGTTTCAAGTACCCCCAAAGAAAGAAATCCATTGTTGTTAGGTCAGGGGAACGCGCATGCCAAGCAATAGGTCCAAATCGTTCTATCCATTTTCCTGGAAATTTATGGTCTAACCAATCTCTGACATTATAGGTTGAATGCGCCGGACATCCATCTTGTTGGAAATGCATCTTTTGTCTAAAGTCTAAATTTTCTTCGCCTAACTCTGGCCAAAAAAAAAATTGTCTAATAAATGTTAGTAGCTGTCTTGGTTCAGTGCCCCGTCTAAAAAAATATGGTCCAATTATTTTGGTGACATGGCGCACCATACATTTACTTTTTTAAATTTTTGACTGTTTGTAGTAATAGAATAATTTGGATTGTCCTGTGTCCAGTATCGTGCGTTTTGTGAGGATACGTGTCCGTTGGTACTAAAAGTCGATTCGTCGCTAAATATTATTCGTTTGTGGAAATTTCGGTTTCGGTCTATTTTTTCACCTTATGTCAAACTAAAGTTAAGTCTTAGTGCGTCGTCTTCGTCTTCTAGTTTGGGTAGAAAATGAGGTTTGTATGGATGGTATTGGTTTACTTTCAAAATTTTCTGTAATGTCATTAGTTCCTGCTGTCTGATTCTGAGCGACTTGGGAGGGATTATCCCTTACGGAATCTAGTACACAACAATGTTGCCTGCGTCGTCTTCATTGTATTCTTTCTCTGCTTTTTTTACCGTCAGCGACACTGCCGTTCGCACAAATTTTTCAATTATTTTTTTTAAATTTTGCCTGGTTGCGTTAACATTAGGAAATCTAATATGAAACAGTTCTATAGCTCGAGCGTATGTTACGTCCCCAATACCGTAACACTGAACCAAGTATATTGTCTGTTCTTGCGTTAACATCTTGAATTAATAAAAGAATTTTAAATTAAAAAGTTATTTAAATTAGCTTTAGCAAACATATTAATAATATCGTCTAACTTACCACTTAGAAAAAATAATGTCTTAAGTTAGTACAAGTTCAATAATTATTAAGTACGAATAATACTTTAATAATTGCAAATAAAAAAAAAGTAATAATCTACTTAATCAAGTCATCAAAATCATAAGTATTTATTAAAAGTCACAAAACAAAATACACGTGGAAGTTTGGTTTACATTTATTATTAATAATTAATCAGCCAATTTTGTGTTTTCATTAAATCAAAACAAAATAAAAAACAAATGAATAAAAAAAATTTAATTAATGGTGAAAAATGATTGTCATTTTTTTTATTGAATAAATTGATTTTTTTTTAAAGAAGAGACTTTTTGAAGAATAACTTTTGTCGTAAAATCAAAAATTAGACCTATTCTCTCTTGGCGAATTTTAAAAAATTGTACATTTTGGGTACTGGGTACATGGTACGAAACTTTTAGTCTGCTCAATCTTCGTTTCAAAACAAGCAAACAATTTTATAAAGAGTGACTTTTTGTCGAAAAATGATTTTTTTTGTCATTTACACGTATAGGCAACTCCATCCGTGGACACCCATGTATATCTTTCCTTTCTTTATATATCTTTACTCCCTTCACTTATCATATATAAATATATATAATATATATATATATATATATATATATATATATAATATATATAATATATATATCTATCATATAATCCTTTTATATATATATAAGGCCTTATATATCCTTTATCCTATCAGGTTAACCTTATATTAGTAAAAAGCCAAAAATTAATTTATAATTTATAAAACATCTAAATTCAGTGAAAAGAACTAAAGATTAGTATTAGTACAATAATACAAAAAATTGTTTTTTAATAAAAAATTTAATAAAAATTGGCTTGGAAAGAATAAAACTAGGGCAATTACAAATTTAAAATATTGTCTCAAGCAACTAATGTTTAAATTCTTGTTATAATAATGACCTTTATCGGTAATAAGATGACTAGAAATATATATATATATAATATATATATATATATATATATAATATATATATATATATTATATATATATATATATATTATATATATATATATATATACTATTATATATTATATATATATATATATATACATATATATATATATATTACACCATAGTTTATAAAAGTAGTAGGGGTTAACCTTTTACCTTTTGTAAATAGTTTTAAACATAGCTCTAAAAAGTTTAATTTAGACAAAAATAATTAATGGTTTCACCCTCTAACCAAAAATAAAAAGTAAAAGTTAAGATAAAATTGATATGGGGCAGCGTAATGGATTTTCAGTGTAGGTCATATTTTAAGCGAGTGTTTACAGAATAAAAACAATTTCCTAAATTGAATCGACCTTTGGAACCTTTTGGACCGCACCCCGGCTGCTTCTGTTTTATTTATATTTTAATTTGATAACTGACTTTTAGCGAATTTTTATAGCCCTCCCCCTAAACCTTTACATTGTCTTTTTAATATTGCAAATTATATATTTTTACTTTCCTTGTCTTTATCTCAAATTTAAGGCACTTTATAAACATTGGTAATAAAACTAAAAATACAGACTAACCTGCTGCTCAGCCCGGCTTAGTGTGCTTATGAACGTTCAGTAATAGACAGATCAAAAGAACAAGATTTTCCTCCTGCTTAGCCCTGATTTAAGGAGGTTATGGCCTCGTACGTTTAGACAGATTAGTTGAGCAGGACTAACCAAATACTTAGATTGGCTTAGGGTGCTAATTGCCTCTACGTTTAGACAGATTAGTTGAGCGGCTAACCAATACTTAGACCTTGGCTTAGGGTGCTAAATGGCCTCGTACGTTTAGACAGATTAGTTGAGCAGGACTAACCAAATACTTAGACTTGGCTTAGGGTGCTAATGGCCTCGTACGTTTAGACAGATTAGTTGAGCAGGACTAACCAAATACTTAGAACTTGGCTTAGGGTGCTAATTGCCTCGTACGTTTAGACAGATTAGTTGAGCAGGACTAACAAATACTTAGACTTGGCTTTAGGGTGCTAATGGCCTCGTATTTAGACAGATCATATGAAAAAGACTAACTAAATACTCAGACTTGGCTTAGGGTGCTAATGGCTTCGCAAGTTCAGGCAGATTATATGAAAAAAAACTAACCAAATACTCAGACTTTTGGCTTAGGGTGCTAATGGCCTCGCAAGTTCAGACAGATTATATAAAAAAGACTAACCAAATACTCAGACTTGGCCTGGGGTGTTAATGGCCTTTTACGTTTAGACAGATCAGTTGAGCAGGACTAACCTGATAATTGGACTTGGTGTAGAGTGGTTATTTCCTTATACGTTCAGTAATACACTGATAAGACGAACATAATTGACCAGCTGCTCGGAATCGAGTTAATGCAATTATGCACTAGGTTATGTACGTTCAGTAATAGACAGATCAGACGAATAAGACCAACCTGCTGCTCAGACCCGGTTTAGGGTAGTTATGTGTATGTACTTTGATAGCAGACAGATCAGACGAATAAGAATAACCTGCTGTTCCAACTTGGTGCTTATGTAAGTTCTTTAATAGACTGATCAGATGAACAAAATTAACTTGTTACAAAGAAGCAACTTGGATCGTTGTGCCGTTGTAAGTTAAATAATAGACAGATCAGACGAAAAAGACTAAACTGCTACTGAGATCTGCTTAGGGTGCTTATGCCCCTGGACCCCGGACATTTTGCACCTTCTTTTTACTGCTTCCATAATTTTTAAAAGATCACTAGTATTTAGAGTTAAAATTTCTGGTCATATTTTATGTTGTTGTGGGATCTGAATCAAATGAAACCACTTCAGAGTCCATAGGACCACTTAAAGTACTGGAAGTTACGGTTAATATATACTTTTTTAGCACGGGCGATCATGTTTTTATTTTCATATGTACATTATATAACTTTGTAACTACAACATAATTCTGGTTGAAATGCGTGGTTCTTTACTGAACAATACATTTATTGCTTATCTAGATTTTATTGATATATTATTAGATATTATAATAGATGTTCCATCTCTAGTTTATAGTTTTTTTAATAATTTATTTTCTTAAATTGTGTAATATATTTTATAACTGTTGTGGCGCATTTATTCAAACTAACCTGGGTTTTCTAATTTATATTAATGTTTGTTTACGTTTGTATAAAATGAAATAATTGTTAGTGTCATCTTAGTTTTTGATTGGAAATTTACCGGTATTTAGTGTCTTGATCTGTTTTATGTAATAATAGTTATTTATGCCATAAGGCTGAGAAGTGTGTCTTTATGTCACGGCAATTAGATTTACCGTCGAGCGAAGCGAGTCGGGAAAAATTGCCAAGACATAAAGACATTCTCAGCCGGATGGCATACACTATTTTTTTTTGAGGTAGCACTTATTAAATAAACTGCGCTATATACTTAATTGAAAAAAAAACAAACGTTTAATTAACTCCATATTAATTGACCATATTGATTTAATTGAATTAACGTCGTCATTGAATTCATCCATAGCTTCACACTTTTACTCAAAAATGTAAAAGCTTTACAAATAAACACACAAAAATTGTCAATTAGAACACCTTTTAAAAACGAAAAAAAAAATTAGTTTACGAACAAAAACAGAAACAAAATGAACGTTTTTAAAGAAATCACATGAAGGTTTTACATAGATTGTTTTTTAAACACGCTGCACTACAGTTATGGCGGCAATATATGAATTACTTTTACGTCCTAGGAGTTTTTTTTACATTCATTATAGTCCTCGGAGGTGAAAAGTACTAAATAACTTCCTATAACAATAATGATTGGCTTCTCATCCTAAAAACGGTCCAATAAAGTGCTCAATTACGTACTACCTCAAAAAAAATCTATTATACTTATTGTAAAGGACCCGCAGTTGAACAATAACCTCTAGGCATAGGTATTTTTCATTTTGCAATTTTTTGCGGTTAATGAATTGGAATTTTAATTACATGTTTATATTAATTGAGTATGTAAAATAATTTAGTTCGTTCACACACACTAAATCCGCGGTACGTATTAAGTACGATGTCTAAATACGGTAATATTAGCTGTATGAACTATGCGGAGTGAATCCAATCGGATACGCTAAAACTGGGGAGATGAAATCTAAATGGATTCCCTCATACGCTGTATGTACGAGGAGATCGTATTTAACGGATAACTTTCTCGTCGAACTTTAATTTCGCTTTACTATTACCGTTTTTCATCAAATAACTTATGAAATATTAATTTTTAGTGTAACTTTATTATTTTGCAAAGAAATCATAATTTAATTAAACATTTTTTTTGTTTTGTTTTAAACTTTCTTATAACCAAAAGTGAACCTTCACCATAAAAGATGAGTTGTTTTGGATCAAGTTATCAGTAATCTCACACGATCGACTAAACAAATACGGTGCAAGAACCGCATTGTATTAAATGCGTATGGAATACGATCACCTGTTTAATACGATGTGTGTTAATACCTAATACTGTTAATACACCTGTCAATACGTTGTTTGAATGGATCATATGGCGAACAAAGATATTTGTTTATTTATTTTTTACATAAAAAAAGTCGGGTACGAAGTACGTCAGAACTTTTCCTCGTCATATCACTTTGGCTACGCTCATCCTCCCAACTTAAGACACGCTTCGCTCGTCCTAAGACTATAAGTTGTTAAATTTATACTACAACACGACTTCGGACTCGCTTCGCTCGTCCACAAACAGTATATACATCGCTTTCATTCTCAGCGGTGACCTATACTGTACTGACTATGCTCGATGCTGCTAACTTTAATGATCCAACAAAAATCATGGATATACTAGTCGTAATGAAATAAGAAAGGTGTACTCATTTAATAATATATTAATGTATACTGTGTAAAATATACAAAATATACGTAAGTATACTTGTAAAGTATATACTTGTTACAAATTTCAACTTAATTGGATTTTTTCGATTTTTTACAATTTCTTAAAAAACGTATTCTATTCATCTGATATAAATGAAACTAATGCTGATAATAAGATGAAATTTTTACACGTTAGTCTTATACATGGCTACATTCATACCAAATCTCAATCTAGCAAACATTTTTCCGCGTTTTATAATTTTTAATTTTTTTCCCTGTCAATAAAAGTTTCAACTCTCTAGCATAAATACACCGGGAGCTACGATGATAACAGACACACACATACAGACAGACAACTTTGTCAAAACTATTCAGAAGCTCTTAAAAACGTCTGAAACGGATAATTCAGGTGACTCCCGATTTTGGATTTTTTTTGGAAACACAATACTATTCCCATTTATTTACGGTATAAATGAGGAAAAGTAATAAATAAATTGTAGTAAATACATAAAAATGAAAGAGATTTAAGAGGATTTTTCTTAATCAAGTAGTGGGCCGGTATTGTTTTTCGTTTAACTTTAAAGCCACGGCTCTTTTGTGAATTGGACGCATAATACCAAGGCTAGGACTCATAAGGTAGAACACTATCTTCTAAGGAGATTATATATAATCATCTAGTAATTTTTACCTTTCCTCACGTATACTGTTGTTATATAGGAAAAGTATTGTGTTTGCAAAACAATCCGAATTATCAGATATTTTATTGTTTGTAAATTATTATTTATTATTGATTATTATTATTGAATTATCCGTTGTAGGTGCTTTTAAGGCCTCCTGAGCGGTTTTTACAAAGTTGTATGTGTGTGGTTGAGTTTATGTGTGTCTGTCTGTTATCATCTTAGCTCCTAGTGTATTTATGCAAGAAAGTTGAAAAAATCAGTTTACAAATGTAGTTGTGCTATCCCAAAAATATTACTTTTATGACGTCATTAACCCAATAATGACTCAGCAAAAATTTTGAAAAAATCATAAAACGCGGGAAAATTTTGCGATTAATTTGAGATTTGGCACGCCTATAGCCACATATAAGACTAAATATGTGTTGAGTTTCATTTTATTATTAGCATTGGTTCAATTTTTATCACATAACTTGTGCATGTTTACTTAAAAATTCTAAAAAATCGGAAAATAATCTAATTGAGGTAAAATTTCTTACAAGTGTATACCTTTACGTAATAAATAAGTACATAAAGTAGGGAGGATGAGCTTAGTGAATCCGATGTGACGAGGAAAAATTCCGAGCACATAGAAAACACACATAGAAAACACACTTTGGGTTCTTCATCACATGACAATTACAAGATTTATATTTTAATTTCATGACATTTGACATCCTCCACGGCCCTAAAGTAACTTCTTTAGATAATAGCTTCCGTCAATTTTTTGTAACCGTTCGCATTTGTCTTTCAAAAGTAATTCGGCAAATTCAACTTTATTGTCTTGAGTGTACCTTTCGTATAAATCTTTCTACATCTCTCTTTCTACTATTAACACTTCTATAGAATAGAATAGAATAGAATAACCATTTATTGCTTTTTTTTAGAGATTAATACAATACATAATAATGTAACACAATTATAACATGCAAATCAGTCATGGACTGTGGTTGCCCAGTAGGGCTTTAAGAATTGCATGCACATATTTAACTTATTTACTTTTTTTATGATTAATTAATTTAAATACATGCAATTCTCAATCACAAACAATTATAAACTTTATTGTTATTTTATTTTACTAAATATTACTAATATATACTATATCATTTATTATTTTCTTTTAGTTTGATCTATTTAATTTATTAATTTATTTTAATTTGCCAAATTTCTACTTTTTTGTTTTCTTTAATTATTTATTTATTTTTAATTTATTAGTTTGTTATTTGTTTTAAAATTTTTCATGCAAAAATTAATTATAAAGAACTATTTAGGTAACCAGACATTATTATACACAAGACCCATCCTTTTCCATTCACATCTATCTTGAGCTACACGTTTCCACGTAACTCCACCACATACTAATCTCATCTCCTGTTCCCCATCTCCTTTGTGGCCTTCCTCTATTTCTTACTCTTCTCTGGGATACCAATCTAATATTTTCCTTGACCATCTACCATCTTTTACTCTAATTAGATGTCCAACCCATTTCCATTTTCTAGCCATCACTACCTTGCCTATATCCTCTAACCCAGTCATACTTGTAATCCACTCATAACACTTCTAAACGATACATTTTTATTTCTAATAAATTTAGTACTTAAACTCAAAATTATTTTCTATTTTATCTTATCTATTTTATCTTACGTCCTTTCACGGTCGCCACTTTGTTAAAATTAGAAACACACATAGAAAACACACTTTGGGTTCTTTGAAACGACTGACTTATATTTGACATCACATGACAATTACAAGATTTATATTTTAATTTCATGACATTTCTGACAACCCCGTACCCGATTTTCAAAATTTATCTCTACTTGCATAAAGCGGTTGCTAACGGTATCCTTGTGTTCACAATTAGGGTATAGAATTCCTAAAACTCTATATGCCTTTAATTTTAATTTGTTTTAATTTTTATTAATTAGTAGTTACCTGATTCCTTTTCTCTGGTCGAAATTGGACAGGAAAATGGAGGTCTATTTCTTTTGTTAAAATAGGATTGCTTTTAAGGGATGAGAGCTAAAAAAACTTAATGTATTGAGTTTTAGGGTCCATTTCTTTTATAACTAACTTAACTAGCTTTAAGTCTGGTTACGTTTAGGTAACTAACTAAGCTTAGCTTTTACTAAGTTCACTACTAACTAAGTCTTTACTTCTTTTTTTCAATAAATATAGCTTAACTTTTTAAAAATATATTTTAACCATCTTTGTGGTCTTCAGCACTATATAATTAACAAGCTTAACCAATTAACTATAGAAATTATTTATAAAATTACTTAAAAAGAGTAGAATTGATTAATATATTAAAAAAGGCCCTTTGGTCTCTTGGCCGCTACGCAGAGTTGGCCCTGGGGGGGGGGGGGGTGTCCTATATCAGATCGTGATATTACTAGTTTATATAAGTGGCTTACTGCTACAAAATAAGCGAATTTTCAAATGTATTAATCAAAAAACGTGATTTGTTTACAATATGTTGTATATGTCAATCATTAATACCTGAAATTATCTGAAAATAAAAAGTAACTTTGTATTTTTGCCGACCACACGTAGTAGTGCAACAACGAAGTAAACAATTTCAGCTCGATCTAAACCCTTTTTGAAAATTTGTGATTTTTTGAAATGTTTGTGGGTCATTATTATGGATTAATGACGTCACACATATTTCATGAACGATAGGGGTCGGGACAATAACAAGTTGATTTTTGTAATAAGTTTTATTTTGATCCGAGAAAGCGTTTGAAAGTTATTGTCTCATAAAACACAACAATAATAATCAAAATAATAATAATAATAATAATAATAATAATAATAATAAATATATATATATATATATATATATATATATATAATATATATATATATATATATATATATACCCACTAAATATAAAGAATTTAAGATAGGAAACACTAAGAAAATACTTACATTAAATTAGTAACGTTTCGAACTATGTTCTTCGTCTGACAGAAAGGGAATATATAATATATATATATATATATATATATATATATATATATACGTTGTATGTATGTGTGTGTGTGTGTGTGTGTGTGTATTCAATTTATTTGCACGATTGATATATTAGTTTAGTAGTGATGAGAGGACACAAATGAGACTCTGTGATATTGTTTTTATACAACTATATTTCGCCCAATTCTAAGCCTATTCATGTTACATGTTGACACCTAAAAATAAAAACCTTTTATAAGTAAATAATTTACAATAATTAGGAAAGTAAACAACAACTCATGCAGTTAAAAATTATTAAATAAAAAAACCAGACCATTATTATAACTTGTTAGACTATCCTAGCGGTATGTACTTTTTCCTCTTTTTCTTGTTTAATGATTTTTAACAGCATGAGTTGTTTTTTACTTTCCTGATTATTATTAATTATTAACTTATAAAAGGTTTTTATTTTTAGGTGTCAACTTGTAACATGAATATGCTCAGAATTGGGCGAAATCTAGTTGTATAAAAACGATATCACAGGGTCTCATTTGTGTCCTCTCATCACTGCTATATATGGATTTACTATCTGAGGACGAGCGGTGTGAGTCTGAAGATGGTGTTGCTGTATATATTTGACGAGTATATTCTGAGAGCGAGCGGTGCGAGTCTGAAGATGGTGTTGCTGTATATATTTGACGAGTATATTCTGAGGACGAGCGGTGCGAGTCTGAAGATGGTGTTGCTGTATATATTTGACGAGTATATTCTGAGGGCGAGCGGTGCGAGTCTGAAGATGGTGTTGCTGTATATATTTGACGAGTATATTCTGAGGACGAGCGGTGCGAGTCTGAAGATGGTGTTGCTATATATATTTGACGAGTATATTCTGAGCGAGCGGTGCGAGTCTGAAGATGGTGTTGCTGTATATATTTGACGATATATTCAGAGGACGAGCGGTGCGATTGACTGTATATATTTGACGAGTATATTCAGAGGACGAGCGGTGCGAGTCTGAAGATGGTGTTGCTGTATATATTTGACGAGTATATTCTGAGGACGAGCGGTGCGAGTCTGAAGATGGTGTTGCTGTATATATTTGACGAGTATATTCAGAGGACGAGCGGTGTGAGTCTGAAGATGTTGTTGCTGTATATATTTGACGAGTATATTCTGTGGGCGAGCGAAGTGAGTCCGAAGTAGGGTTGATGAGCGTAGCGAATCCGATATGATTAGGAAAAATTCCGATGTACCCCGTATCCGATTTTTATTCATATGTTGTGAAACGAATTTATTTAAACGAACCTGGTTTTTCTAATTTTTATTGTTTGTTTACGTTTTAAAATAAAATAATTGTTAGTGTCATCTTAGTTTTTGATTACAAATTCTAGCTTTTTACCGGAATTTAGTTACTTTCTGTTTTATGTAGTGAAAAACTTATTATACTTATCGCGAAGGACCTGCAGTTGACCAATCGCATTTGGGAAAATAATTGAGTTAAAATATCTAGACTTAGATATATTTGGTTTTGCTATTTTTATTGTTAAGTAATTGGAACTTGTTTAAAATCATCGATTATGTCAAATGATGTATGTACAACTAATTTTTACTTTTAATCGTTTATAGCGTAGGTATAATGGAAAAGTATTGCATTTGCACTAACAATCCGAAATCAAGATTTCACCTTAATTACCTATTTCAGGTGGTTTTAAGACCTCCTAAGTGTTTTTTTACAATGTTTTATGTCAGTACGTGTGTGTGAGTGTATGTGTACAAGTCTGTTATAATTGTTGTTCCCAGTACTACTAGGCAGCTAAAACTTGGCACAAAACTCTAGTTGCGCTATTCGGAAATTATATCTTAAATATTATCTATCGTGCGTCTGTCTGTCCAATTTCACATCTCCGGATATACGATAGCTAGGCAGTTGAAATTCGGTACACATGCATATCTATTTTATCCAACAACAGGAAAAATATACCCAACTATTTAGCTTGCGCATTTTTTTATTTATGAGCGAATGCACACAATCGCAAGAAATAAATAGTTTTGAAAAAATTGCTGGGTGCATCAAATTGTTGTTGTTGATGGGCAGAACACAAAAATGCGACCAACTTCGAAACGGCGATCATTATATCCTTCAAAAATATGAAAAATCGCCAAAAATATTGTTCCCCTTTCCTAACTAGCCCATAACTAGCCATAAAAATCTGAAAAAATGCATAATCCATTAATTTAAATCCATTAATTTAATGCATAGGCCATTAAAATTATTTGAATAAAAAGTTTCAAAAAATTATTTTAGTAATTTTAAAATTGCAACTATGCGTTCAAAAAATAAATAATTTGAAAAAGTCGAGCGGGTTATCAAATTTTGATAACCGAATATATGCGAATATATAAACGAATAATGCGAATATAAAATTAATAATGCTATTATTAGCTATATAATATATACTAATATATATATATATATATATATAAATATATAATATATATATTATATATATATATATATATATTATATATATATATATATATATATATATATATATATATATTATATATATATAAATATAATATATATATATATATATATATATATATATATCATTTACTTGCATTACAATCATTCAACTATGTTATGTGACCGTGCTAACACCGAACCGATTAAGAAACCTTCCTAATGTAATGTTATACTGATTAGTAATATTACATATTGGTTTTGAATTTTGAATGTTTTAGCACTAAGTTGCAGTATTCAATAACAGCAATATGATACAGGTTCTTACATAATAATAACATTACGTATAGCTATCACGTTTTTACTATCATTTTCAAACCATAATAATTTAAACACGTGATGCTCTGATTTATTACATTTAAGGTAATCGCAATTCAAAGCTTGTAAAGCGACGGTGTCAGCGCCACCGTCGCTGATAAAAAAATTATAACAGAAAGGCGTTTTACGTAAAATTTTGTATAGGGTTCTTAATAAACAAAAATAAGAACTTCGATCGTCTCCAATGCTTATTCTATGATGAAACAAAACTTGATACCCCTTTCGTTTTCCCTCCATTAAAATTGCCCAACTTACAACTATCTATTTGAATCGCGAAAAGCATATGAAGCTATAAAATATAGATCTGCGCGTTTTCTTTGCTATCAGTTCTTATTTATCAACCTAAATTGGAAATTTTATCAATTTTTAAAAAATGTTCTCTTAATGTTTTGCACTTGAACTACAGGGATCCAATTATTGCAAGAAAACTGGAATTTGTGTGATTTTCTAATATTTTGAGCGAGATCATTTATTTAAAGGGTTCCACTCTGGATAGGCAGACTATTCCTTTAGTTCATAATTAATGGCATATTTTCAGAAAAATTTGGTTTGAAGTAGCATGACGTAATTTTTGTATGCAAAGTTTTAACTCTCTAGTATAAATACGCTAGGAGCTGCTATGATAACAGATAATATGCGCGCACAAACACACATACAAACAGACAACTTTGTGAAAACCACTTAGGAGGTCTTAAAAACAACTAGAACGGATAATTTAGGTGAAAACTTGGTTTTGGATTTTTTTTGCGAACACAACACCTTTCTTATATACTAACAGTACAAAATAGGAAAAGAAAAAAAAACACTAAGAAAATAGTCTGAGCTGAAACCGACCTTACTAAATTAATAAGCCTTCTAGATTAATCTTTTATCTATTATTTTTATCTTTTATCTAAGATAATAGTCTGAGCTGAAACCGACCTTACTAGATTAATAAGCCTTCTAGATAATAGATCTTTTATCTATTATTTTTTATATCTTTTATCTAAGATAATAGTCTGAGCTGAAACCGACCTTACTAGATTAATAAGCCTTCTAGATAATAGATCTTTTACCTATTATTTTTATCTTTTTCCTTTTATCGAAGAAATAGTCTGAGCTGAAACCGACCTTACTAGATTAATAAGCCTCTGGATAATAGATCTTTTATCTTATTATTTTTATCTTTTATCTAGAAAATAGTCTGAGCTGAAACCGACCTTACTAGATTATAATAAACCTTCTAGATAATAGATCTTTTACCTATTATTTTTTATTTATTATCTTTTATCTAAGAAAATAGTCTGAGCTGAAACCGACCTTACTAGATTAATAAGCCCTCTGGATAATAGATCTTTTATCTATTATTTATTATCTTTTATCTAAGAAAATAGTCTGAGCTGAAACCGACCTTACTAGATTAATAAACCTTCTAGATAATAGATCTTTTACCTATTATTTTTTATCTTTTTACCTTTTATCGAAGAAAATAGTCTGAGCTGAAACCGACCTTACTAGATTAATAAGCCCTCTGGATAATAGATCTTTTATCTATTATTTTTTATTTATTATCTTTTATCTAAGAAAATAGTCTGAGCTGGATCCGACCTTACTAGATTAATAAACCTTCTAGATAATAGATCTTTTACCTATTATTTTTTATCTTTATCTTTTTCTAGAAATAGTCTGAGCTGAAACCGACCTTACTAGATTAATAAGCCTTCTAAATAATAGATCTTTTATCTATTATTTTTTATCTTTTTATTTATTATCTTTGATTAATTATCTTACTCGACAAAATATAATTTTTCCCACTTCACCGATTTTTAAGATTTTTTTGACGTGATAAAGTAGGTTAATGATGTGATACACTTTTCATAAACACTGACTTTTGAGGAGTCCACGAGCGAATTTAAAAACTTTATTGAAATTAATGACTGATCCACGTGGAATAGTTTCAAAATACTTTATGAATAGAATTTTCTTTGCATAAATTAGCTTAATTTAACATGAATATGCTTCGTGTAAGTAGGGAAATATGGTTTCATTTATCTAATGAAATCTAGTCTCTTCTGTGCCTAAACGGATTCTCCCTATCATATTTCGATCTGATCTTATTCATTTCTAATAAATTTATGTCATTATTTACCCACTAGACCTTGTTTCCCATATACATATCAGTCAAAACAAGATTCAAAAAATCAAAATGAGAGTCATTACATAAAAGTTCTAATTACTTAATAGCTATTGTATATGAGATTTGTTTTACCCCCACTATTATAAAGCAAAGGCTGACATAACTGTCCCATCTCAGATTAGTTAGATAGTTTTGCGCACGCCCTAACAGACCCCGTAACGATATTACCTTATAATACCATTAATTTTCCTGATATTGAACTGGACAAGACATGGATCCAGACGAGGTAATGCTTTTACTCCTGATTTTTATTTATTTACGTCCACGAAAAAATATAAATAAATTATTTCATAATTTAGTAAAACACTGCAGTCTTCAATTATTTATAAACATTTAAATATTATAAATGTAATTACAGTTGCAAATTAAGATTTCTTTAACATATTTTATTTATTAATACAACAACAATTATGATAGTTAATAGTATTAGAGTTATATGGTTTTAGTGGCTTGAGAGACTTGGAAGAGAAACAATCCAGTGATCGCACTCAGGCGGGAGTAATTAAAATTAGTAAAAATTTAGTAGTAAATAGATATAATTAATTAAATTAAGATTTAAATAATTTTATTAAGTATTTATTACAGTAAAAATCAATGTGATCTCCCTAGTGAATTCCTCTTGTGCGGAATTGGGTGCATGTGTTTTAGGAAATTTTTAATGAAAATTCGTTATAAGGTCGTCGGCATGTCCTGATTATATATATATATATATATATATATATATATATATATATATATATATATATATATATATATAATATTATATATATATATTATATATATAAATAACTTAACTATAACTTGTCTTTAATTATTTTAAAAGTATACATACATTATAATATAACTAACAGCATAAAAAAAAGATAAATAATACCTAATCATAATTAACTAACAAATTACCTAATCAAATAATATCTAATTACTAAAAAGAACAAATTAATTTTTAAAAAATGAATTTTTAACTTATATACATATTTTATAACTCACATATATATATATATATATATATATATATATATATATATGTGTGTGTGTGTGTGTGTGTGTGTGTTGTGTGTGTGTGTGTGGTGTGTGTGTGAATCCAGTTCTTACACAATACTTTTATTTAAAGTAATTCTTTATATTTCAATATTGCAGTTTGTCTTTGGATTCGCTTGGCTCGTCCTTTGTGTAGAAACATTCTTCAGATAGCACAACCAGACTTAGAAAATGTTGTACTAAGTTATAACTCTGAAGCGTAGACACGTTGGGAGCTACGATGATAAAAGAAGCACACACATGTTATCGTTTGTACTTGGTATAACCATAATTCAGTTATATCCCGGTTTCGGATTTTTAGTGCGAACCTATTTCTTCTCATATAACATAAATGACCATGGATTCACTTGTTACAATTAGAATGTAACAATATAATTGTGCGACAGACACCTGGGAAATGTAACAAGCACGCATTCGTTATTATTGATGGCTTGACAATGTTATGTCCCACTCTGTTTCGTTACGTCTAATTCATCTGGGCGCCAAAGAGCCTGAGCTCACTCTGACCTTTAATTGCTTTTTACATTTCCTAGGTGTTTCTTATTCATGTTTTGCATAACTCGGTAGTATCAAATGATAATTAGAATGTAAGCAGTGCCCTTGGGTGAAAAATTATGTTAATATTCTATATTTTTTTGTTGCAGTTACATTCAGAATATAGGAGTACGTACCACTGGCATGAATATAAAAGTGGCAAACATGAAGTCATAGAAAAACCGCCTCAAACTAGTTTTGGTAAGCTTTTTTGTATATTTTAGTATTCACTTTCGTCAAAACGAGGTATCCGCTTTTTTGGTCGGGGTCGGTATGGCGTTGAGTCGGTTGGCGATAAGTTCTATCATTTGACACCGCGGGGGACTGAGGTTCGCATACCAGGTTACGCTCCCAGTTTATGTAAGATTATTGTTAAAATGAACTGTTGCCAACTATAGTACATAACGGTTGCCACTACCACCTAACTTTGCATTGGTTCCCAACCAATGGTGCGCGAGGAGGTTGCAAGTGGTCCACGGAACATTTCTACTTTTCCTCATTTATGAAAAGTATTTTGTTTACAAAAAAATCCGCACCGGGTTTCACCTGAATTATCCATTTCACACTGGTCAGAAATGTAATAACTCTAATCTCTGGGCGCAACCTATTTATTATGATAAACGGCCAATTAGAAGGGCGTTTATCATGTTTACTTTACGCCTTGTATGTATATGACCTCGAGTCATATTTTGGTAATGATGTACGAATTTTGCAGTAGGCAGATGACGTCTATCTCTATGTTATTGCAAAATCTATTGAAGAAGCCTTAATTATACTTGTTGTTGTTTATGCCTTACAGGAATGGGCTTGGGATAAAGATTTGACAATCTCGGTAGGTAAATCTTTTGTAAGGTGATTCTGTTGTTTTAAACAACACGTTATTTCCCATCTTGAGAGAACCTAAATTTGTTGGCCTTTATTAAAGTACAAAATTAACATGGTCAAACCACATCAAGTATATTATAAAAAGGGAATCAATGTTTTGAAATCTGTTTGTCATACCTATAGGGGTGCTGACGTAAACATCTCATTTCTCTATTATAGATCTACCAGTGATAGTTCGATCAGTGATAGACTTTGGGACTATTTTCTATGGCCAAGCAAGCAATAAACTCCTAGAACCTCTGCAAAAAAATCCGGAATACTTGGCTGCGTACTTTGCAACGAACCCCCGCTTTTCATTCGCCGCCAAATTTTATGCGACAGATTTTATTTAAAAAAGTTTTCATTCGAATCAGTAGCAAGCCAAAAAGTTCAGAGCTTCACAGAAACTGCAGTTTTTCGTAACGAGATACATGTCTATTTGGAAACTTGTAGAATTTCCGCCTTTCGCTATAACCATCTGGGGATGGTAACCCTGTCCCTTTTTTCTATACATCCTAAACACTTTGTGGGATGGCTATAGTACCTTAAGCAAAAAGACTAATACTTAGTCTCAACTACAGCAGTTGACTGATGTTTGTACAAAGTTTTATCTCTCCCGCATAAATACACTGGGAGCTACGATGATAACAGACATACACACACATACAGACAGACAACTTTGAGAAAACCACTCAGGAGGCCTTAAAAACATCTGAAACGGATAATTCCGGTTTCATCTTGGTTTCGGATTTTATTGCTAACACAATAAAATGAAAAGAAAAAATCACAAAACGTCGACATTTTGTGAAAGAAATTATGCAAGACTTTGCAAAAATTAACAATTTTTCGGTGATTTCCAATACCATAACTTTTAGTATGGCTTAAAGGTCATGCAGGCATAATACCTAATGAAATAGTCGACAAAAAAGCAAAACAGAGTAGCAACGATGTTGAGTCAGCAATTTTACACGGCTTCAAGTACAAAACCCCCAGTCAAGACCTTAACATTCAAATTAAAAAGAAATCTTCATCGAGGTTGCAGACTTGGTCTGTCACCCAACACGCTGGTAGTTTCTACAAGAAAATACAACAAAATGTAAACAATACACCTTGGTTTAAATCGCTTTGAACTAACAATAGAAACTTTACTACTACAATTACCAGGCTAAGATCTAATCATGGAATCTCCAAACAATATTTATTATTTAACGAAAATCAACACTGCAACGAAATAGAAGATCTTGAACATATAATAATGCACTGTACATATTACTCACAGAACAGACTAATATTATTAAAACAATTACACATAACACGAGAGATAACACAACCTTGTAACTACACAACACTACTAGCTTCCAAGTCAATTTTAGTTTATAAACATATCTTCATATTCCTATGCAAATCTAATATAAAAATATAACAATATAAACATAACATATTATACATAAACATGGCTGTATGGTTCAAGTCAACCAATGCCAAAAAAAAAAAAAAAAAAAAAATACCATAACTTTGGTAGTAGTCATCCGATTTTAATGAATCATCGCTTAATTCATTAGAAATTTCGTTAAAAAATTATCTCTTCTAGTTTTGCACACGACCCACAGAGAACCACTTATTTTAAGGAATCAAAATTGTGTGCTATTTTCTAAAATTTTGGGTATCTACAATCATAAAAAGGACTATGTTTTATCTCCATCATTTAAAGTATATTTTCAAAAAAAAGTGGTTTAAAGCTGTGCAAAATGAGTCACGTTTTCAGGTCTTGCTCCTAGAGTATTCACCATGTTCCTTAAGTAAGCCCTCAAAGAAGGCTTACGAAAGCGATTTCTACAAAAAACTTATGACTTCTAAATAATCTAGTTTGTTCAAAATAAGTTTATCGCAAACATAAAGGTAACATAAGCTTTTACACATTGTTCACACACAGCTTTTATTAAATGTTTGTTCTGAACTAATTTCTGTCTTTATTATGCACTTTCTTATTGTGTCCGTGTAAATTTTATAATTATAACGTATTTTCCCTCCAAAAGGTGCATTATTTAATGTCCCCTAATTTTTGAGGAGTAAAGAATCAATTTTTACAGTAATTCTTTTATGGATTATAGTTCCTATTTATTATAGTGGTGCAATGGAATTATAAATGTTATTAGGTGACCCAACATTTATAAGAGAGATTAACCAAAAAAATAATTTTTATTTTTTCACACCAAAAAATATAAAAGAAATCTGCTATGGCGTACTTCGGAACTTTTCCTCACCACATCGAATACGCTGCGCTCCAACTTTTAAATTTGGATTCGCTTCACTCGTCCTTATACGGTACATACATTCGTTTTTATTCCCAACAATCACCCAACCAGACATTGACCTCGCTTTATGTCTTATAACTTTTATAATCCAACAAAAACCAAAAATATACTTGCCGTATTTAAACGGGACTCGTATATATATTTACTATAAAAAGGGATGTATTTGTCCCAAATTTAGATTTTTTCCGATTATTACAATTTAAAAAATACATGTCATTCGATAAAAATTAAACTAATGCTAATAATGAGATGAAACTTAGCACATCTTATATTAACATGCACATGTTAATATTATGCACATGCGTGTCAAATTAATCAAAATATTTTTAGTGTTTAATGGATTTTCGAAATTCTTGCGAAGTTATTATTGCGGGATAATGACTTCATTGTATAACTAAAGCTAAAAGTTAATTTTGTACTAAGTTTCAACTCTCTACCATAAATACACTGGGACATACGATGATGACAGACACACACATGCAGTTGTGTGTCTTTGTGAGAACCAATCAGAAGGTCTTAAAAACACTCGAACACGGATAATTTAAGTGACATCCCGGTTTCGGATTTTTATGCGAACACTATTACTCTCCCTTTATACCTCCGGTTAAAATGAGGAAAATTAAAAATAAAAGATTATAACAAAAGTGTAAGAAAACATTTATAGAACGAAAGTTCGATTAAGTCTACTTCTAGAAATCAAATTTTAAATGCACCACGGTGAAAAAGTTTGCGAATACACTGGGACATACGATGAGGACTGACAATCACATATATATATATATATATTATATATATATATATATTATATATATATTATATATGTATGTATGTATATATGTAATATATTATATATATATATATATATATATATATATATATAATATATATATATATATATATATATATATATATATATATATATATATATATATATATATATATATATATATATATATTATATATATTAATATATTATATAGATTATAGATATAATACTAGTGGCGGCATAACCTACCCCTATACATTGAGAGGCCTGAAACATCTTTTTGGTGCTCTATGTTACCTCATTGTAACCTTCTTCTATGAGTGATTGTAACCTACTCCTAGAATGAGTAAAGTTTATAATAAATCATTTTTTCGGTTCCCGCACATTTTTGTGTTGTTTGTTAATAATAGTTCTTTAATTTTATTTAAAGGAACTATTATTGGTGCATCTGAAGTGTTCCACCCGGTATACACATGATTGTACGCGTTGTTGGACTATAAAAATTAGGTATGGGGTATCTCGTAACTTTTTCTCATCTCATTGGATACGCTTGGGTCATGCTACCTACTTCGGCCTCGCCTCGCTCGTCCTCAGAACAAACAATTTGTAAAGTGTATACTGCAACACCTCTTGAAACTCGCTTTGCTCGTCTTTAGATAGAACGAGCCTTATACATTCAGGAATATAATACATTCGTTTCATTCCTAGCGGTCATCTATCCAGGCACTAAAAGCGCTTGATTCCGCTTAACTTTATGATCCAACAAAAATCATAGATATACTTGTCGTATTAAAACAAAACTAAGTGTACTTATTTACTAAGTAAAGGCCAAATACCTGTATACCAAATTTCAACTCAATTGGATTGCTATCCGATTTTTTACATTTTTTTTTAAAAATCGTACACAAGTCATTTGGAAAAATTGAACCAATGCTGATAATGAGATGAAACTTAGCTCATATGTTAGTCTGACACATGGCTCATAAAAATTATTTTCCGAATAGCACAACTACAGCGGTAGACTGATTTTTGTTCAAAGTTTTAACTCTCATATATACACTGGAAGCTACAACGATAACAGACACACACACAACTTTGTAAAAACCAGTTAGGAGGTCTTAAAAACGCCTAAACTGATAATTTTGGTGACATTTCGGCTTCGGAATTTTTTTGCAAACACTATGATTTTCCTATATATCTACGGTATGATTTAGGAAAAGTAAAAATAATTATAAAAACAGTTAAATCTTTCCAAGAGGGTTAGTTGGTGGGAACTACTGATCTAAGAGAACGCGGATGGATGGAGTGGTTACTGCTAAGGACCTGTGTTGTCGAAGCAGTCATCCCGGGCATAAAAAAATAAAAAGAAAATTTGCACATTTGTTGGTCCTATACATGACTGCATGTGTGCCAAATTTCAAATTGATTGAAACAATTTTCCATGGCAAATACCCTTGGAGCTACGAAGATAATAAAACACTCACACACACATACAGATGGACACCTTTCTGAAAACCATTCAGTAGGCTTTAACAAAACAATTAATTAACAACACATGTAATTTAAGTGGAATCTCTGCTCCGAAATTTTATTTCAAAGACAATACTTTTTTATATATTTACGGTATAAACGAGGAAAAGAAAAATCAGGATAACAACAAAGTGGACACGAAGCCATAGGGAAGCGCTGAGCTCCAGCGCCGACACCACGTACCAGCCGAAACCCTTGATCGTTTTGAATTCAATAAAAACTCAATTCGTCAGCCCCTTTTAAGAAGGTATTTGTACCATCATATGTATCTGACAAACAAGCCTTAAGATAATACTAAAAAGCAGCGTATGACCGTAAACACAATGTGAATGAATTTCACTGATATATCTAAAACGGGCTCCTAGTTGTATTTAAATATTTAATAAAATCGCACCGCTTCTGATAATACCCAGTACCATCTTTCCCTTCTTAAACTCTGGTTGAGGCTATGGAGGACAAAGATAAACGAACAGAAAAGTGTTCATGTCACTTTTGCTCCTTGTATAGACACTTGTCTTCCAGACACCCTCAACTAGGGTTACATTCCTCAATCCTCTAGGGTCCTATACCTTGGCCTTAACCTTGTCAGACGCTTAAATTGGCATCACCACACGACGACAAAACGTACGACGTATCCCAGTGATTAAAGTACCTGTCACGTCTTCTGGATCGTATAGGTCTAAGCTATCTCTGAGTAACAAACTGCGTATCTGTAACGTTGTATTGAAACCAACATGGTCCTATCGTCTAGAAGTGTGGGGTAGCACCAAGCTTTCCAACTTTAATCATCTCCAGATCCTGCAATCCAAAATCCTTCGAACCACCACAAATGCTTTTTTTTACGTGTCAAACCTAAAACCTGAAACTGCATCAACTTTAATGCTTGTAGCTAATATATTATGTTGTATTATTCAATATAAAAATATTAAATAATAAAATCGGTCTTGGGCAGCAAAGAAGTCAACGGATTACGAAATCTACATTTATTTGACGATAAAAAACGTTAACATTCAATTTAAAATGTACTTTTGTGTTTTAGTCTTTTCTGAAGATGATCCAAATGGATTGAAATTTATTGTTCCTGTTTATAAAAAAACATTGTAGAATTAAAGTCGTTCTTTTCCTAATAGTAATTATGGAATTCTACAAAAAAGACGTTTCTCTCTTAAGAAATTTAAAATGCTTAAAAAATTATATTGCACCAATATTTATATTATTATTTAATAAATAATCGAGCATTATTCAATAATAGAATTAAAATAACCCAGCAATCGGAAGTATTGCCAACTTTGTTGTAAGACAAATGTATATTGTTGGGTGGTAGCATTAATTAAGACCACCGACTTTGCCGTATGAAATCGGCTTTGCTGTTATCAGTTATGCTCCTCTAATGTATATCTAATGTATTGTTCTAAGATACAAGGATATAACTAAATGTATCATGTTGGAAAGAAACGTTTATAGCACTTTTCTTGTCGTTTCAAATTCTTTTCTTTACTCCACTCTTATTCCTTGAGCTTTTATTGAACTGTACTAATCTTACTGTATTAATGTTTCTTTGTAATTTTATATTGTTAATTTGTTTGTTTTTTTGTTATGTGTTATTTGTTTATTTTGTATTATATGTCGTTTGTGTATTGTATTTGTCAATGTTGGTGTATTTATTTGTTTAGGGAAAGAGTATGAAGATAATAAAGTAGACGCTGTTCATAAAGGTAATTGATTATACTTTATATCTTATACTCAGTGAATATCTTATTTAATAAACTGCGTAGGCTTCCGCGGTTATTGTCATGAAGATTTAGGTCTTCCGGTGGTGACCGCGTCAGTTCAGTTTTGTAGAGCATTGTGTTACTATCCATGATGTCCTACATCCCTGAAGATGCCTCCCACAGTGGAAGCGAAACGTCAGATTCTTCATCTACATTGACGCGGTCACCACCGGAAGACCTAAATCTTCAATATCTTATTTGCTTTAAAATGTCAATTTATGTATTTGTCGTCTTACCCTTTTTGATATAACCATGAGAGAAAAAGTAAGTTTCCTACAATTTTTCTCATACCACGTTCATAGGGTCAGTTAAGTTCCCTTATCGAATCATTCCCTTTATTAACGGATCACTCGTTAAATCAAACTTAATTTGACAGAATCTTCTTGATCTTCTGTCAAATAATCATTTTTGATTATTTAGTATTTTTGGGACTTAAAGCGTCGTCAGGGACTTAAGGGCTTGTCTTCACTGTGTCATATATTAACGCATACTTTTGTACCAGTACGATATCAAGTAAACTTTGCTTTAGTCAAATTCTTTATTGGCAAAAGTAATTTTTCGT
Source organism: Microvelia longipes (assembly GCA_018340805.1). Taxonomy (NCBI): domain Eukaryota; kingdom Metazoa; phylum Arthropoda; class Insecta; order Hemiptera; family Veliidae; genus Microvelia; species Microvelia longipes. The sequence goes on from JACMZG010001893.1 coordinate 15,642,855, forward strand.
ACCCATCTCACCCAAGTATGCCCATTTATAAGTACCCATCATACCCCATTATACTCTTTTACAAATTGAAATTAAGTCTTATAAGGGTCATCAAGTCGTGGAAGTCCCAAAAGCCGGATAAATTTATTTTGAAAGCTTACTGCCTTGCTAAATAATCCTTCTTGCTAAATTAATTTCTTGCTTAAAGTATCGTTTTATGGTTCGTATTCTAAGCAGTAGCATTATTACTTGTTAAACTTTTTTGGAGTTTCAAAGAAAAAGCGCAAGTTTGTGCTTTGGGTAATATTAATATTTGGCAACATTTTCCATACGAATTAAAAGCTCACTTTTTGTTTATATTTAAAATGTTTAGCGCCATTTCCAACAATTGAATAATAATGCCACTGCTCAAGGAATGAAATAAACCGAAAACATGCAAGAAATGGATTGTTATTTTGTTTGTATTTTTATTATGTGTTGACAATGACTACAATTTTAAATTGTAGCTAACATACAACTAAGTAACATGCAACAAGTAGCTAACTAACTAAGTCACATCTTGTTGCTTTCATTAATAAAATAACTTAATGCTATTAATTAATTATTACAACTTCTTGGAGTTAAACGTCTTGATTAGAAGAATTATTAAAAAATTGTGTCGAATCTTGCAGCTTTAACACCCTGACCACGAAAACCAAAAATCTAATACAAAGTAGAAATTGAGCCCGTGTATTTGTGTTGTATGTCATACACAAAAACAGGCTTTCTTGTAACTGTCTTAATGAAACCGCTATCAATGTCGAGGAATAGAAGCTGCAAGAATGACTCGCTTACTATCTAGTTTACATGAATAGTGAATAAATTCTCTTGGCCGCTGCCGCTTGAGTCGACTAGGAGGATTATTTTGGTTTTCGTTTAAATAAAGACTAAGGGCAAAAGGATAAGGAAGGTGAGCGAAGGAGACGTGAAAAAATTGAAATCGTGACACAGCGTGGTTGAAATCGCAATGTACGGATTTGTTAGAAACATAGTGGGGAAGCATAAGCTATTTTACATATAGTCCAAGAGGGAGGCCTACAAAGTGTGACTCATTTTGTATTACTTCAAACCAAATATTTCTGAAATTATACCTTAAATTATGAAGACAAAGCATAGTCAAAGTGGAGCCCTTCATGTGAATGATCTCGCTCAAAATATTAGACAATCGCACAAAGAGACAACACGACCCTATAGGTCGTGTGCAAATCATGAAGAAAACATTTTATGTATCTGATCAACTTTCCTATACAACGAGTGTTTTTTCTTCAAATTCGAATTACTACAACTAAAGTTATAACATTTGTTAAATAGCCAAAAAAAATATTAAAATAGTCAATATTTTTTCAAAGGAAATTCGCTGACTGCATAAATTAACCATTCTTTGGTGTTTTTGAAAGAGCCATAACTTTGGTTGTAAATACCAAATTTTGATGATTGAACACTCACTTTATTGGGTATTTTATCATTTTTAAAATATGTTCTATTGATGTTTTATATACGACCCTCAGAGGTCGTTTTCTTTTTTCAAGAAAACTGAAATTTGGGCGATTTTATAAAATTTTGAGCATGCGCCATCATATGAAGGCAATCACTCTGGATAGACAAACTACTTTTTTCCTTACAATTTAAGGTATATTTTCAGAAAAAATAGCTTGAAAAAGTACAAAATTAATCAATTTTGTTTGGTCGGTCCGGCTCATGAACTATTAGTAAGTAAGTAAGTAAGTAAAGCTTTATTGAGAAAAAAATACAGCATATACAAAAAAAACATAAGGAAACTAACCTAAAAAATATTTTTTCCAAAAAAGCCACTCCAGGGATTTTGAAAATCCGTTAGGAGGGGGTTTCATCATTTTTTTAAGTTAATTAAATAATAAATAGTATAATAGTAATAAAAAATAAATAGAATTAAAAAGTAAATTACATGAATAAATTACTTATGTTTTAGAGACATTTTTTTTGTATTGATTTAATTGACTACAATAATTACTAGGCATGAGCTATTGCTATGAACTATTAGTATAATAGATAAAAGGAATGGAATTATGTAGGAATTGGAAGGTTTGGTACTACTTCAGAGTTCTATTTAAGTCCACATAGATTTTAAAATAGTTTGGTTGACAATTAGTTTGTTATGTAATGTTAGTTGTTAGTGTAAGTCTTGCAGTTGCTCTAGAAGGTTTTAGTGCCCTGTCTTTTTGTCTTAGTATTTAAAGCCTACCCCAAGTAAACCGTCTGTCTTGTATAAACCAAGGTATTACTATCTAACTGAGAAGGCTTGAAAAAGTAATTCATCATTAAGAGCTATAGGTGTGCACTCGCGGGGTCGTAGAGCGTAGTACACTGATTTTCATTCTCCAATTAGTTTACTAGGTTGGTATGAGACCTAATTAACAAATTGAATCGTAAACAAGAAGATACTCAGCAAAAGATACAAACAAATAGATAGAATTTTTGGAATGTCTAAGGTTGATACAGTAGATAATAAGACCGAGAATACAACCTTATGGTTGGAATAATTAGAAGAATTATAAGGACAAGTGGAAGAATATATTTTAAGGTAGGATTTAGGGATGAGGCAGCATGTGAAAAAAGGTTTAACTTGAGCTTCCTAAGTAAGCCAGCGTGCAAGCATGCTAGAAGCATCTGATATTAAGCAGCACTCTATCACAAGCTTCATCAAAATCCTGAGCAATACTTCTTTGTGTCAAAAGCAGCGCAAATGGAATCTACAATTCTATAGCAGATATTAGCGTGGAGTAAACGAAAACCGAATTGGTGTTTGAATAAGTTTTTAAGGGGTGAAGGGATTGATAAATATGTCAGAGAATTAATTTTTCAGGGAGTTTACACATTTTAGGTTGGAGACTTATTGTTCGACAAGATAATGGTTAATTTGTAGGTTTAGAGAGCTTTAAGGTTATAGTCCCGCAGATAGACTGGAAAAAATGTGGATTCATTTTGTACAACTTCAAACCAATTTTTTCTGAAAATATACCTTGAATTAGAAAAAAACATAGTCTGTCTGTCCATCATGTTAAAACTTTTAGAAAATCGCCCATATTTCAGTTTTCTAGTGGTTCCCTGTGGGTCGTGTGCAAAACATAATGAGAACATTTTATAAATCTGATATAATGTCCTATAAAACGAGTGTTTAATATGACTGCAACCAAAAGTATGGCTTTTTCAAAAACACCAAAAATAATGGTTAATTATACAAAGTCTGCGTATTTCTTTGAAAAGTATTGACTTTTTGTGCATTTTTTGGCCATTTAACAAATGCCCTAACTTTGGTTGTAGTTATCCGATTTTGATGAAAAACACTCGTTTTATAGGACATTTTTAGAATAGCACCAGAAGGAACCACTTATTGCAAGGATTTTGCTATCTTCTAATATTTTCCCTAAAATATTAGGTAGACTATGTTTTCCCTATGCTGCAGACTATAATTTAAGGTATATTTGCAGAAAAATTTGGTTTGATGTAGAACAAAATGAGTCACATTTTTTAGGCCTGGCTCTTGGACTATAATATGACATTATCAAGTTTTCAAGGAACGTATGTTTGGAAATGTGTTGTTTTGAGGACGGAATTGCCATTAAAAAGGCAGGGGCAGACTAGCTAGCAGGGAGGGTGGCAGCCCTCCTTAGGCCCTAAGCCAACATTAAACATTTATTTACTTATAATATATTTGTAATTATTATAATTATGTAATATATTTCATATATTCATGAGAGTCTAAGGGGCCCAATACTCTAAGCTAGGACCTAAAGAGCTTCTAGAGAGAAATGTATTTAAAGTACTAAACAAAATATTCTCTATCTAAATATATTTTCTTTAAAGCCCCTATTTATTATACTTGGACCTTTAAGAGTTTCATTTAAAAGAATTGGACCAAAAGAGGCCCTTTTCCTATCAGGAAAATATTGTTTTGACGTCATTAACTCATAAAAAAATTAACTCGCAATAATGACCCTGCAAAAATGTTGAAAATTCATTTTGCGGTCGGGTTGAAATTTGACACACGTATAGCCATATATACGTCCAACAGATGTGCTAAGTTTCATCTCATTATCAGAATTAGTTTAATTTTTATTATATTACTTGTTTTTTTTAACTTGTAAAAAATAAAAAAATCTATAATATCCAAAACATAATATCAACGAACATTATATAATTTAATTATGTATAACATTAAAATTTATAAACTAAAGTTTTATTTAAATAAAATAATTTGAATATTTAAAAAAAAAAAAAAAAATAAGCTTGCTATAATTATTATTACTAGTCTTGTTAAAAGTTGACCCTCCTAGTGGGGAACAGTATTGAACTTCCCACCCTCTCATATTGGGCCCCTTGTGATGTTGGCTGAACTCTCCTTGGGCCTGGACTCAGTCTGCCTCTGAATAAACGATACCATTTTTAGGAAATTTTTAATGTTAGAGGACGTGATAGATTCGAGCCGGAAGGATTTAACAGAAGACAATTTTTGATAAAGTAGGAAACATCAGATGGGTGAAAGCTAAAGAAGAATGGTCAGATCTTCATTGATAAATTGTATCTGGTTTACGTTAGAATTGGAAACAAATATATTTTAAGGTTGTTGAGCAAATATTTCACCCTTTTCAGAATCCCTTTCTGTTTTAAAGTTGTCAAGCTTCTCAAAGAAGTAGGAATGGTTAATGAGGAGGAATGAGAAGCACGGAATGGGTAACTTGCTACTTGACAGAGGAATTTATTTTCTGTAGTTATAAAATACTGGCACTTGATAAATCTGATTTATATTTTGGTAAAACTGTTTAACTTGTCTAGTTAGTCTGCTTCTGTTTTTATTTTCATCGAGTCATTGGGTAGGTTTTGTCGAGACCATGTGTTTGCTTTATAGTTTCTGTTATAGTTTGACTAGCTGCGCTTATTTCTATATTTCTACGGTCTTTAAGATAACTTTGAAGACTAACCAATAAGTTGTTAAAAGTTTTCCCTGGCCTACAATTCTGCAAATGAGTCCTAAGTGAAGGAGGAGGATTTAGAAAAGGTCTAGGATTATTATCGTTTCAGTACTCCTTTGCTGGTAAGCATTAGAGTTGGCCCACTGCACAGAAGTGTATTGTCGTTAGACTCCGTTATCTTAGTTATCTAATGCTGACTTTTGATGGTACGTTAGAGAATCAGGCGTTCTCGACCATTGTTTTTACTTTGCTCATACTAAAAACATAAGTATCACATTTAGTTAAACATTTGGGATGGGGTTAACACAGTTGTAAAAATGTTTGACCGGGGGGTGGGGTTGTGTAACCATTTTTTAATATTACTGCCCAATAACAAAAACAGGTTCAAATTTAACTCTATACATATTTAAATCAAATATAACTATCCAAGAAACTACTTTTCCTCGTTTATACCGTAGTAATCGTAGTATATAGGATAAAAATCGGGTTTTCAAAAAAATCCGAACCCGGGATATCACCGGAATTATCCAGGTGTTTTCAAGACCTTCTGAGTGGTTCCACTAAGTTGTCTGCCTGTATGTGTATGTGTGTGTGTGAGTTTTTGTCTGTTATCATCTCTCTGTTAGCATATTAATACACTGCTCCCAGTGTATAAAGCTATAATGATGATTATGCTAAAGAGTTGAAATTTAGTATAAAAATCAGTCTACCAATGAGTTGTGCTGTTTGGAAAATATTTTTATGACGTCAATAACCCTCGAAAAAATCGAAAGGTTATAAAACGCGGAAAAATTATGCGGTTAGATTGAGATTTGGCGCGCATGTATGAGAATGACATATGTGCCAAAGTGTATCTCATTGTGAACATTTTTTAAAAGTACAAGATTTGTACATTTTTTAAGTACAAAATCGGAAAATAATACAATCGAGTTAAAATTTGGTATAAGTATACACCTTTACCTTTAGTATACTCGTATACTCTCTGCCTACTACCTTTAGTATACTCGTATACTCTCTGCTCCAGAAGTTATTCTGAGCCTTTCATCTTGATCTTGTTATAAGACTTGGTTGGCGGCTTTCATTTTACATAACAGTAGGAATTGGAAGACCTCTCTTATTAGAAGTCACTCTTAAATAGTGAATGTGATTCAGAATCCTATTGCTCTTATAAGGCACCTTTCAGGCACCATTTGCAGTAAAAGCTTTAATGGTAACCCACTTCAATCCTCTGGTAACACTGTATGACATGCAGATGGATCCAAGATGTGTAGTGACTCTAGTAGTGGTATGTATAAAGCTAATAATCAATTAAAAGCTGTGTATTACGGATTAGTTGAATCCATTAGTTAGATACTGAAAAATTATGAAATATGGAATTTTATCATGAGGAGCAGCCTCTCAAACAGTTATAAACAAGGTCGTTATTGAACAAAAACTTTATTAAGACTTTACTAAAGAAGAATATGACAGAACATAGTATTCCACTCTGCAGAAAACTGAACATTCTACCAATTCAACAACTTTTTGACTATACTTGTCTGAACAGAATTAAGACTGGTAAACATACTCTAATGTCAGTAAATGAAGGACGAACAACCAAGATAAAAACTCGAAATCTTTACGGACTGTCATACAGTAAGACCACTACAGGACAAAGACACTGGATATACCAGGGTCGGTCAACTTGAATAAAGAAATCTTTGACATCCATTATCGAAAGCTCTGTACCTATGCGACATCGGGGACCTGTGTGGCAAAGAGAGGAACTAAGCTATATCTGCCACTAAGGTTAAGCTGGTAACTGCCACTAAGTCCCAGGGATCGCTGATGTCTACTTTTAATTTCAAATATTCCCGCCATTGAGTTGACAGTCTTTCTATATAGCTCTATAGTCTCTGGGATATACCAAGCTGCGCTACTTCTCAACAACTTACCTACAGAACAAATTAGGAAATAGAAACTTACAAACGGACAATCAAACAGCACTTAATAAACGACTTGGAGAATAAAAAAGAGTTAAAAAGAGTAAATGATAAAAAATTTATCAAAATCATACACTAAATTGTTTGGACAAAGATGACTTTCAATTATTATATAGAAGTAGAATTAGGATAGTAGAAAGGTTGAGGAGACTAAGGATTGAGTGAGTCGGTTTAATAGACAAAAGTAACGCACCAGTTCCTTTTTCTTTTCCCATATAACCATTGTCCATAAATCTGACTTTTGTCAGCCAATGGGTGCCTAGTTTTAATACCCAGCAATTTAGCTCCGTAAATGCATAAAACATCCCTAGGGGCATAAAAGTGTGATTTGCGTTCCAAGGGACATAAAAGTGCATTTTACGTTCATAGGGACGTAAAATTCATTTACGGGCAAGGTCGTTCCCTATGAAAACCTCATTTACGACCCAATTCGTAGGTAAAAGTACTAAAAAGTTGTTTTTGTTATTGTTTTAGGTATAAATAGCGAATCAGAGCCCCAGTTACCACGTAGAAAGAAAAATCCAGCCTATGCATATCGTACTCATAGTTTTCTTAAATCTCCTTGCAATACATCAAATAGACATTTATCTACCTCATTAGATAGAGCTAGGGTATGTTTTAACATTCTATCATTGATTTTAGTTATATAAGAAGGGACGATAATTAAAATTTTTAGACTAATGTTTATGAAAGTGCTGTTAAAGGATTAATAGCTGTAGCTGATATTATTTCTATGTGTTAGAAAGGATATCATATGCTGATAAACTGAAGTTAAAAGCAACTTCGCGACCAAGCGTGCTTATACTCTCTAGTAATTAGATTTTTTTGTAATTAAATTTAATAGTTAATAAGACTTATTTCCATGACAATAACAATAAATCTTAATAATTTCAATAATCTTAATAATCATACGTAACTATATTTCACATATCCCCTGGCTTAATCATATCTGCGGACAAAATTATAATCTATTTGGAGTGATCTCCAAGGCCTGCTACCATTAACAGACCATCCTGATCCTTTAGTACAAATCGTATCCTCTGAAACCCTTCCAGATAATCCTGTCAGACGCATGAGAAGACAGTGGCCGAGAGACTATTTCATCCCACCGTAAAATTAACCCTCTTGTATTTGATTTCACAACCTCCTACAGCGGAAAAAAATAAGAGGTACTTGTTGAATTTCGTCTTTTGCTGTCGGAGGCTGCAGGAAAATTGAACAAGTAAATATCTATTGTATCACAATTATTTATATATTTATCTAGTTCATTAACAACTAGCCTATCTTCTATCTATCATTATTATTTGTTAGGGTCATTTTAGCGTTTCTACTCTTTTAATTGCTACTTTACTGATAACCCCTAGAGTTTATGCACACACTGCACCAGAGAAGATCTCGGTACTTCTATCCTCTCCTTTACGGCACTGCACCTGTGATCTGGTTTACAGTTTGTCTAGTATATTTTCTTTAGCTACCCTGACATTAGTCATATCTAGCCCGCTAATTACTAGTTAACCAATCTCACCAGTTCCTCGAGTCTTACCAGGTACTCGTTATACTTTCTGCTCTGTCCAGTCCGGTCCAGTCCGACAAGTAGTGACGCCTGTAGAAACCCTGAAGATGTGTATAAACCCATTCCCATAGCCCTGGCCAGAAAGCCAAAGTTCCGCAGATCACTAGGAGGCGTCTTCCAGAACTGAACACATCATCCTAACTAGAGACACCCTTAACCCGGGTCTCCACTTTCACAGTGCTCAGTCCGAAGGTTTAATATCTTTTCGACCCTCCACCGGCCCGCAGAACTTTGTTTTTACATGAGCTGGAGACAACGGAAACGTGGATCCAGACTTGTCTCAGACGGAATCCAACCCCACATTTGCGGGGGTTTGGTTTAGGAAAACCACCTAAAACCTAGGCTGGGTTGCTCGGCCTTGAATTCAAGACCTCCCGAGAAAATTGTAAAAGGGATAACCTTATATAAGGTCCTCATCCGACTGGATGAGTCCAGTGTCCATTTAGTGCCACTGTTTTTCTTATGTTTCTTATAATATGCAATTATTATCAGAATTATTATAATCTCTAATACCTTTCTAGTTTAAATTAACAAAATAGGTCATAAATGAAGTCCGAGAAATAAATCCTCTGGTTATGTCCATTAAGGCTATTAAAACCATTGAGCTACTAATATACCGTATATCTAGAGGGCATTTTTTTGGAAATCAGGCACTGTGCATAATCCCCGTCTCCTGTTGGGCAATTTGGTCCTAGCAAACCTTTTTCTATTTTTAATACTTTTATATTAGTTTCTTTAAGAATAGATTCCAAAAACTATATAAAAAATGGATTTTTATTCTTGATAAGTACATTAATATAGCCAATAATGCTCTATGTATTACTTTACTTAATTGTTCTGGTATTAAAAGACATTAATTATTACTTTTCCTCATTTACACCGTAGGTATATAGGAAATGAATTGTGTTTGCGAAAAATCCGAAACCGGGATGAAACCGGAATTACCCCGTTTCAGGTTTTTTAATACCTCCTGAGTGGTTTCCACAAAGTTATCTGTCTGTATGAGTGATAGTGTGTCTGTTATCGTCCTATCTCTCAGTGAAATCTTTTATGATGTCACTAAACTGGAATAAAGTTGCGATTAGTTTGAAATTTAGTACGCATGCAGCCATATATAAGACTAACATATGCGTCAAGTTTCATCTCATTATCAGCATTAGTTCAATTTTATCAAATGACTTGTGTATGTTTTATTAAAAATCAGTAAAAAAGTCCTAAGTTGAAATTCGGTACAAGTTTATACTATTACGTAATAAATAAGTACACTACGTTTTGTTTCAATTAAACAAGTAAATCCATGTTTTTTGTTGGATCATAAAAGTTAAGCAGCATCGAGCGTGGTCAGTGCCTGGATGAGTGACTGCAGGGAATGAGTCGTATGTATTTACTATCTGAGGATAAGCGAAGCGAGTCCGAAGACGTGTTGCAGTATAAATTTGGCGAATTGTATTTTCTGAGGAGGCGCGAAGCGAGTCCGAAGTAGGGAGGATGAGCGTAGCGAATCCAATCTAATCCGTAAAAGTTCTGAGGTTCCCTGTGCCCGATTTTTTTTAGTGTTAATTATAATTAATGTAAGTATTTTATACCTATGCAGAATAATTAGGTAATAAAATTCTCTATTTTAAACTTAAATTAAAATAGTGTAAATTATGCAACTTATTTGTAAAGGGACATCTTATTTCTACATAAATTTATTTATTTTCAAGCGATAGCGTCAGTAAATAAATAATCAGTAAGCTTAAATTCTAAAATCACTTTACTGCAATATTACATTTTAACAAGATTTAAGAGAACAGTATACACTACTTTAGATCATAAATTAACATAAGTTTTTGCTCTGTTCAGAAATGATTTTACTTATCTGCTTTCAATTGGCAGTAAATTAGGTGCTTCACTGCCTTTTTCAAATAATGAATGATTCAATAAAGTATACAATAAGAAGGGATATATAGCATTTAAATAAGAAAAGTTACAAACAATATTAAGTATCATTAATAATATGCCTATTACATGATGTTTATTTTAATTTAACGAAATATGTAATGCAAAATATTTTTTTTGAGACAATACTGTGTTCAAGTTTTAAATATTTTTGTAAAATGGCTCACGCCGTCAATTATAAATAAATAAATAAATAAATACTTACTATTTTATTGTAAAATAAATAAACCTAATATACATTTCGATAAGAAATTATGTCTTAAAGTAGTTATATAACTATCTATCTATTATATTCTATTAGTATATAATAGAATACAAATTTAATGTTTTTTTTAGTGAACAATTTAAAAAAAAAAACATTGATAGTTCGAATAGTAATTTCTTTTTTACCAATGAAAATTCTGAATAAATTGTTTTAGATTATCGAAAATTATTTTACTTATTTACAGTATAGTGCAAGTAAAAATTTGTTAGACTGAGTAGCAAAACATGCTAATTTTTGTATAATTAATTAAAACCTTCGTTGAGCGATAAAATTAAATTCAAACCAAATCGCCCAACCCAGGGCATTTGGTTTGCCTACTTTACCAGGCATTATGCACAATGCCCGAGAAAAGTAGGTAATATAAGCTTCTTTAGTCGTATTTACCAAATCGCCCAAGGCAATTGCGCATATTGCCCGCGTTTGTCATACTGCCCGCAACGTATATACTAATACTATATACTATACTAGTATAGTATATTAGTATAGAAGAATTACGTTTGTTCCAACACTCAGAAACCGAGATTTTACAGTATTAGATGTTTTTTAGACCTCCTGAGTGGTTTTATTAAGTTGTCTGTGTATGCGTGTGTTCTTTTATTATAGTGACTTGAAACTTCTAGTTGTTCTATCAGGAAAATCATTTTTCTATGACATTATTAACCTTTATTTATAGCTCGGCAAAAATTGTTTTAAAAAATTCATCAAACACGAAAAAAATTACGAATGCACGCCTGGTCTAATTCCTACATTAGACTAGCAAATGTGCTGCGTTTCATCCTATGATATGAATGAGTTTTTAAATCAACGTTAAAAATCAGACAACCATTAAGTCCAAATTTGAGTCCAAAACTGTCCAGAGTGTTTTCATTTATGTTAAAAATAAGTATACAAAGGTTTGCTGTAATTACAACAGAGGTAGTAAATTAAAGTTAACTACCTCTCTTGTAACCACCAGTCCAATAACTTCTACTGTTATTAATTTATAATTACTAAATAAATGACATATAACCTAAATGGACATGACATGAAGATTTAGTTCTCTGAACTTTCTGATAACTTGTTTTATTCATCGAACTTGACAGGGTTCATATGTTATTAACATGGGAATAAGTCTTTGGGAATAGTTGAGAGTCTAAAGCCGTTTGTAAGTTAACTATCAACTATGGTACAACAGCTTCTTCCATTTTAAAATAGAATGGCAAGAAATTACCAAAAGTTAAAGATGAATGGATGCACTTGGATTATCGATAAAAGTGTTCAGGAATTTAACAATTGAGAATATTTCAAAATTGGAAGACATTGGCTGGACGCCAATGTCTAGCTATAAATTCCTTGAATATTGGACTATATCTTAGCAGTTTTAAAGTCTAAGGTGGATATCGATCACAAAAGAATGGATATAAGCTATTGAGGATTTGAACTTTATTTTAACGGCATAAAGTTAAGATATTAATATTTAAAGTTTTGGTTTTATTAGGTTGAAAACACGCCAAAAAAGTAAGATTAATTCTATTAATTTTTTAATGGCCCTTATCCTTACGAATGTATCTATGTACACCGAGAAAATTCTTCCGTCTCTGGTCTTTGGCAGACTGTCAATTGATTAAAACCAAAACTTTTACCATTTCACTAAAATAATGTATTATTTGACCTGCAAGAGGCTTATTTTTAAACTTACGTTGTATGACATTTTATGAGGAAGGTCCAAACATATAAAAAGAAAATGTTTTAAAATATAAGTTTGACAGAAAATACATATTGCAAGCTAAAAATATTTGGTTATAAAAATACTTAGCTTATAGAAACTTGAAAAGCCACACAGGAGTTTAAAAACAGGCCTCTGTCATAAGTTTGAAATATTGCTAGGTAATGCCAACCAGACGTTATTCAAACTCATGATATCAATGTCATATAGATACGTCAAATTTAATAAAAATAAGATATGATATTCTTTACAGATATCAGTTTAGAAATATCACTTATGCCACTTTGTAAGTTAAATAATTTCTGAGTTCGATCTATATAAAATTATTGTAATTTTACCCAGTTTAGTGCGAGAGGAATTCTACTGCTAAACTAATGCAATCCTGAAACTGTTTGGTCATTCTAGGTTTGGCCTTTTGTACCTTTATAAATAATATCGAATATAACCTAGAAAATTAAGTCTCTATGGACCTCTAATTTACTATCTTTTTAATCGGATGTTAAAGAAGAGTAGCCAATTGAAGAGGGTAGTAGAGATTAAAGAGGTTATATTTTCCACAATTTGAAAAAGCAATTAAAGAATCAGCTACCATCGATACTTGATGTTGGATATGAATATCCCTGGACTGGTATCGGCTTAATGCCATCATAAACAAGCGTTAAGCTATAACTCAACTAATAAAGTTATATCAGTGAATAACTTCTAGTCTCAATGAGTACAACGAGCCCTCTGAAGATGATGGTGTTATGCCGAAACCGGTCCAGGGATATTCATATCTAACAGCAAGTATCCACGGTAGCTGATTTTTAAAATAAGGTCTTAGAGGGTTAACCGTCAAAAAAGTGCCCCTAAATCATGTGTTGAAAAACACAGGTATATCAAATAGCCACATGTGTATGGTTTTATCTACTGAATATATTTGGTGAAACTAATCAGAGTAAGTTAAAGAGTTTATAGAGTTTGAGAACCAAATATATTAGGTTAACTTAAATATTTAAGTCAAAGAAGAGGGCCAACCTAAAAGAATGAGGGAAATTGGGGTATTTTTTAAAAGCCACTGTGAACTATTAAACCGCAGTTGTTTTATCCTGCACCAGTTAATGGCTACTTACGTTAGCTCCACTAAATTAATTTGGTTCTACCAAATCAATTGGTTTCCACCAAATGCATTTGGCTTTACTAAATCACTTGGCTTTATAAAACCACGTGTTGGATTGACATGGATTACATTTTTTAACTCCAGCTACCAAAATACAGCAATTGATCTAAATGTGCCTGTTTCCATAAATGTTTCGATATCAGAACGTATCGCCACATGAAACGCAAACATTAACAAACTACATTTCAATTTCGTAAAAAACCACAACAGGACTCTGTGGAGCAAAAAGGAGTTGAAGTTAATTGAAAACCTGCTCAAACCAATTATCCGTTTTAGAAATCGGATCAATACAGGTCCTCAGGAAATTTTCTTACTGTTATTAATTTTTTGTAGACAACAAACAAGCGGCATCTACTTCGACATTTCACTTTAATTTATCATTAATATCAATTAATTTATTATATCAATTAGTTTAAATTAGTAGTTTTATAATCATTTATTTTATATAAAGAAAATAGTAAACACTGAACAACAAGTAGTTTTTTTTAAATATTTAAAACATAGTATTTTCTAAAAACTTTACATTTTCATTGCAACTTTATAGCAGCTTTTTGGTGCGATTTTATTTACATTTAATTATTTTTAAGGCTAACACTATTACATAAATAGTTATTTTTTAGCAGGTTTATATATTTTTTTGTTGTTTTTCTCTTTTACATTTTAATAATTGGGTGACGTAAATTATGTAAAAAGAGGTAACTGTTGAAGTAATTTGAGTTTTTAAGAAAGTTTAGTTAATTTTGATGGTTCTGTAGTTTTCATTAATTTTCATTGGTTAAGAGCCATAAACAGACGAGGCTGCAGTCGACGGTTATATTTTACTCCCAAATAGATTTTAAGGAATTATTGAAAGTGTAACGTTTCTCGTTAAGAAAAAGACGCAGCTTGCCTGAATTTTTAGAGAGGAGAATAAAATGTATGACGGGCAAATCTCGGCATACCGATATGGTATATGATAAGCGTAATATCATATTAATAAATATTTTCTCCGATATCCCTCTGTAACATATGTTGCTATCAAGTCATTTTTTTAACTGCTTCGTTTCCAATGATTTAATATTAAAAAGACCTAAGTAAGGGCTCTGAGCGGAATTACTGGAGTTTTTTTCTGATTAAATCATTTCGATTAAAAGCTTTCACAGGACTTCTCATAACATTTCCTAAATATGATACAATATAATACTGAATAAGTTTATAGACTGTCCTCATTTTTGGTATCACAAATTGAGGCATTTTAAATTTTTTAATGTAGTCGTTATAAGTATAAGCAAAATTAAAATTAGAGTCAAATAATTCCAGAGTATTTTTGATCAAGTTTATTTAACGTTTATATAGATATTTACTTTAAAATACTAATAAAAGTTTAAGCAAATTACCTCTTTTAAACAATGATTTAAGTTTACCCTTTGAAAATGCATGGCGTTTGTTATTTATTTTACAATAATTATGACAATGAACTGCGTAGGCTTTCGCGGTTATTGTTGGAAGATTCAGATAATCCTGTGGTAACCGCGTCAATGTAGATGAGGAATCTGATATTTCGCTTCAACTGCGGGAGGTATCTTCAGGGATGTAGACATTATGAATGAAAACACAATCCTCACTGGTGTGAATGGTTGAGTTTTGTAGAGCATTGTGTTTTTATCCACGATTTCCTAAATCCTTGAAGATGTCTGCCCACAGAGAAAGCGAAACGTCGGATTCGTTATCTACATAGACGCAGTCATCACCGGAAAACCTAAATCTTCAATAATAAAAACATTTGATGAATTTGGTGTCAGAAAAGAACAGGCAGGAGGATACTTTTTTAGGACAGAAATTTATTTCTTTTCTTACTTTAGACTTACTTGTTTAGTTACTTAATTAGATTTTTACACCCGCTTAGTTTTTTACATTTTTAAAACTCAAGGTGGTGTCCCAGAATTACTTGAGTTTCCATTGAGAATATTAAAAAGGACTTATTTCTTTGTTATAAGTATAGCAATAAGTCTTACTCAATTTGAAGTAATATTCTTATATACCACTTCAAGTAATGTATAGGGCTGATAGTGTGTAAATGTCATATTCCAAATAAAATCTCGCGACATTTTTAGTTGATCTAAGAATTGAACGTGAGTAGTTGTTTTAACTTTTGTAAAACCAGGTTTCACCTTTTGGCTACAGCAATTTAAACCTTAAAAACTCAATTTAATTACCCTTGACTCCCCTGTGTCTTTATGTCTCTACATAATTATGACATAACACTTAATTTGTATGGTGTTTAAAGTAATGTCCTAAAATCCGAAATTTAACGTACATTTATTCTTTCGCGCTAATGTTCCTGTTGTTAAGTAGAATTATTTACTCATTTATATTAAAGAACGTTTTATTTTTATCGTTCGCCAAATCTAGAGTGGCTATTTCTAAAGTCTAGCGAGAAGGGTTATTTTATCGTACTTCTTAAAAGGACGTCCAATGTTAATAATGGAACGCTTAAAATTGGTTTTTGCTTTACTGGGTTTTACCTTTCATTTACGTCAATTGGGGTGATTGATGTAAATCTAGTCAGGATGACTAACTTTGCTTCTAAATGAGCTATCGCCATAAAATAGGTATCTGCCCCACCAAGTCCACAATCAGGAGCTTCAATTACCCATTTGTTTTGGTTATCGTTGTCCTAGTATGGCAATCACATTGCTAAAATATGTTTTTACAGAATCTTTTGAATGTCAAATTAGTGCATACATGTTATGGACCTTTTTGGAAACTAATCTTCATAGTAAGCAATCCCCGGACTAATATCACAAAATACAGAGAGACTAAAATGAAATGTTTTTATTAAATCTGAAGATAACTTGTTCTGGAATTTTAATTTTCAAATTTTTATCAACCCAAAAAGCTTCCCTTATTTGGAGCTTTAAGTCCTTCGAACCCCAAAGTCCTTGGGTTTTTCCAAGGACTTCCAAACCCCAAGCTCCTTCTTCTAAGGAGCTTATAATATATCATAACTAAAATCAATACTTCAATCCTCTGCCTGCTTAAAACACTTAATCACCTCCACCACAACTATTCGTGTAGAACTTTTAAAAAAAGTTTCGAATAATGTCCAATGTATTGGTCGCTACCTTCGGATTCAGTATCACTTAATGCAACACATAACATTATAGTTATTAATATCCTGCTGTCAAATACCAAAATTAGAAGGTTCACTTATTTCACCTTTTATCGAATTATTGATACATATTTTAAACCTAAATAGTGCACAATATTTTTTATTTTTAAATACATATAAGCTGGAAGGCACATTATGTTGTCTAGAAATAATGAATTTTGCGACGTTAAGGTTTCTTCTGTTTATCTCTTGAGATAAAGAACATAGAAATGGCAAAGAGGACAAATCTTATTTCTATGTTAATAGCATTAGAATAAATCTTACTTAAATCCAAATAAATAATAAAAATTTTTCGTTTCAAGTAAAAAATCTTTTATTTTTATTTATCAAATGCAAGCTTTTGTAGATAATGTATTTAACAGGTTTTACAAGACCTTATATGGGTAGCTAATATCTTGTTATTCATATTTTAGCTAACATTAGAGTCGACAATCGTTTCACTGTAGTAATCAATGAGGTTACAAACAGCTTTTTAACAGTTAGGCTACCACTAATGTAGATTTAGAACAAATTTAAGGAACCATAAAAATGGTTTAAGTAATAAATTATAAAATACCGAATTATAAGGTTTGAATACTATTTCTTAAAATTTAAAACAAGCATTAATTAACTAACTAAATTAATGGATTGACTTATTTAATAAGTTCTTTGTAATCAAAAGGCAAGACGTAAAAAATGTGACCGTCGAGCTTTTGGCTTTCTGACAAAGGATCAGGTGGTTTGCCGAGTTTGATCGGGGAATTTTAGCCTCGGAGTCCCTTATTTTGAAAAAACCCTTAAATTAATGTTTCCTCTATAATGGTGTCTTTATTGGTTTTATCAAAAAGTAAAGCCATTTAACTTTTATGATAAAACAAATTTTTAGGTTTATCAAATTCTTGGCGAATAATTTTTTTTAACCATTAAAATTAGTTTATAATATTCCCGAAAGTAAAACACTAAATAAAATAAATAAATAAATAAAAATAATTTATTTCCTGTTAGAGTATATATACAATGGTTTGTATTAGTCTATTATTTATAATGTAAGATTTTCTAACAAAAAAAGGGAGATGTTCAGGATGCACCCTGCTCTTCCACATCCCCTTTTTATAAATTACACCCTGACACGTATAAAACCCTTAAAATTGCATATTTTTTCTATGTTATCGTGTTTAAGATACAGGCAGACTTAAAAATTAACCATATTCTATCAAACTATTGATAATATATAGTTTTCCTAATGAAAGAGAGAAGCACAGCTCTTGTATATTCTCATATATTGTTTGTCATATAATGCTGAATATTTGGTAAACCACGTACTTTTAGTATTATATGCCAAACATTAAATCATCATATATGAAAGCTGCTCTTAGCACAGCTCAGTGTGCTACTTTCTTTCTAGAATATAGTTGATTTTCGACTGTGCTACATGCATTTTAGGATGTAAATTAATGATTTTTGTTGTATTTTCGGTAATATTTAAAATTATATTTCTAAATCCATTAAACCAATTTTGATGGTTAAAAAATTGATAAATTCAATTTAATTTAAAAATGAGCCCATTATTTTTTTGATAAATCCAATAGAAACATAAAATAGAATTTGAGGCCATTATCCTGACTCTAAAGGGGCTCCAGGGTCAAATTTTCCCGATCTGAAATGGCAGACCTTCTGACCCTTTAACAGAAAGCCAATATAAGTCTATCTACAGGGTAAACCCTATGAGGCTCAACGATCACATTTTTTGCGTATGGCTGTTTACAGTTAAAATTACACGAGGTCGAGTAAAACTTATTCCTTTTAGTAAAACTTACTCTATTTCAAGTAATAATCCTAAATAGTAAGTCACCTAAGTTATGGTGGGCGAATTTGCAAAGAAAAAATGGGTTGTGGGGTTGAGGTCGTGAAAGGAGGAGATTTTTCCGAGGAAAGAACAACAACAGCGCAATAACTAAATAAGCGACTAACTATACAAATAAATTAGCTAACAACTTATTAACAATGTGACTAAAATATACTAAATAAATATTAACTAAATAAATTGTTCAACTTCATTTGTAAGCAAGCGAGCTCAATTTTTAAATAGGTCAACTCAATTTGTAGATTAGTTACCAACACCTCAATAACAGAATACTCGATAATAATAAGCTAACAACTAATATAGCGCAAACAGCGCAAAAGTCGATAATAAATAACTAACAAACTCAATATGCAGATTAGCGCAACAACTCGATAATAATAAGCTAACAACTTAATATACAGATTAGCGCAAACAACTCGATAATAAATAAGCTAACAACTCAATATGCAGATTAGCGCAAACAACTCAATACTCAAAAGCCATCAACTCAATATACAGATTATATCGTACAAAAATATAATACATAATATTTATGTATTATTTATTATTTGCAAATATATATGTGTGTGATATATATTATATATATATATATATAATATTAATATATAATATAATATATATATATTAATAATATATAATATATATAATATATATAAACACTAATTGAATGATAAGCGATGAAATGTAAATAAGCTGGTAAAACTATTCATTGAAGTATTCAAAGTCTTGGTATAATTAGAGTTGCTGCTATAAATATTTTATTAAATAAGTTGGTACGTACATATTATTACATTTATAAGATATGATGTTGTAGAAATAGATTTAAATAAAATACTTAGTAATATTGCTTCAATATCAAGCAAGCTATTTATAGATAAATCTAAGCTATGCCCTTTTCTGTGTTTGCATTTCTATGTTTTAAGCAGATAATGCATCTTATGTTTAAACCTGGCGTTGCTTAATAAGCATAAGCTTTGTTGTCAGCATTGTTACGCTTACTTCGTATAAACCCTAAATAAACATGGTTATTTTATTAGTAACTGGACCATTTATTTTTAAATATTATAATTACATTGCGAAATTATCAGTGATTCGGACATCTTATTTAAAAATTATAGCAAATTGTGTTAGGTGAAAAGTTCAAAAATATCGCTAATGAGGCAGCTTGTATGGTGAGAAGTGGACTTATTTCAGAGATTTATGTTTTATAAACTAAGTAGTAGCGTAACTACATTTTGCACTTTTTCCTGATTTTTTAAAGAAATTAAAACATTTTAAAATTTGCATAAGCAAAGCTTTAAATTAGAATGAATTATGCTGTGCAGTGTCGATATTGGAATGATCACCATAATTATACTCTGTGGAATACGTATCCACATTTTCTTTTAAAAATCCGGAAAAATCGTGTAACAAGTAGTTATGCCACTGATCAGGCCAGGCCATAAAGCATAAACCGGGGACAAGAAATGGATTGTTTGCTAGCAAGCACTTATTTTAATCAATATCATCCCGGTTAGCTAATCTCCCCGCCAGAATTTTTAATGATAGAGGTATTTAACTATTATTGACAAACAACGAATTTTACGAATTGCATTTTATTCCTTTGCTGTTAATACAGCAGCTAATTCAAGATATAGGCTTAAAACCGAATGAGCGATCAAACGATTAACAGGGTCACTTAGCGTGCTACTTAGCTAACAGGCTACTTACAGACAGACTTATGCTTGAGTGTGGGCTTAAACTTCGTTGCTTGTTCTGCCCATTTCATTAATACCGTATTAATACTGTTATAAAGGCTTAGTCTCAGCTGCAAATATAACAGCTTGCTAAATGTGGCCTTGAAACTGTATTGCACCTATTCAGCGTCTAAAGGAATAAGCAATACAAAGGATTTCGAAGTGCCCTTGAAATTAATGCTGTAGTGGGGCTTAATCCTAGCTGCTAGCATAGCAGCTTGTTGAATGTGAAACTATATTGCACCAGTACAGCGTCAGTATTAAGGAATCAGCAGATAAAAATTTAAAATATTTACCAAAAGCCCTTGAAATTATGTTGTAGTGAGGGGTTAGTCCAAGGTGCTAGTATAGCAGCTTTTAGAATGTGGCGTTGCTTTTAAAACTGTGTTGCTTCTATTCAGCATCTGAATAAAGAAATAAGCAATTAAACAATTAACAGAGTTTCTAAGACTCCTTGAAATTAACGCCGTAGTCAAGGCTGCTAGTGCAGCAATTTGCGAAACGTGCCCTAAAAACTGTATTGTACGGACACATTCAGAAGTTAAGAGACTGTTGCTTAAAGGACTGTACTTCTCAATTAGTTAATAATTGAATTAATATTTTATTTAAGCCGCTAAGAGTAGTTCTTTTCAGTCATTTGTACGGGATTTCCAGTCTGTGCGTGGTAAGATAAACAGAAAGCGACGTATTAAACCCTTTAATAATGGTTATAACTTATATTCAATTACTGTAATTTATTTTAATGGAATATAAATTTTAATCTGTAACCTTTGATTTATGATTATGAGTTTTTCACATATCTAATTTATAATAATACCTAAGGTATTTTAGGTACCTTCTCCAATGGAAAGGAGGAAGGACCTTCCTTCTCCTTCCTTGGGAGGGAAGGTACCTTTCTTTTTTTTTATTACCTGAATTTAAACCTCTTTTTATATTATTTATAATATTACATACAGATTTATTAGTTAAATAAACAAAATATTTCGAATACTGAATAGGCTTCAAATTTATTTTCCAAAATTAAAACTAAATAATTGAAATAAAAAAGGGTAAGGTAATGTACAATGAATTGCTTCTGCGACAATAGCACACTTTTATCAAGCTGTAGACATATTTATTACTGCACAGAAAGTGCTTAGATGCTTATTGTACTCTACTGTACAATTTTTGTTTGCTTTTTACACTTTTTAATCTGTTGCGAAGTTGGGTAATGCCAGAAAACACTAGCAGATCGATAACAGTCAGAGAGATGGTAAAAGGTGTAATCAATAGCTGTTAGTGATAAAAATGTTTAAGAGTTATAAAGTTCGTTTTTAAGTTTATTGCTCTACTTTAACTGGTTCGCTGTAGATGCCCTAAATAAAAACTCAAAGATTAATGATACAATAAAACTTGTTCTATGTGCTTACTTCTCCTTAATAAAATAATTAACTTTTAAATTATCCTCTAATTTTAGGATAGGGATATTAAAAAGATCTTAAATCGTATAATGATTATAAAGACCCAAAAAGATTATAACGTTATTTCTTTATTCGTATAGCTATTGCTTACGAAGGTACAACTGGTAAAGACAAAAATAAAACTAAACCATCCGGCGATGAAGGCTTTGAAGTTTATTCGAACCTATTGGTTCGAATGGACTTCAACGTTGGGACTATTGGTTCGAATTTGAGTTTATAATCTACTTTGACGCAGTCATCTCTCCTAGATATCGATTTTGGAGAGAGAGATAAGATCTATAGACTCAAGGTTGGGTCTTGCAGTAATAATCACTGAATTTTCAAAAAATAAAGAATGTGTTATAAGTAAAACTATATGCTCTACATATGGTATTTAAGTTTGATAGATCACAACGTTAAATTATCCATTGGGTTAGATAGTTCAAGTATAATTTTGCTACTCAAAATTATATTATCTTAGAGTGCTCGAGCGTTCCGTTTGCTAAATCAATAGAGTTCATTACAAATTTGCGAAATTCAATTCATAGCTAAATTTCTGGCAGAACCTTATCTTTGTGTATTTCAGCACTAGGTGTAGAAATTCCCCGCAACTTGCCCCCTATGTAATCTTAACCTTGTATATCTTATTTTATCTATGTTGTTTAATCATTGATTTCATTTAATATTAAGAGTAACTTTTATTGTAACATAAAATGGTCAAATAAAAATAAATAAATATTCCTACATGCATGAGTGCATGTAGCATGCCCTCTATTGCCGACGAAATAGACAGCCGCATTGCCGTCTATTTTTTTCTTTTCTATTACATTTTCTCTCACACTACATCGCGTTATCTACTTTTTTAATGTTATTATTCTAAATACTATTATATATTAAACGTTATAGATACTATTCGCATTAAAGAAATTTCTTATCATAAGATATGAATGATACTATTCTTGTCACCTTTATGTTTTTAATACTTATGAATCAGTAGTTTTAATTAAATGGAATTATATGTTTAATGTTTGCATGAAAATTAAATGTATTTTGCAACTAAAGATATTTTATAACTATATCACTTTACTGTTAACTTGCCAAGTTATCAGATTGGAATTTTGAACATAATGGCTTAAAGATTCTTAATAAAGATATTAAAAATATATTTTGTATTTTACCATATTTTTAGAGAGTTAGTAGTCAATCAGTATAAAACCTGAAGGTATTTAGTAATTATATCTTTAGTTAAATTGGCAACATTAAGTACGTTTGAAGTTTGAATGGTCTAAAAGTTCCAAACTGAACTACTAAAAGTATTGCTCTCGACGTGAAAAATAGTTACTTATCATTTTATTAATAACCTAAATAGAGGGATAAAACTGCTTGAAGATTCAATTATAACTACTGTCATCTGTTCTATATTCTATTTGACTTTTGGAATAATTCTTGAGAAAATGTGTTGACAAGATTGTACATTTTTGTAGTATAAATGGTGAGTTAGTTTAAACCCTAAGAAAAAAAAACTGTTTCTATAGTTGCATCCAGATGCATAGAGTGAACCCTAGGTTATAGTGGATAGTTTGGTGTATTAGAAAGCAAAATAATGGTCTTAAATTTCTTAACAAAACTGAACAGTTTGTATTATACTAGATTTGTAGAAGTGATCAGTTTGTTTTTAGTTGAAATGTTTTAGCATTGTTTATATGCAAAATAATAAAAAAAGAGTTATTGAAAGAATAGAGATATTGGTAGTAACAGGGCCTGATGTATGTGTAATGTGCAGTGCTCGGAGAGGGATGCGGAGGGTAGCAGCAGGAGAAGTAAATCTGAAGGCCCCCATTCCCCTGGCCCTACTAATCAGTACAAGCTCCTACGCAGTGATTCAGACCCATCAGACTTTGCCCAACAGTTGGTAGGTAAACACGCAACAAGGTTCGTAGACTAAGATCAATTCGTCTGCAAGTCAAAAGTTAAAATGTTGAAATATCCGCACGTTAATGCTTGATATCAAGCCTTATATTAGCTACTTGTCAAAATCTCCAAAAAATAATGAAGTCACATACTATGCCCCACTTACGATCAAGCAATTTAACAAACTTACTTGATAATTCAGTGAAGCAACTCTGTGTGTGTGTGTGTGTTATAATAAGGTTGGTATTCATGCTTGAAAAACATGTGAAAAGCAGTCGGTCGATAATCATTCTTGTATGATTAACTTACATTATTTAGTATGTAGGAAAGGCATTTAGTCCTTTTAACAGAAGTTTGTCTAACATGCTTGATTGTTTGTTGGATAAGGAACTCTTCAATCTTTTAGCATAAGTTTATCCAACTTGCATGAGCCTACCTTGGGATCTCATACCATTATTCAGTCCTTCACCAATTTCGCTCCGACGAATCGATCTCGTTTAGTCTCACGACCTTGGATTCCAATTAAATAGGATAGGCCACAGCTTCTAAATCATTGCGGTCAATTTATAATTAGCGAATTTCCAAAATCTCACCAATATATGAATATGAAACCGGACAGAAATCTTTGTACCTTAACCTAGAGTTTGTTCGCATAAATAAGTGGGAGGAAATTAAATAAACTGTACTTATAATAAAAAAATTGAAATTAGTCAAATAATTAAATTAGTTAGACCGTAATCTTGAACCATTTCGAAATTTAATTTCATTTCTATAAGTATCAATCTTGATTTCGTATTTATCTATACCGACACCGATTCATAAATTAGCTTTGTTGTTAAATACGCAGAAATTGATCAGCGTATGAATATAGACTGATAGTCGGTAGTTATTATCAACAAATTATAAATAATCAGATAGAAAACTAGTTGCTTAGGTTCTAACGTCTCGTTTTGCGTTTTCAATTTATTTTAACTTTTCCTATTTATATCGTAGTATATATATATATATAATATATATATATATATATATATAATAATTAATATATATAAATGTATGTATTATAATATATATAAAATTAGTATGTATATATGTTATATATAATATATATATATATAATATATATATAAATAAAATATTATGTGTGTGTGTGTGTGTATATCTGTGTGTTTGTTTCTGTTATCCTCATAGCTTGCAGTGTATTTATGCTACAGAGTTAAAACGTGGTGTAAAAATCAAACTATAGATTTTGTTGTGCTATTTGTAAAATAATTTTGCATATGACATTATTAACTGACAATAATGACTCAGCAAAAATTTAAAATTCATGAATCGCGGAAAAATAATTTGATCTATTTGAGATTTGGAACGCATGTAGTCAAATGTGCCTAGCTTTTACATTATTAGCATTAGTTGAATGTTTATCAAATGACTTGCTTAAGTTTTTTGTGAAAATTGTAAAAAATCAAAAAATAATTTAATTGAGTTGAAATTCGGTTCAGGTATATCCTAACGTATACTAAGTTTCTTTGCTATATGGCAAATATATCTACGGGTTTTGTTGGATTATAAAAGTTAATCAGCATCGAGCGAGGTCAGTGCCTAGATAGATGACCGCTGTGATTTAATCAATGTTTTTACTAAAATAGAACAAGTAAAGCGACTCCGAAGTAGTGAGGAAAAGTTCCGAGTTACCCCGTACCGTTTTTTTACATTTATATAAGAAAACCAAGATTTTTATAAATAAAACTATGCCTTATAAAAACAATACAGTTTCAGTTTTTTTACGAGACTAAATTCGTTCTTTTGTTATTCCATTATTACGTTCGGTTTCGTAAACCTGGTGTTTAAAAAGATAATTTTTTGGATCCGCGATCTCTCCTGGACAAGGTTTAACGTACGTCTATGTAAAACATATCACATACCCTGTCTCCATAAAGGTTTGGAAATTCGCTAAAGTATTAATTCTTGCTTTTATACATCTTGAAATGATTTCATTTACTTTCCCTTCAGTTGCTAGTTAGTTTTTGTAAATGCTTAAATATTTGTTTTAATTTTCATTTTTATGACGATGTAATTTTTTGATTGTGTTTTTTACTTATTTTATACTCTTTGATTTATACAAATTCGGATGTATAAATTTGTAAAATGTATATATTTATTATTATTATAGCCGAATAACGCTGAAACTATTTTTTTAAATGTTGAATAAGTAAAACAAAGCTTTTATCATTATTAATTTCCGAATTATCTTATAGAATGAAGAACTTACAACAGAAACCGGGCTGCCCAGAGTTGTCGCGAGACCCGGTCTAAGCATGCTAGTGACAGAATTCGTCTTTGCACTTTTAATAATGGAAATTTCGATGGGTCAACTGAATACTGTTGTTAAGTTTTAGTAAACATTCGACTATTACTTGACTTAAATAGCAATTTTGTATTAGCATAAGGTTGTAATGATAGATTTCGTTGCTAAAAGAGAAACAGTAGCGGAGGTTATTTCCAAGCTCAAACAAAACTGTTTTTTAACATTTTAACATTACTCTATGTTAAACATAGAGTTACAAACATAACTCTTTGATCTATATTTATTGAATGAAAATCCCAAATAAACAATTGAAAGCAAAGGAGTTAAGTAGTTTTCCTATTTAAAATAAATAAATCTAGATAAAAGCAAACGATCTGTGTAGGTTTTGTACATAAAGTTAAATAAATCAGAAAAAAACAAACGATCTGTGTAGGCTTTGTACATAAAGTAAATGAATCTAGAAAAAACAAAAGATCTGTGTAGGCTTTGTACATAAAGTAAAATGAATCTAGATAAAAACAACGATCTGTGTTTGGTTTGTATAAAATAAATAAATCTAGGTAAAATCAAACGATCTGTGTAGGTTTTGTATATAAAATAAATAAATCTAGGTAAAATCAAACGATCTGTGTAGGTTGTGTACATAAAATAAATACATCTAGGAAAAAAAAATACAAATCTTTGTGTAGGACATAAATAAAATAAACTAGTAAAAGCAAAGATCTGTGTAGTTAACATAAAATTAAATAAATCTAGGTAAAATCAAACGATCTGTGTAGGTTTTGTACATAAAATAAATTAATCTAGGAAAAAACAAACGATCTGTGTAGGCTTTGTACATAAAGTAAATGAATCTAGAAAAAAACAAACGATCTATGTAGGTTGTGTACATAAAATAAATAAATCTAGGTAAAAAAAATTGATCCGTGTAGGCAAGACGAATTCTCATTATACTCCTCGTTGCGGAATCCTTCATCTTCATTCATGGTCACCTTCAGAAAGAACCTAAACATTCATGAAAATTGTAAATAAAATTATAAGAAGTCTTTTAAAATAGAATTATTAAGTCCTAGCAGAAACAGTTAATTTAAAGAAGTAATCGTGAAGGCTGTGCTAATAGAACAAAACAATGGAGAGAGCGGCTCTCGTCCTAGGCTTAAGAACTTGACCATATAGGAGTTTCGGAGGGCTGAGGATCTTTTTTTAAACAATTTCTTTATTGGCAAAGTAATACAATATTATTTTTTGTGTATACTGGAGCCATAATTTAATTTATTGATTAGGTAATTTTTGCCTCTTATTTATTTATTTATTTGTTATTTTTGAGGATCTATAAAGAAGCCTTTTTTAATAGATCTGTATCTTCTTAAAAGATCTCTATTTTTCGAAAAAATAGAGAAATGGCTCTACTAGAAAGCCTCTTTCTAGTAGAGGGGAGAGTTTAGCACTCAGCAAAGACCTTGAGCCCAGATCTCAATTCTTGGACGAAATATAGCCCTTTTCACTGTCGGCTGTTTTGTTTCGGCTTCACGTTAACCTGTACTATTCTTGTTGCTATTATTATTATTGTTGCTTTTGCTATTGTTAGGGAAGTAAGATAGAGCTAATAAAGACAACAAATTAAAATGTAATAAAAAATAGAAAATTTTATTATATTGATTTTATAACAAATATTAGTGGGATAGCTAATTAATAATGGTTTACCTCAGGAGGAGTATCCGTTGGGAACAGATTACTACACTGGGACTTTAGACTGACTAACATTAACTGAATGTATTGAACGCTAAACGGTTATTAAGGCTAATGCGACTATAGGCAAAGTGGCTAAAAGATTGATTAAAAGGCGAATGCCTATGAGAGAAAAACATTTGGCAAAAGACCGATTGTGATATAGGTAAGCCCCTGTATAGATCCCCATTATAAACTCTTAGAAACAATATTCTCACCACTTGTGAGAATATCCAGTGTCAGGACAACTGGAATCAGCAAATAGTTGCTATTTCTTTCTAACCTTCTTCCTCTCGGTCTAACACTATGTCTTAATAGTTCATTTTGGAGGGTTCCCCCACAAATTTAATCATAAATGGGTAAAAAACACTTTGTTAGACACTGAAGTTGTAAAATTGAAAATCTAATTTTCTAATAAACTAATCACTTCCGCGATCCTGGAAACTTCGCAAAAAACAAACAAAACTAACTTCCTTTGTTTATTCCAGTGATTTAAGTTTAGATATTGACTGAATCCTAAAGTTTAATTCACTTGCCAAAATACATTTATTTATTCCTATGAACCTTCTTGTCTTAGTAAAACAGGAGGTTTTGGGGTTAATATTTTAACAATTGGTTTCTTATAGCACATAGCTTGGAATGCTAAAAAATATTAAATTATTTTTAATTATCTCTATTGTTTAGCTTACTTAAAAGATTCGACTCAAAAGAAATTATTCTTTTCTTCAAACCTTATAAATAAAATAACTTAAATAAATAAAATAAACTTTAGAGTAGATTATGAGTTAAAAACTTCCTATCTCTTTAGGGAATAAGTCTAGCTAATTTTCTTTCCTTCATTAAACTACAGCAAAACTTCTTACTCACCACCCATCTTGGGAATTCACTTAGATTTTATAAGACATGAAGTTAAAATATTCAGTAAGATTCTAATATTTAGTAAGAATTTCATAACTAGTCATCACTCTTAACTAGGAGCATGACTTCAAACATGCTTTATGCATGAAGTTTTAGCATGAAGTTTTATTAAATGAAATATTAAACAAAAACTTTAATATCTTCTTTGAATTCGACTAAGTCATAAACATTATGCATGGATAAGAAATTGTATTATTTTTTTGGTAATAATAAATGTAATTCAATTATTGTCATAACTGTTATTCATTACTGTCATGTTTTGACTTGTCATAAGTTATGAAAGCAGTTCCATAAAATTGTAATTTATTGTAAGTTTTCTGCAGAATACCATGAACAAAACTTAAACATTAGGCTTGTGGCCTTAAAAAGACTTGTGGCTGTCTTAGACTTAGCTAGTTTCATAGATATTATATCTATGTAACTGTTCGTTAAACCTTTTCGTGGGACGGTATAATATATCCAAGAGCCCGACCTGAAAAAATGTGACTCATTTCATACTACTTAAACCAAATATTTCTGAAAATATACCTTAAATTATGAAGAAAAATCATAGTCTGCCTATTCAGTGTGGAGCCCTTCCTTCAATATAATTGCGCACGCTAAAAATTTAAAAAAATTTCAGTTTTCTTGAAAATAAGTGGTTCCCTGTGGGTCGTTGTAAAAAACATGAACATTTTTTAAAGGTGATAAAATGTTCTATAAAACGAGTGTTTAATCATCAAAATCAAATGACTGCAACCAAAGTTATGGCTCTTTCAAAAACAAAAAGTCAGCGAATTTCTATGGAAAAATATTGGCTTTTTGTTCCTTTTTTTGGCCATTTAACAAATGTCATAACTTTAATGTATTTAAAAGACACTATAGGGAATACTAAAAAACACACTCCTTACTCCATGTACTAAA